>JAOWBP010000001.1:79879131-79890185 GCA_028571105.1 Tragopan temminckii | reverse complement strand
AAAGGTTAAGAAATCCACCCTTGATTTAGTGTTATAACCTAAATCTGACACATTTAAGAGTTGCTAAAGTTTCAGTTTTCTCGAAAAGCTGGGTTCTCACTCCTTTCCTTGTTATCTATATATTGCTACGACATAAAATGTTTTTATTCTGTTGTCACTTTGCCATCACTCCAGCTCTGACGTATTTCAAGAGGCGTTCAATGCCTTTGAGATGTTGGTATTTAGCGCCATATCCACTAGATGTCACTCCGTAGTCATAATGCTATCCATACACGCCGTAAAAAGGACAGCTAACTATATGCTGATTTGTGTTTTTTAATTCCGATTCAAAATTATATTCTTTCAAATATTCTGCTAGGCACTGTTCAAGGCTCAGACGCAGTGTCTGAAAGGTTGTCATCATGACTTCAAAAAATACAACTTTATGCTTGTATGTTGAATCTATTTGGAAGGCCTTGTTGCCATCTGGAGTTTACATATTTCTTTAATTTTTTATAATTTTTTTAAATCGCATTTGTATACTGATAGACTTGATGTTAATTGGTAATTGTACCTCTGGACTGTGAACACACTGTTAAACATTCTGAACTGCTCAATGTCTAATGACAACAATCTTTAGAGAAGTTTTCTGGCTTAAGTGATCATGCCCTCTGGGATTTTGTCATTCAGAGCTGCTTTGAATTCACATCCCTTCAAAAGTCATCCATTCACTAGGGATGAAGTTTCTGTTACACTGCTTGCAATGGTATGTTTCTAAGGGAGTTCTCCAGCCTCCACTTCCAGGCATTTGTCCTCATGTGGCTTTCAGGTACTGTACCACTATTCAGCTGGTTTTTCTTAGGAAACTAAAACTAATTTTTTTTCTCCATCCTTCAAATGATTTTATTGTCCTTTTCTATATTCCCTCTGGCTTGTTATTCTTGGTTCCTAAGTGATTCAGGGATATCTTGCTGTCTCACCTTCCATTAGATTTGTATTTTCCCTGATGTAACTAGAGTCCCTCATGAAATCATGTGCTTAGTATATATTTATAGTTCACTTATTCCTCTCAACCCCAAAGGAATCGTCTATCTCTGAGGAAGCCACAGAACTTTATCATCTCTTACCCTAATCACCAGCAACAGTGACATTTTCAAACAAGTTCTGAAATGACACATATCGAATTCTGCCCAGCTCACTCCAAACAAAGAATACTGAAAATATTTATGTGCTACTCTTGCTATGTGCAAATTACTTCTTACTAGGAAATTAAACCTGCTGTATGATTTGCATACAATGTCTTTGTGAAATGATGAGCTTGCTGTCACTTCAGAATGAGGTGAAAGGTTCGTAAGAAATAACCCCTTCCAGGTTCTGCAGAAGAGCCTCATCTCACCTTTGAAAAGAGCCTGGTTGTGGTAAGATATTCTCAAGATAGTCTCCCATTCCCTGAGAAGATGCACCTCAAAGGAAGGCAAAGTTGCTGTAGCTGAAGACAGAGGTCATGTCTAAAGGCCACAGCCAGATGGGCTTCCCTGTGCCAGGACTCTTCAAACATACAATGAATGACACTTTGGGGCCAACTCACTTGGCCTTTTAGCAAACGTGAGCGACGCTGTTTTACTCACTAGTAAAGCTGAGCTGAGTCAATTTCAGCTCAGAATTTTTCATTATAAAACTTGCAGTGGCTGTAAAACCTACAGTCTCCCTTTTATGTCTTCCCCACAGGCTTGGAGAAACAGAAGACATTTTAATCTCAATGGATTTTTATTGAAATCATATTTTTAAACTCATTTAGAGGCCCAAATTTATCTGGACACATGCAACGAGATAGAGTCTAAAAACTATGAAATGCTCTGCATTATTGTAACAGGACCCAAAACTACCCAAACTTTCCCTAGATCACATATTCTTTCCCAAAATATTTTTCAAGAGCCCAACAGAGCTATATTTTTTATATTTACATTATTTTTAATGTCAATCCTGGTGGGGGCGGCAGTATGCTTTGTAGCAAAAAAAAAAAAAAATGACCCTTATATACAATGGGATTTTCATTTCAGTGTTTATTTTCTACCATTTGTCTTGTGCTGGGTCGGAGACCTTTTTGTATTTTTTTTTTTTTTTTTTAAAGGAAACCTGGATCTAACCTCTGCATTGTAATGCTCAGAAATGGGCCAAGAGAGTAAAAAATGTTAATATTATATTGCTATTGGACAATATTAAACTCTTTCATTGATCTGAAATTCCAAGAGTAAAGACTTTAGCCTTCTTAACTGTAGGGCAAACACCCATAGAATAATAATCTTCATAAATGATAGCTGCAACAACATGAAAAAAATAAGAACAGAAGGAAAGGCAGGTGAAAGTTACAGAATTAAATAGAGTTTTTATTTCTTTAAGCTTCTGTTATTCCTTTTCTCTTTGGCCACCAGAGTTTTAACACACAAAGCATGCTGTTTAGCAAATCTATCAGAGGGTGCTAACAAGGGAAATAACAGGCCTTTTGATGGTAAAGAAAAACAGATGTTGACGTGAGCTGGAATTATTTTTGCTACTGTTGTTTCTGTGATAGCTTGATCTTCCTTTCCCAAAGACAAAGCAAGCTGCAAAAGGGTGGAAAACAAAAGGGTTATTGAGATTGAAAAAACAGAAATTAAAAAAAAATAGCAGCTTCTATTTCTGAGACTCTCTCACTAACTATCAAAGTGGCAAGTTCCCAGCACAAGTTCTTACCTGTCAAACTGAGATTTGACAAACCTCAACAAGTCAGACTATTTTAGCATTCCATGAGCAGCCTTTGTAATGGCAGATTTTCTAATGCACTGCAAAACAATCCTAGATACAAAAGTCTTATTTTCAAGGAAAGCGAAATGAAGGGAAGAAATACACAATGCATAAAGACACATGAAAAAAAAAAAAAGAGAGAGAGAGAGAGAAAAAAAAAATCAGGAGAAAGTGATAGCAAGACTTCATGTCTCAGCATCTGGCACTCGTTAGGATTTTGCTGGAGGAATGGAGGTGTTGATGACAGAAGTCCTTTCCAGTTGTCGGATGCTATGAGGACATGGTTCAAGAAAAGAAGTCTATTCCCAGTGGTGGCATATTTCTGATGTAAGACTGTTGCATGTTGGAACTGCTCAGTGTGAAGAAGAGGAAGCTTAAGAGGATCTTATCTATGTGTATCAATACCTACAGAGAGAGGGCAAGAAAGATGGAGCCAGACTCTTTACAGCATTGCCCAGTGCCAGGACGAGAGGTGAAGGACAAAATCTGAAATGCAAAAGGCATTGTCTAAATATCTGGAAGCAGCTTATTGTGAGTGTGACAGAGCACTGGCACACATTGCCTAGAGAGGTTGTGAGGTTTCCTTCTTGGACATATTCCAAAGTTGCTTGGACATAGGCATGGGCAACCTACTCTAAGTGTCTCTGCTTGAGCAGAGGTTGGGCCAGATGACCTCCAGACTCCCCTTTCAAACTCAATCATTCTGTGATTCCGCCAAGAGCTTACCGTCCTCTTGCAGTCACCAGAAGTACTGTTGCTTTTTGGATGTGAAGAATATAGATTACTAATCTAAGTGAGTTCCTAACACAGGAATATTACTCCATTAATTTCTATCCATGTGCAAGCTATAATTGAAATCAGATATAATCACATTTGACAAGCCCATTATGATTGGATTAATTCAGATTTACTTCTATTGGCTTTCAGATTATAAGATGACCTAACGCAACTTTTGCAATAGAAGGCTGAAGAAGCAGTTCCCAAGGAAATATCTCCTGATGCCACGTGTTATGACTATTGAAACTGAAAATAATTTTAATCCAAACCACAGGACTATGCTTTCTATCAAGCAAAGATATTTAGTCCTGTACAATTTGGAGGGAAACAGGTGGAAGTCACAATGCTCCGCAGTTTTGTTTTTAAATGAGGCATATCTATGTTAACCGAAGACTCCAAGCAAAACAGAAGTTGTACAAACAAGTGCAGAAATGTTTTCACACAGAATTAATGTGGTGCAGCAGTAGGCAAACAGTCAAGAAGCAGAAGAAACAATCCAAGTTGTCCAAGGTCAGACAGCAGTCTGATAGATTTCAGCGCTTTAGTTATCTCATGCCAAGCTGAGGGCAATCTTAGTGCTCTTGGAAATAACGGAGACCTGTTTTTCTAGCTGTTAATTCCATGCAGAATCTATTTTCTGAACAGCAGTAAATGTGTCATTTGGCTTTTCTGGCTGATGCATTAAATCAGATACATACACACTCTTTTGTACTAAGAAAGTTAGAATACACATCTCAGCCTGGTGGGGTAAAATCACTACAATAATATAAAAAGCAAGTGTGTGGCAAGGAAAGAGTTAAAAACAATGACTTGTGCTTACTATTATTTCTTAGCCATTCCTGTGTAAGCATGGGAATAATGGTTGATGATGTGAAAGTTAGCATATAAAAATAATTATCAAATGATTCCATGTCTGAGATGAAGGAAATAACAGAGTGAAATCTTTCCAGTGAAGCAGCTGTTAATTGTGCTCATCAGCCTATTGAATGTAGACAAAAATAAAATGAACTCCTGACTGACTGCTCTTTGGAGAATTTTTTCTTCCACTCTCATTTACTGCGCCAGTTCACGGTGTCTGCACTCAGACAGCACGCTTGTTGCAGGCTCTCTGCCATTAACTCTGTCACTACTCTTGGACCAGCATAAGCTTTTGAACACATCTTCTCCACAGGATCAGGGATAAAGGAAAAAGCCCTACAGAAAGACATGAGCCTCTTGTCTCTTGAAAATAATGCCTCATGCTGTCCCAGAGAGGGCTGAGACCAACTCAGAGAATCTCTGGTCTTGTGCTGAAGGAAATAGCTCAGCCTCCTACTTTCTCCCATCTCTGTTCCAAGTGGAGAGACTGCAGAGCAGAGAGAGCTGATTTAAGAAGTTCAAGGGAATTACGGTTTGTGGCATACTCCTTTCCCCAGATACTGTTATTCTTTTCTATAATAATAATAATATAAATAAATAAAACCCCCTCAGCAATATTCATGTCCCTCTACTGCTTTATTAGAGTGTTGTTTTTTTGTAATTCTTTTTGTTGTTTTGTTGTTTGGATTTTTGTTTGTTTGTTTTTCTGTTTCTTCTCTTTCTGCTAATCTTTTAATTTTCTTTGATCTTCCCAGAGTAAGGACTTTTACAACTCTTTCCTAAACATATCAAGATTGGCCACCTTTCCATTGTAAACAATACTGTTACGGAGACATCCAGATTGAGAATATGAGAAATTGAACCAATTGTTATGCTTTTAATGATTGCCAAAAGGCTTCCCTTTAGACAAAGTGCAACCATCAGCACGAGGGGACCCTGAAACCTTACACCTATGTTCAAACAGGATGCTCCTTGTGCAGCATGAGACACACACATCCCACCTCTCCTGACCTGGTACCAGTCACGCTCAAGCAAGCCATCCATAGGTTGTCTTAAATGTACCGAAGGGGACTGAAGAGAAAGGAACCACATGGGATGCTTGCAGATGCAGTTGTTCTGGAAACATTATTTTACGTAGATTGCTCCAAAAGTAATGCCTCCTATTTATTTTCATGGAAACTACAATAGATATATAAAGCACAATAGCACTATTTGACAGAGAAAATTCTCTGCTACAAAACAATATTTCTCAATACTCACCACCATAAGCTATGGATTTTCATCAGAGGTGAGAACCTGCATACCATACTCGTGAAAATCTGCACCAGGAGATGTGACCCACTGTTACCACTGCTGAAACACATCACCCACCACCTCACTGTGCTCACATTCACTATTTGATCCCCGTAAAGGTTCAGCAAGTGTTCATGGATGTCGATGGGCTCTACTTTTTTTGCATGAAAGAATTCCATGACACACTTTTGCTTCATACATACTTGAATGTCAGATGCCATTTTGTCAGACTGCCCTACTGTTGCAATCTGTCACATGGCAATGACATGTAATGGGATACTGGCAGGAAGGTTCAACCTCTACAGCCATGCCTCCAACATCCACCTCTGATGTTGGGGGCCAACAGAGTAAAAAAGGAGGCATTACTTTCAGAACAGACCTTGTATTTTCTTTTCCACTTTCAGAACAGTATGGAACAGCTGGTCTGTGTGATACAAATATTTGACAATGGAAAGAATCTCACACCAGAGAGACTTCTTAAATTGTGTTTGCAGAAAAGTAGATATTGCTTGTTTTAAAGGCTATGTATGTGAAGCACTGAATTTCCATTTATTTTCCACGTAGTTAGAGACTACTAGAGAGACAACTGAGGGAAAAAAAAAAAATGCAATTAAAAAAAATTGTAAATCTCCAACATAAAACTCCTTTTAAAAGCTTTAAATATATGTGCAGAAAAGTCAGACTCTTAATAAACTCAAAGCCCCACAGTATTCACATGAAAGGGAATAGAGTGCTCTGAAAATCCAAATCACCTATTTAAAAACTGCAAAACTGATTATAATGGAGATCCTGTTGAAAGGACAAATATATTCAAGTTACAGTTTTCTTTGAAAAGACAACAGGTGGGTGACTACAAAAACACTGAACTTTTATAAGAGCAACACAGACGCATGCATGAGGGTGTTAATAAAGTATTCAAATGACAGTTTTAAAGTGTATATTTGCCAGTGTTTTCATTAGTTTATCGCTGAGCAAGTTATACGGAGGGTTTTTAAATTCTGTCTGTAATAGAACTACAAAAGGAAATCTCTTAATGTTTCTTGTGCTTAGGCAAATGTGTATCTTTTCCATACTCTGCAGCAATAAATGTAAGGGTAATTAAGTAGTAGTTAGGAATCTGCTGAGCGTTGCATGTCCTTAATGTGCTTTAAGGAAATTCTAGCATTAGAGATGCATGGCATTCCTATTACTTGATAATTGCATTTTAAAGTTTGATGCTTTAATTATACTAATACACATGGGGTCATATTTTAAATTTAGTACCTTATTTTATTCAGTGACTGCTATGAGTTCTTGCTCCTAGATTAGTAAGATTTGATGGAAATCTGTAAAATAACACCCCATCAATTTATCCTCGTATTCTAATTAAATGCTAACTTTGCTTATACGAGTTAAATTGAGTATGTTGGTTTTGCATGTTTTTTCAATTCAAAACAAATTGAAATTAAGAGCCTTTATGATATTTTCAAGCTCGTTCTGTCTCGTGTTGTAACATCATAATGGACACATAATTCAGAAGACTACGTTACTCTAAGTAATTCTCCTAGTAGTAGATAAGTTTGAGCTTATTGATACAGGCTGAATAGTTTATCACTTGCCTTAACAATGTAAGTAATCAGATAACCCTTAGTGAAATACTCCTGAAATCTGAACAAAAACAACTGCAGAAGGCTGTGGTGGGGATCATATTTTTACAAGGGACTAGTGATCGAAATGCAAACTCCATTTTTTGAAAGATTTCATAAAACCCATTTTCAATAAGACTCATTTTCAGAAAATACATCCTGAAAAAGCAGAATCCTCTTAAGTTTGTCATGTTTGGCAAGCAAAATAATTAGCTCTTTTGAAAGCGTTGCCTCAAAAGTAATGAAAACAGGAATTCTCAGAAGACATTAACCTCCTTAAAAAGGTTTCCACACATAAAAGCACTTGCTCTAGGCTGTATTCCACTCTTTACACTTAAAGTCTATCTATAACCTATAGCTGAAAAAATAAATAAGGACTGTCAGTTTTGTCCTGTCTATTTTAATTTTATAACTGCATCGAAACAGATGAATCTGTGTGTGTTAAAAATGATTTAGCTACAAGACTATAGCATCATTCCAGTGACTCCAGAACCTTCAGAAGGGAAAGGAAAAGCAAAAGAAGTGGGACTCACCCTTCAAATATAAATCTGAAGTAATTTTAATAACACTAAAAAATGGATTAGACTATGTAGGCAGGAAGTTGCTGAGAGAAATTAAATGAAAGTACAAAGTAAACGTGACTAGAAACTTAGAATTGTAAAAGCCTGAAAATACTCTGAATTGCAAAAAAATAGCAAAAGTGGCAGATGAATTCAAGTATGATGCTGAAGTACAACAACAAGAAGTACTATAAAGCTATCCAGAACTGAAGAAGATTTTGAAGTTCCAGGTACATTTCTGCAAATTAATCATCAACTATCAAGACCACTTAACACTTAAAAGACCGTACTGTACTTGAGATTTCATTGGAATGATGAAGAGATCAAGCCGGTGTTTAGCGTAGTCTGTGTTTACTTACCTGCAACTCTCATTTGTCCAAACATTTACTCTTGCCTTTGTTTCATTGGTGAGGATATCTGGTGCCAGGGGAACATGATATATAAAGGTAAAACTGAGAGGGTGCACTATCGCCAAGTAGACTTGAGGCAGCTTCCAGTTCCTCACAGATCTTAGAAACTGGGAAACACAACTGGCAGTCTACAGAGTACTGCCTAAGGGGGTCTAATGTCCTACCTTTATGGGGGTGGACAGACACAAAGAAAGATAGAGAGAGAAAAAATAAAATAAAATAAAATAAAATAAAATAAAATAAAATAAAATAAAATAAAATAAAACAAAACAAAACAAAACAAAACAAAACAGACATCCAGGAGACACCTGGTGGCTATAAGTAAATGACAGTTTCTAAAGGGAGCTGCTGGCTTTATGCAAATAGTCTAGAAAGCAGCTGCTTCATGAACAAGCTTGAGAACTGTTTCACCTGATAACCCACTGTGCTTCCTCTCTGGCAATCAAAAGGTAATCACTATGCTCCCAGAGTGATTATAATTATTTTTAAATTCAATTTGCAATTTCTTGTCTTCAGGAGGAATGCTTAAGCAAATTAAGGCAAATCAACTGCTGGCATGAAGTCAGCGTCTGCACTCCCCTACCATCTCCTACTTTCTGATCTTATTTATTGATCTGTGTTACTGGAATTAAAGGAAGCAGACAGAGGAATAAACTGAAAATTTCTACATTTCCAGTACCAGGTCACTTTTCACACCTGCATTCACAAGGTCTCAACCATGCCTTGATCATGAATTTGCCTTTTTACCAGCAGAAGTGCAGAAAAGAGAAACCTGTAGCCTCCTCCAAACCTGAAAAAGTAGAAGAACAGTGATTTTCATACTGATTTCTTGTTCTTTAAAATTATCTGACTTACTTAAGGTATTCAGATAGTTACAAGTTTACACTTGTATTTATGGCTTATTTCTTGTCCTCCTCACTGTAAAAAACCTTCAGTACTTCCAAGAATGACTCTCTAAGGAGTTTCCTTCTGTCCCCCACTATTTAATTGTAACAGGGCAAACACAGAACCAGGAATGGCTGTGTTCCTTCCTCAAAGGATTTATCACCAAAAATATTACAAAGTATAACTGAAAAGGGGAATGTTTAGAAGTACTGTCATATTACTTTTCCTTTCCAAAATGGAGAAACTGCAATCCAAATTGTCTTGTTTTTGTAGAGACAGAGCTGAATTTGCCTTCCATGTGATGCCCAGGTAAGCCAAAAATGGTCATTTTTCTAGCATGTAATAGAGCCATTCACCTTGACAGAGATATCGGCTCTACTCCCATTATCAGCAAATCAATGTAGACAAGTCAAGAGAGGTTTGCAGTATCTGGATTCATAAGTGGTTTGTTCTACTGACCAGTTTTTGTCTGGTCACTAGGACAAACTGCTTTTGAACCCAGATACTTTGGAAACTGTAAATGGTCTTATCCACATTGCTCTTCAGCAGATGGTCTTTTCCCCCTGAATGGCAGCCCAGACCATTCTACCTTTCTGGAAAAAATAAATAAATAAATAAATAAATAAAAATCATGTGTACTTATATAATTAATACTGGACAAATAGGAATTGAGTATGAAATGGAACAAATGAATGCCCAAAGCAATTCTAATTCTATGATTTTCTCATTTCTGAATATTTGGTAAACATTTTTAACCCAGCATGTGATGATAAATATTATAAAATACATGTACCCTAAGCTCTGGGAGAACACAGTCTTGATTCCACTGATGGTCACCATTTGTGCAGAGGCTCACAGTCACTCTTGGGTCACTTCATCATTGAGGATACATCATGTACCTCTCCACACATTAGTGATGGCAAAAGCTGCAGTACTTCTTGAATGGCCTTGCTGAGGATAAAAAAAATCCCTTTACGCTTTCCTACTCTTACACAGCCACAATAGGGCCAGCCATCCTGTGGCCTTCCAGGAGTCAAGCTGAAATTGTATTCTATTTCAGACTCTATAGGTAGTAAAACTGCCTATTTTTCTGTGTCTGTGAGTACCGACATTCATGCATCTTGCCTAATGTAGCTATGACATTAAAAGATCCTACTGGTTCTAATTGGTCTTCCTGAGTCAAAATGTTTCATCCATTTCACTTTAGGTAAAGCTCCATAGAGAGTCTATTTATAAACGTTGCCAACATGTGGTTAATGCTTTTGACCTTTGATGGTAAGTGATTCTAATGGTTATGTAACACAGCTGCAACATTTTTTTGTTACCATTCTGAATGTTCTTGTTTGGGAACAGTCTGATGGCCTCTATTTCCCCTTCACTCTCTTATTCTTTGTCTATTTTTTAAAGCCTGCCAAATAAAAGGAATTATTTGCTCAAAGTACAGACCAACTGAGTTTTGCAGCATCTCATGAGCTATAATCCACAGAACACTGCACATGTCAGCTTCTGAGAAAGATATTGATATCTACCCCATCGAAAGAACTAGCCCCTGTGCCAAGATTTTTATCAACTCAGAGCCAAAATGAACATGAGGGGAGAAGGTAGCTTCACTTGTGTTCCTGGGATAAAGTATCTGCAGTAGCATCTTCCTCATATGAAATGCAATTACTTCCTGGATTTTGAACTAGTGAAGCTGATGGGATTAAGAAGTGCCAAATTAAAATATTTAAATTACGCAAGTGCTTAAATTATAAAGGAGGATCGGGTCTTCATTAGTGGGAAGAAAAACAAAAAAAAGAAAAAAACAAAAAACAAAAAAAGGTCTTTTTTCTAGTTATACTGCTTATTTGTTAAAGGAATCCAAAACTGTAAGGCAAATATAC
>JAOWBP010000001.1:79808178-79864679 GCA_028571105.1 Tragopan temminckii | reverse complement strand
ACCACATCCTTATCTCTAAATTGGAGAGAGATGGGTTTGAAGAGTAGATTGTTTTGTGGAAAAGGACTGATTAGAAGGTTGCAGCCAGGGGGTTGTCCAGATGGAGGCCAATGATGAGAGGGTTCCATCTTGAAACCAGTACTCTAACATCTTTGTCAATGACAAAGATGATGGAATGAAGTGCTCTCTCAGCAGATTGATGGACAACACTAATCTGAGTGGCATAGTTGATATGGCAAAAGGAAGGGATGCCATCAAAAGGATGCTGCACATGCTTGAAGCTATTGAGGTTCTACAAGGCTAAGTACAAGGTGTTGTACTTGGGTCATGGCAATACATACTGTAAGAACTCCTTCAGAGAAGACCTGCTGAGGTCTTAGGAAGTCCTGATGCATAAAAGGCTGGACATAAGCCAGCAGTGTATGCTTGTAGCCTGGAAGGCTGACAGTATCCTGGGCTGTACCAAAAGTGGGGTGGCCAGCAGGGAGAGAGAGAGAGGACTGTCCACATCTACTCTGCCCTTGTGAGGACCTATCTGGAGTACTGGATCCAGGTCTGATGCCCCCAGCACAAGATAGATATGGAGCTTTTGGAGGAGGTCCAGAGGAGGCCACAAAGATGATTAGAGGGCTCGAGCGCCTCTCCTTTGAAGACAGGCTGAAGTAGTGGTGGATCTGGATTCAATGTTTTCTTAGAACAGCAACAAAACCAATGACAAAGACTGCTGGCAGCCCCACAGCACACCCTAATCAAGGCCTTGTTCAGCGGTCCAGTGCTCAACTAGAGTTCAGGCACAAGTCCATGTTTGTCTCTTCTGGTGCCTGAATTTACGTATGAGTGTCATCAAGATCATTTCTCACTGAAGCCATAACCCCTTGGTCGGTGACTTCATATTCCATGGCTGCATGTATCTGGGCACCAGCATGGGCCTCAGTCACTCTCCATCATTTGGTGATTTTCCTTTGCAATGGTGATGTATTCGGTAAAATAATAATAATAATTGCACGTGTTTACTGTCTCCACAATAATCCATCTTCTGTGAACTGTTTACACTGTCTGAAACTTAAAGAGACACTTTATTGCCTGTACTGATTTGGATGAAATACCAATTCATGGCTATTTTTACATCAAGCTTGATTTTTATAACAAGTGCTACTATCACAGCAGGTTGTTTGCTCACACTTTCTGGTGCAACCTTCTCTTTGGGATCAGCTTTAGCAGGGAGTTGAACAAGATGATCTCCAGAGGTCCCTTCCAACCCCTACGATTCTGTGATTCTGTGACATGCAATGAGTTTTCAGACAAACCATCCAACATTGCATAAGATAAAGAATTATGTTTGTAGGATAGTATCTATATCCTTCCAAACTTGAAAACAATAAAGGGTAATATTAAGTGTATGAGTATTCTTGTTCCTTACAGTTAGTAGCTGCTTATTCAAGGCACAAATGAGAATTATCCCTTCCCAAATGTGGATGAACAGAGCCTTTATTTTCATTATTAATATCCCTTTGAGTCTGTCATTTCTTTCATGGAGCAAAGATATCCTATTTAGGCACAGTTCTGCGCTGGCAATGAGGAAGCACTAGGAAGCCATCCATTGTCATGGGAAATCTTGGAGAGGTTGTGTTTTGGAGAAAACTAGTTTTCAAGCCTAACATCTCCCATGCCACCAATAGTGAAGGAAAGCTTCCTGGTGTCTTGCAGATAGTTAATTATCAGTTCCCTGAACCATAAGAGGAAAGTGCCTACCAGTATGCTTTTAAATACAGCCCTTCTTCCATTTTAGGTAGTTCAGCTTGATTTGGGAGTGGATAGGTGGCAGCTGTAATGGCTGGCAGGTTTAATGGCTTTGCTTCTGCCTTTTTTTAAATGTACAGCTCACATCTGCAATTCCTTTGCACGAATGGAGTGCAAGATGGGCTGGTGCCTTTCTATTCTCTTCTGTCTCCCATCATCTATGACAAGACTCATTTGGGAGCTGCTTACACTCTGGTTCATAGGGTTTACATACAGAAATACGCTCCAAGCATCTAGGTGCTGTATTTGTGCATGCCAAAGAGTTATAGTTATGCATTACAGCAGATGTTTTATGGTAGTTCTGTAATTAGCACTCTGTACTATTATGCCAGAGGCATAGATTTGATCTCTTGCTCTCTGAGCTGGCAGGGAATGGGAGTGTTACTTAGGCAGTGTGCAAAACCTCAGATGGACAGGGAAAAGAAATATTTTCCATTGCTCTGCAGTGGCCCTTACAGCTAATGATGATGCTATTTTGTGCTCTTATGCCTTTCATTTAAGGATCTCCAAGTGCTTTACAAGCGTTAAGTAAGACGTGCTGTACCCAAGTAAAATAGCCAGTGCTGGGTAGAAAGGGATCACTTCATCACTTACCTCTGGGCCATAACACAGCAGCTATCTAGCAATGCATGGCAGACTTACTCAGCATTTTAGGTTGGGCTATAAACATCATAGCTTTCAATTAAAACCACAGGGCAAATTGAGGTAGATAGAATGCAATGGTACTTGCACTTAGCCAGAGTGCTTGCTCCAATATATCCATTTTGAGGGATAATTACTGGGTTTCTTAATCCAAACACACGTCTTCCATCAGTAACAGCCCCTCCCTGCCCCTGACACAATGGTGGGTCATTGGCTTAGTGATTCAGTGGGAAGAGCACCATTAGCTGACTGGTCAGAATTCCAAGGCTGGTGCTGCTAATTTCAAAAGAGCCAGGCATGATCTGAGCCTCCACCACTGAGAATTTAAGACTTGCATCAATAAATGTGAATTAAGGCCTTTATGCTGTGGCCATCAGATTAAGCTTGTATATTTAGTGATTTTTTTTTTTTCCTAGCTGCTTCTACTGTTTCTTTCAGTGTATTTAGCCCTATAATACACTTCCTATGCTCAAATTAGCAGTTTTCTCATCTCAAATGTTCAGTGGTATTTGCTTGGTAAATATAGAAAATGCAAAGACATTTGTTAAGCTTCCTAAGCTTGAAGTTGTGTGGTTTCCTTTTTCTTCCATTTATCACCTTCTTCTCTCATTTTTTCTTTGTCTGTCTTCATTTCTTACTCTGTATAGGTTATTTTGTTGCCAATTCTACGGCCAAAATAATGGGCTTATTCTCTTTGTTCTGATCTGGATCAATGCAGAGACCTTTTTTTCTCTTTTACTTTTTTATAGCAGATTTTGTGACTGTGTATGTTGAACTGGTTTTGTATTTCATAAACAACAAATTCATGAACATTTTTATTTATGTATGTTCAGGACAACAACTTATATGACACCTTGGTAGACATCTTCACTGTTCCGTCACTGCTGTCTGGATGCAAGTGACTGTCAAATCTTTGTTGATCTGTGCTGTTCAACAAGTGCAGCAGCTGCAAGCAGATTGGCATTTCCATCCTATGATTGAAATGTTTGAAATCCAACAAAAGCTGCAGCTTATAAAGCTCTTGGACTGTGATCTATTTAGCTAAGTTGTTGACTATTTCTACAGAAACAATTAGCAATCATAGGACACTGCAGAATTTGAGCCTGGGAACTCTGAATGATACATGATAAATGTAGCTATTCGGCACATCACATCACAGTATTTCCATTTGCTGCCACCAGATTTTCCTCTTGTGTGTATAAAGCCTGGTTAGGTGATCCAAATTATCCATGCTTGATTTGTTTTGATTATAACACAAACTAATATCAGGCTTTCTTTCTTCTAGAATAGCCTTGTTGTCTTCAATGCAACATGATGCTGCAGCTTTTCCTTTCTCTGGCACCTAGTTTACTAGCATGGTCTGGTGAAAACAGAACACAGATGCTTTCTTTGCACATGGATGATTTTGGAATAGCTCCATTGGAACCTCATGTCAATTTTTCCAGATCACATCGACAATTGTACCGACCTCTCCAGGCTCTTGTGCAGAAAAACAAAACAAAACAAAAAACTCTAAGCCCCCAAAAATATCACTATGACACTTCAAACTTTTCTTTCTGTATGTTTCCAGTCATCTTGTGCACAGATGTTAGTGTCTCCTTTTTTCATTTCTCCTGCACATATGCATTTTTCAGTGAGGTGGCATGATGCTGTAAAACCACAATGCCAGATTATTTGTAGCTCTCTCATTTCTTATGGTATTGAAACAATTACCTGGAAAAGTCCTCTTGCCATACCTTCACAAAATTATCCGTAGATCGCTCTAAGTGTGAGTATCTTTCATTCTCTTGTCTTTGTTTTCATGTTATCTTTTTAACAAAATAGATAAAAGACGATAAAACCAAAAATGCCAATTAACATGTTGCAATAAGAGCACATCTTTTCCATTAATTCTCTCTGCTGTCTCCAACTGGAAATTACTAATCCAATAAACACAATATTTTTGCATGTCTATCCTTTGATCATATCAAGTGGAACAAATACCACTCTGGCCAGATGATAATTGCTCTCCTGTATTGTATCAATTCATAATATTCCCTATTGAATGCAAATGAAGTTAATGTATTTGTACTATTTCCTTTTCCCTCCTTCACTTTTTGGTTCATTGGTTACACAGATTCATGCCTAAGAATTGCATTTATTTGCCACATATGCCATGCAGATGTCTCTGCAAAAGAGCTGGCTAGGCTTGCTTGTTAAGACCTGTTTCCATAGTTAGCAGATCATTTTCAAGATAAAGCTATTGCCGTGACTGGAGTTTTCCAATTCAGAAAAACTGCCAGCGTTTTGCTGTTGTTAAAATGAATAAGAGCATAAACTTTTTGCTGAAAGGTGTAACCCATCTGTGCCATGCTACAAGAGTCTGATTCGTCTTTACAGGGTCTGCTCATTAAGGCAGAGTGTTTGTGGAGGTCAGCAAGCTGGGGCTAGTAAGCAGCTGCTCAGTGGCCACCAGCACAGACCTCTCCTGCAGCATGTTGCTATCATTCCTATCCTAAAGGTTAAGTAGGTATTCTGAGTTTCTCAAGCTTATAAATTGATATGTGTGACTGAGATGCTACCTACTGAGAACAAATGACAAGATGCCTTCTCGATGCCTAGAGAAGTTCAATACATTGAACTTCAGCATTTAATATTAACTCAGGGCTCACATGGACATGACTGTGTAAAAGTAAGCCACAGTACATGAAGGAAAACCTGAGCTATTACATTAGAGTGTGATCGGTATGTAAGTGTATATGTATTTACTGTTTCATTGCTTCTGTCTTTGAAGTGCTATAAAGAAAACTGTTGTAAATATTGCTGACTTAGAAAAACAGCTTCCTTTGTAAGGTGACATAAAATGCTAGAAAAGTAAGGGTTAAACAGCTTAAATTCAGTTTTTATTTCTTCTTTCAAGTTACCCATCTATTTGATTTCTCTCATATTATTCTTTCACTTTCTTCCATGTTTATTTATATCTACTTAGAAGCCAGAGCTTCAGTGTTCTGGGCATTGCACAAATACAGGAAAAAAGGCAGAGCTTCTGTGACAGAAGCTTTGCTTTTTTCATCTATTTATTGTAACCTGTTTTAGAAAGGCTGCCTTGTGACAACTAAAGACAAAATTTGTGTGCACCTGGAAACTAAATGGAAACTTAAGTTCTCCCTCCCCATTTCAGCATTCTCCAAAATAATTTGCTTTAACTTTGACTGTAAAGAGAACAAACTTTCCTGGCATTTTTCAAATTCAATTTTTATTATCAATTATTTCATTCTCTTGTTTGCTTTTAGGAGGAAATAATTAGCAGACATTTCTGTTTTCCACATGGATCTTAGTATTCTGCAAAGAAGTTGACATTATACCTAGGTAAACAGCAGAGCGATTATCAAAATAAAGTCAAATAAAACAGAGGAGACTTCCCCCTGCTTTCAGAAACTCCTGGTACTCTGCAGTATTTTGTGTGTAACAGAATCTTCTCAGATTAATTTCTGCTATTGTACATGTAGCTAAATATAGACAAATCGAAGTATTTTTAAGACTAGTACTTTATTTACAATAATTTTATTGGCCTTAATTCTCTTGTGACTGCATTGGGTTTAATTTGTACTAGAGCAGCCTGCATGCAGAAAAATGAGTTTAATGATTTTTTTGTTATAGAACTTTGTTCTACAGCATGCTTTGTTCTTCACTGTTTGGCAACAGTTGTCCCACCTCTTCCTAAGGTCAGAATGATTTGAGCTTCAAGGAGTCGTTTAGAGAGATCTGATTAAAAAAATTTCATCTTTGTAGGTGCTGGCTGATAATGAAGAGAAGGATAGGTTTCAGTAGAGACTAATGTTAACTCAGGAGGGAAAATTCAGGAGGGAAAAAGCAATCTGCTCTTTGGTGACAGATCGCTGACAATTTACTTCCACTAGCCACCTCTCTTCCTGCCTAAACTGTCAGAGTGCCTTGGAAGAAAAAGCCCTTTGTGCCTGTGTGCAGAAAGTGATTGTCATCACCATTATGAATGGTATTTTACATAGAGCTTGTAAAGATCAGCAATTACTTCATCCTTCCTGCCTCTTCTTTGTGCTAGTTTCTCATGGTGCTGCAACCAGCTGAGGATAGGCCCGTAGGACATCTGCTTCCCTGCCAAGTGAGTACCTCTGATGTGCTGCCTTTTGCTCCATCTCCTTAGCTGTAATCATCTCAGATCTCTGGGGCAGAACAGCTTTTCCTTCTGTCCCAGCAAGCTGTGGCTGAGGTCTGTAACTCTCTTAGAGTTGGAGCCGTAAATCAAGCTGAAGAGCAGCTGCAGTTGCTGACTACAACTACTTCAGCCCCATATAGCACCCTGCTGGGAAGTGAAAGTAGGTGGGTGATGGAAGTGAACGGAGGGACTGGGAGGCAGAAGGGACAGGAAAGAGTGGATGTGTTATGGAGCCTCATGAATGTGAGAGGCAAGAGAATTGGATGGTAACCAAGTGCTGTGAAAGGGCTTGAAAATCTGTTATTTTGACATTTCATTTTGCCCTGGATTGGGAGAGGGAGAGAATAATTTTTTTCTTGGAATAAGACAAACAAAACCCCAAAGCTAGAACTTTCAAAAGGTTTTAGGCAGGCACAATATAATGTCCAACCTGAGCGGGACCATAGCACCTTGTGAAAACTGAAATTCAGCTCTTGGTCTCCTCTGGTTTGATTTTGGGCTCAAGCTATATCCTCACACTACATCTACAGGCACTGTAGTTTTGTGACTCAGATGGTGTGTTTGTTTAATTAGGTGGGAGGCTATATGGTGTATAAATGTAGATGCAGTTCAACAAGGGTGCCTACAAGGAAAAGTTGAGTTCTAGAAGGAGGGATACAAAGTAGTGGTGGATATTTCCCCCAGATGAGCTGTCACGAGTTGGTTTAAAAAGGCAGTGCTGTTTTGGTTGAGATTAATGTCCTCCAAACAAATCCTCCTTACATCTTGAAGAAGAAAACATAAAACATTGACGTAGTATACCTACTTTCCTGTATAAAGAAATCTAGTTATGCAAGACACTTTGATTTCCACTGAATATGTTTGTCACGGTAAAATTCCCAGTCCCTGCTAGACAGTGAGTCAGACAAGTGAGATGAATAGAGGGTGAGTCAGGGTTTTTATGGAATAACAGTAAGTGAAGATTGATGTGATCTAGATATCTCTGATGGACAAAAAGGGTGTAAAATGACTTTATGTAGGCAAAGTTTGTTGTGAAAAATATGTGTACCTGAATGATACAAGGCTTTTTATATATGAAAGCATGATGCCTGTGCAAAATCAGGAAGGATTATGATTGCTCATCTTCTTAAATAACTGATTTCCACATTTCTTTTAAACCTTGTGACTTTTAAGTTAGTGGGCTAGTCTGGATGCAACAGCTTGGTCTCTGATTTAGGTAGAACAGGAACTTGTGTGTAGTCTTTGCTTTCCTTGTTTTCAATAAATCATTTCACTTGTGGTGCTTTTTTTTTTTTTTTTCTCTTTCTTTCTCTCTATCTCACTTTCTCTCTCTCTCTTTCTTGAACAAGTAACCAATACATTTAGAGATTCAGAAGATGGAGAGCCTCTTAGTTACTGTAGTTTGTAACATGAAAAAATGATTTCCCATGTATTAGAAATGAGATATAGAAACAAGAGATATCAACACAGATTGTGATATGACCTTACTGAGAATCATAAAGATCAGAAAGCAACATGTGGATGTGGTAGTGTTAGGTGATGGTTGGACTTGATGATCTGATGTTTTTGTTCCAATCTGAATGATTTTATGATTCCATGTTATAAAGCCAAGTGATAGGAATTCCTTAAAGCCATAAAAACCTTTGGGTGCAATTGCTTCAGATCAAAACTGTGGGATGTCAGCATCACAGTCGGGTCATTTACCTTAAAAAATCCTGATGGAAAAGAAGATTCAGCTGCTGCGTCTTGCTGCTTTTCTATTATTATAGTAAATGTTTTCTATGCCATTGTTCTATGGTTTTGTCATCTTTTGCATCTCTTTATATTCTGTTCATATTGCATCCAGTCTGTGATGCTTTTCTCATTCCCTTTTAAATTATTTTCAGTAATTGTCCTTTTAAATGTTTTTTGTTATTGTTTTAATTTCTTCAGAATTGCTTAACGTTTATGTCCATGTTCTTAACTTGTTAATTTAATAAGTGATCATCTCAGGAGGTATTTGGCTTCACTCTGCTACAGATGTTCTGAATCTTACTAATGTGTAATAAAAATATTCTTTCAAAAGTCTTTCAGCAGCTGAAACCAATTTACTTTTTATTTATTTACTTAATTTGCTAAACGAATGACTGTTTATACTTGTGAAGTACAATGATTACATCTCTGCAGCAATGGAAAGTGCTCTATAAAATCCAGAGGCAGTGGGAGGACGTCTTAAACACTCTCAAAACGAGTAAATTTTTCATTGGAGATCACTGGCAGATCGAATTTCTCTGTGTACTATGTTTAATGTAGAAAAGATTCTGAGACCAGAAGATGCAAGGATTGCCTTTGATTTGTGTGTACTAAAACCATGAGAAATTTGTGGTAACAACTTTTGGTCCAAAATGAATTTGTACGTAAATCTTACTTCTAATGCACGTGCTTCTGCACGAGAAGCATCTTGTGAGGTACAGGACTGAAGACTTATCTGTTCTCTGCATGAGCTAACTCTAAAGTCAGAAGAGGTGAGGGTTACTATTTCTTTCACCTGGTGCCCAGAAGTAGTATAGCTATGGTGTTTTTTTTTTCACTTAGGTACAGTGTTTGGAACATTGATTGATTGCAGTTGTACCTGAGGTGGTATATCCAGTCTAAGCTTGTGCCATCTAGGGCTACTGGTGTCACTGAGCGCTAACTGAGAAATCTTCACATCATGCTCTGCTGTGTGGTGTTGACTTAAAAAGGAAGGTGTGTGTGAAGGTGCCTCAAAACTGTGCTGGGGATTAGTAACACAGTTTCTGCTATAAGGCTCTGAATTTCCTCACTTGCCATTTCTCAGTGTGTGCTGTCTCCAGCACCAGCTGCAGCCTCCTTAAACAAGTAACAGATACTATTTCTTCAGGGAATATTGACTCCATGTCTGAAGTAAAAAGCTGAGAGGTAGAGACTGCATTTTCACTCCTGGTCAGCAGATGATAAGCCTGAAGACCTCTAGTTCCAAGTCTTTTTTAAAATTTATTTATTTATTTATTCATTTATTTTTAATTGACTCTATGATTTTGGGCAAAGCTCTAAACATTTTATCATAAGATTTTAGTCTGCAAAACTTACAAGACTAATAATGTGCTTGCTGAAGGTTGGGAGATTCTTCTCTTTCAGGGAAGTATGACTATTTTATGTTGTATCATGCCTTCTTATAAATTCTGACTGTTTACTGCAATAACAGCAGGTCTTACGATATTTCATATTTCTTTTTCTCTTTACATCCCAGCTCTTGCAGACACATGAATGTATGAAAAATTCAGCTTTGGCTGAAATAAGATTCTAGTCCTTGTGACTGTAGAGAAAGAAAACTTTGATAAAGGCACTCCCTGAAGACTAAAATAAAACTAGGACAGAAATGGAAAAGGGCTCAAACTATGTTACTTCTTAAAATGAATAATATCTTGGAGTCTAAGCAATGATGCCTGAAAGCCAGCCTTGCCAATATTACATCGATGAACAGCAATGTGGGACTGTAAATAATGAGTATGTACAGCCAGGTTGATAATTAGAGAATTGTCAAGTGTTTGTCTTCGGCTCAGAGGCAACGTTTCTTGGTCTGAATAAACATCTAAGTAAGGGAAGCAAGCATTAAGAATGCTTTCTCCACCCCTCTCCCTTTCCTTGCCGCACTCCCACTTCTCCCTTTGCCCTGTCACTTAGCATATGGCATCAGGGTGGTTAAATGCAACTTCTTCTCCCCCTTCTTATTGCAATCTTTCACTCTTACTTCCAGTTGAGAAATCAATAGCACAACTTTTACTTCTATATTTTCAATTTTTCAGTATGCATGAACATTTATTTAAAAACTGCATTTCTGTGTACAGGGTGGCATTGACAGCCTCACGAATGCAAAAATCACTGTGCCTTTAAAGTGAGCATCAAAGAAGAAACACAGTAATGTTGCTTTTGTGACATTGTTAATTTTTGGTTTTTCTTTTTTCCCAACCTTTTGTCTAGACTAGATCTCATGTGCTTTTAAGTGATAACTTATGAAACTACCTCTCTGTGTTCCACACTTGTATGCCTACATACCATCAATATGAATAAGGAAAACTTCCATACCAAAACTCTGGCTGGAACTCACATAAGAGGGAAAATGAGATCCTCGTATTTACTACACTGGAGTGTAAAAGAAAGAAACTGAACATCTCTTCTATACATCATTAAAAAGAAAAGGAGTAGAAGCGCTTTTCCAACATTGCCATTTAAAACATGTTAATTTAAAGAGACACATCCCTATGTGGAATAAATTGAACATGTACCCATTGAAATCAATGGAGCTACACAGATTTAAAGTCATTTAGTGCCTGGCCCACTATTGGAAGTGTTACATTAAGTTGGAAAGATACATTATTGAGATCAGTTCATTTCAAAACATGTCTTTCATTTGAGAATGTATAATGACCCTAAAAAATCTGAAATACTCCTCCAAGTGTGATTTGCATTAAGAAAAAAAATAAAAATAATGAAAAAAGATTCTTTAGATCTTAGCGCTGTTTTTACCTGGGAAGATATACATGAAGTAGTTTTCAAAATGACTGAAGCAAATCTGAGAATTTATCATAATTGAAAGTGTCTCAGGAAAATGTCTTGGAGGCTCAATTTCCTGCTGAGAAAGGGAATGTCACTGTTGTCACTGACCTGTGGCTGCAAGAGGCACATGATCAAGACTTATTAATTACAACATTAAATGCCAAATATATGAGATACCACAGACATTTTATTGGATGTGGGAACTAATCAACTTGCTACTGAAGTAATTCAATTCTGTGCAGGTTTATTATTCAAGCACTTTAAAGCTCAAGAAATGACAGCTGATATATATGAGGGAATACCAAGAGAGACAGCAATAGTTCCTTTTAATCGCATTTATTGTATTAAATAAAAGTGATATACAGCTTTCTTTTTTCGTCTTGAAGTGATTTGTCTCATACTTAATTATAATTTAAGTACCAATGACTGGAACAGAAAAATAACATCCCACCTGAAAAACACAGTAATCTTCAGCGACCTTCTGCTCTGCAGGCACCCAGGTGAGCCAGATGGCAAGACCAAGGTACTCCCTCTAGCTTTAAGCTGGACAGCTCCACTGCCTGTAGCTCAGCTCCGTCTACTCTAGCTTGCTAAACAAGGAAGCTGGTGAGGTGAAGTGTCACCAAAGACAGAAGATGCCCTGGTTCCCTCCCAACCAGAAACTCCCCTGTGGACCAGGCTCTCAGGACAGGTGCAGAACAGAATATTGTTTTCTTACTGCCCTATGCAAGAAGTGGATGAATCCTCTTGCCTCCTTGAAGAAACGTCAATGGCTAAATTTACTTTCAGTTGTACAGGGATCAGTTCTGCACACTAAATGAGGCTCCTGGCAAGATGGAGCCTCTTGTTAGCTAAAACTGTTTTTCACTGTCTGTATGGTGAAGCATGTAGGGTTGCATCAGTTACAAATGACAAAAAACTATTAAAAAGTGTTTGTAAGTACAAAGATAACTTCTTATTAAAGCATTTTAGTAGAAGAGAGTTCTTGATGGTAGATGTAGATTTTTGTGTCACAAAAATGCATTACATGGCATGCAGGGTAATCTGTGCATTTTGATGAGTGAAATAGGAAAAATGTACATGCTCTTGAATGATGAACAAGATGGGGAATAGATAGTCTCCACAAATGATGCATCTCCTTCAAATGAGAATATTATAACTTTAGAATAGACAAGAAAAATTAATGCTTCCTCAGTCCTCAGGGACTGGATGGTTATGATTTGAATTAATTAAAACATATTTTATTTGTACTTTAAGTTTGAAAGCAAGATACGCAGTTGGCTTGAGAAACAATCTTAGCAGGAGAATACACATCTACTTAGCCTCTAAGGCTGAAATCTTATGCAGAATTTATTTCTTTTTGAGTGTCGCTTTTGAATTTGAAATGTAGTCTTCATATCTGTTTACCCTAAGTTCAGTCATTCATGAATGTATTGACACAAGTATTAAAACTACTGCAGCAGAAACATTTTGGAGGCCTTTTCAGTTTAACTTGAAAACATTCTATTGTTATTTCTCTAGCATGACAATAGGACTGATGTATTTTGCAATATTATTATTTTGCAATTTTGTATATTGCATTTTTTGCAATATAGTAGTGGTCCCAGAGGTATCACTGAAAATTTATTTTATTTTATTTTATTTTATTTTATTTTATTTTATTTTATTTTATTTTATTTTAATATTATGGCCTTTCATCTTTATTCAGATAGAACATCCACTTATTTGCTGCCCAAAAATTTTCTAAAAATAAATGTAGTATTTTTAGATTCATTTTTACTGTTTTTATGCTGACTTAAATCTTAACGCCTCTTTAGAACCTCTTTGCAGTCCTGCTTTTGTTTACAATGGATTCCTGACTCGTGCCTTTTGTTAGCATCTGAAGCCTGGGTAGTAAATAAGGAAGTCTTGGAGAAGATGACAAATATGCACAACAGCATTTATGGTTGTATAAAATCCTTGTGACAATTAAGTCATATGCTTGCACAGGCTAGGAGTGTTAGAAAACATAACTAGGGAATGAATTTTAACTAATTTTTACAGTTGATTTAACAAGAGAAAATAAAGAGGAAGTAGTAGCATAATTAGATAAGCATTTCACCTGTATTTAAGATGATAAATACAGTGAGACCAGTTAAATTTCAAGCTGGAATTTTAAGCAATATGCTAGCAAGGGGAAGGGTGCCCATGAGTATATTTCTGTTAGTCATTCCTAAAGCAGGTTCACTTAGATAAAGCAACTGATGCCATCTTCATAGAGTGCCTTCTGTCAAGAATCAAAAATAAAAAACACAATAGATTTAATGTGGCTTGACTGTCCTCTGAGCAGTAGGTTGTTCTGCCACATAGCAGTGGGCAGGGGAAATAGTGTACTGAGATTCTTCAGCCTTCCTCGCAAGGCTTTAATTTTCTTAACACTATACAGTTAGAGTAAACTGGGCTGGAAATGACTCTCTGAATTTATGAAAATGCAAATCTGAATAATAGTGGTGAAAGTGTAGGCAACAACAAAATGTGGACAATCTTGCATTAAATTTTAAAAATGACCCTAAATACTTTACAGCATAGATAATTTAATGCATCAACATTGAAGATATTATTAACTACTATCCAAGGTTTTCCTTTTTCACAGTGTTGAATTTAAATAATTTTTAGTAAAAGACATTACTGGTAGACTGATGATGATCATATGAAGAATACCATTATTATAGAGTAAAAGTTGTTCACCATTGTGGTTTAATGTGCAAGATGGGCTCTTTTTATATGCAAAATATCCTTGTAGCTGTGCTTGTGTGAAGAAGATTGCTAGAGAATTTTATCTCTAAAGTTATCTCTAGCAATAATTTCTTTAGATTCCAACTACTAGCATCTAATACATAAATTGTAAATGAACTTGAATGAAGAAGACAGACATGGGTCACTCATCCAAGGAGTGCAATCCAAAATCTTTAAGATCAGCATCAGAACAAATGAGCACAGATTTCTTTCATACAGTGTTACTTTTCTTTTAAATGGAAATGAAATTATTTCTGATTTATGCAGTTAATGTCTTGAGCAGGTTTGTGACCATTTGCTTACCAGGTTTACAAGAGGTGTATTTCTCCCCTGGGCCAAATGTTGTACTCCCTGTAAAACAAGGGTTATGGCACTAACACAGGCTGCTTCCTTGAGGCCAAATTCTACCCACAGTTTCTTGAATGCAAATCATTGGCATTACACATGGATAACTGAAAGCTGAGTTTACCCTTGAGTGCTCAGTTCAGTTGAAATTATTTTGCAGCTTCGCTGCTGATGGCTAAGAAATCATCCAGCCCCAGTAGTATACCTACCTTTTATTCAGTATTCTTTTCACATGTGTAATATAAGGTTTGCTTATAAATATACATGTTTTAGTTTACAGTTGCTGTTGAAATTTGCTGTTTTATACAGTGCAGGTATATTGAAAGCAGTATTTGCAAACTCGTAATTAACCATTCCTTTTGTTCAGAGAATGGAATGTGGGATAAATTTTCAGATAACAAGATACCATATCCAAGTTGTTCTCCACAATTTTTCATACAAAAGTGACTGGTTTATGGAAGAGCTATATTACTTAACATTCCTGATCATCATTATGCCAGTGCATTAAGTGTCTTGTACTTCAGATCCAATGTTGCTTTGCTCTGAGCACAAACAATTCAACTCCCTACTGTAAATCCTTTCTAATTAGGTTATTTTTGTCTTTTAATCTTTTACTCTGAGAGCTATTAATGATTTTGAACTGAGACATGTATAATTTGTAATAATTTAGCTTATCTGGCTTTAAAAGACCATTTGTTTTCCTTTTAATCTTTAACAACCCTGTTTGGATTAAAGACCGAGTGCAGTAAATGCCAAAGGTAAAGACAATTCTGGTTACACTATGCAATTCTTAACCCAGTGTTGAGGCCTCTAGCTGCAAAATTAATGATGTCACTTATAAATGAATTCCAAAAACAATCCCGAACCAAAATAAAAAGCCCGGAGATCTTGAATGATAAAGACCTATAGTATGCTCATTCATTCATTAATTGATATGTTGGTGTACCAATTTCCAAATTGGGTTTTATTACCTTCCCTACTTGAACCACTAGCTCCGACTGATTTTCTTTTATGAAATGTGTCAGATTACTGAGAATTTCTTCAATCTGAGCTTTTAGGAATTACTGTCTGCACACCAAACTAAACAAATGGTTTTGTGTGTTCGTAATTTCATTAACCATGCTGAAATTCATTTTAGGTAAAAACAGTAGTGAATTCCTTCAGCCAAAATATGATCACATTATACAGTAATTGATAGGCATAGTAAAAAGGTTGCTCTGAAAGTAATGCCTCCTATTTTATTTTATTGGCCCACAACGTCAGATGTGGATGTTGGCATTATGGCAGTAGAAGCTGAACCTTCCTGCCAACATTCTATTACATTTTGTGACCATGCAACAGATGGCAGCAGGAGCAGTTTGACTAATTGGCATCTGACGTGAAAATGTGTATGAAGCAAAGGTATGGAATTTAATTCCTTCATGAAAAAAAAAAAAATGGCACTCAATCACATTCATAGACACTTCACTGAATGTTTTTGGAGACCAAACAGTGGATATGAGCACAGTGAGGTGGTGGGTAGTGTGTTTCAGCAGTGACAACAGTGGCATGAAAGACAAACCATGCTCCAGATGCCCATGCATGCCTGTAACACTATGAAATGAAGAGTGTTTCAGTCAGCTTATCTGCATGAATTGGTGGATTATGACCAGACCTGAATATCAGCATCAGTGAGTTGGAAACAAAGTTCATGCCAGGTGGATCGTACAAATGCTCACACAGGAACAGAAGGAATTGTTTCAGGACCTGTTGAAACAGCACAAGGCTGGTGGGAACAGTTCCCAGGATCACATCTTTACTGGTGATGAGACGTGGTGTCACCACTATAAGCCAGAGCCAGGTGATATGTTTTAGCAGTGGTGACAGTGGCAGTAGGTCATCTCCACTGCTGCAGATTTGTACTAGTGTGGCAAGCAGATTCCTGTTCATCACTGGCAGAAGTGAATACCTAATGATGATGATGATTATGTTGCAAAAAAGTGTTTTGTAGCTGAGAATTTGCTCTATCAGATAGTGTTATTGTGGTCTTTGAATCTGTTGTATTTTCTGTGAGAATAAATAGGAGGCATTACTTTGAGAGCAACCTATGTAGAAGGGCCAAGAATTTAATTAATTTTCATCACACTAATAGATCAGGTTGTTAGGTGTTTCCTGCAATGTGAACTATACATATAACAGTCAAATAGTGTTTAAAGTCCTTTTACATTTGTCATATGTTTTAAAAAGCTGTGTAGAATGATTTTTCTATTTATTGTAAACATATAGATTTAAGCAGAAAAGTATATGTACTTTGAAAATTTCTGGAAAGGAGCTGTCAGTGAAGAAAAGTTGTTCTTTATTGGGGTGCATTATTTTACTCAGTAACTTCTTTATAAACCCTGGGGAAGTACTACATTTTGCATTATTTCTTCCTATGCATCTATCATATGCAACTATGCACTGCCAGTACTTGCTATTTTTGCTGCCAGTTGGAAACAGCCATTAGCAAGATCCTGCAATGCATTATGTATTTCATTACCTCTGGTCCATATATGAGATGTTACCACGTTAAAAACTGAGTTTTTGTTAATTAACATTTTATGGCAAGATAGGCTCATTTAACAATGTTGGATAAAAGCCTGAATATGGATGATGCTTTAATATGATGTGCTGTAGAAGAATTTTCACAACATCAAAATCAGCCAACAATTATAATGATTGTTGATTAAAGGTTTGCTTAACTTTAAGTTGAGCTTTTCGTTGAAATTAAATACAACAATGAAGGAGAAGTTTCAGATATTTTTTGATTTGTTTAGTCTTCCAGCCACTACAGCTGTATACAGACAAACAAGCAGAGGCCCATGAAACTTGGAGAACTACCAAGGGTGCCAATGCACATAAAAGGCCACTTAAACATATGTGCAGTCCCACTTGTGTTTAAGTCAAGCGTGTATTTAGATCACATTGTTTTGAGAAGAATGAGCTGTTTTTTGTTGTATTTGCTCTTGAATTCTTGGAAAGGATAATTTTACATACCAGTCCATTAGATGAGACGATACCGGAGCAAATTTAGAAAAGTGGTACTGAAAGTGATATAATGGGTATGATATATAATGCCTTATTTATGTCCATCTGTGGGATATTCTGTTCTTTCCTAGCCATTGTTATCTTTGGAAATACCAGGTGATTTGAAAATAAATACCTTGGTGAGCTTGTGCAGGTTTGGATACATGCACTGTGTGTAAAACTGGATTCAGCTGTAAAGGAAGACAACTTTTTCTGAAAACGGTAATATTTTTCTTTTGCTTACTACAAATCTGCTAAGCCTAGACTTGGATTAAATTCCAGACGTTGGTAATTTCACAGATGGCTTTGAGCTACAGTGGGTTTGAACAGTGCACAAAATGTGACTGTGCCAGCTGCACTGCGATTGGAGGCCTGAGGGTGTGTGACAGGTACTGCAGGACAGTATGGGTCCTCCCCCG
Source organism: Tragopan temminckii (assembly GCA_028571105.1). Lineage (NCBI taxonomy): Eukaryota > Metazoa > Chordata > Aves > Galliformes > Phasianidae > Tragopan > Tragopan temminckii. The sequence goes on along the minus strand of JAOWBP010000001.1, from coordinate 79,846,922 downwards.
TGATTGGCCCTGTACTGAAGCCCTGGGCCAGGGTAGGGACAATGACTGGAGTCAGACACAGCCCTCTATCCGCTGGCCTGCTGGAGGCCCCAGGTCTGGCTAGTGTGCGGTTGGGCCAAGCTCAGAGCAAGGGCCCCAGTGAAATAACCCCAACAAAACCGCACCACAGGTGTATGGGGGGACCCAGATGAAGCATATCACTGATCTTTCTCTCAGTTTAACTTTATTCAGAAAGCATTCTCCAAGATAATGTCAGTATTCTATGTTGCAACACATTCCAATTTGTTGTTTCCTGTCCAACAAAAAAAATCTTTTGAGTATTTGCTGATTCCTTCCCAGTTAACATGCATAGTGTAATGATCCATTTCTGCACACAAGCTTTCATCAGCACAGGAAGCATTACAGACCAGAAAGCTGGAAACTGTTAAGGTGTTTTTCTGTGCTGGGAAGGACTTGAAGAAAGCATCCGTAGGAGAATAGAGGTCTGTACGTTACTCTGTTTATAAGGGTAATCACAGAACAGAAATTATCCATCATCCTAAATCCATGTTTCTGTAGTCTCTGACTGTATAGAAAAACAATAAGCTATCATGTCATTTTTTTTTTCCAGTTTCCATGTCTCTTTGGAATGGGATGGTCAGAGAAATTGAAACAAAAGTGAGAAGGAATTTTCTTATTGACGTACCAACCTGATAATTCTGACTCATTGAGATGAGGAGATGTAGCACATGCAGACATAATGCCAACTGTATATCCTAGCACTGGAGATCTGTCATGAACTTGGTGGAAGACAGGAAATGTTCTTCATGCTTGACAGTCTAGAGAAAATGAACTATGTTTGTAACATCAATGTGTTTTTCAGCTTTCCAGCACTTCTGCATGCTCCAGCAGGGCATGATGCTTCTACTGTCACCACTCAGGAAATACCTTTTTTTATCCCTTTCCATCCAGTCTTATTTGCCTACATATCAGAGTCTTTTTTTTTTTTTTTTTTTTTTTGAGTATAGAAGTTCTTTTAAATTATGACCCTTACCCTACTTGAAATCTGAGAAGAGGGCTAATGCTTCCTTCAGCTCTCAGTCACTTACAAAAGAAATAGACTGGTTCTCAAAATCTCCTTTTCATGCGTGATAAAACCTTCTGGTTTAATGATTATCTTTGGTCAGAGCTTAGTGTCTAAATTTGGTGAAAATAAGCAGAAAGACCCTTCTTTAAAATGGGAAGAAAGGTGGCTTAAAATTTAGACCTTAATATTCTAGAGTTCTTTTTTATTAACTTCACTTTAGAGGAAAAAAAAATCTTATGACTTATGTCAGGATCTTTTGTTCACTTAATGAATTTTTCAAGGTATTAAAAATAATTTGTGCAATGTGATGACTATTAAGCTACTAGGTGAGGATGGGAGTAGAATGTAATTTCAATTAATATCCCATCTGAAATAAAAAGAACCATTCTCAAAGATTAAAAAAAAAAAAAAAATCTCCACTTACTCAGTAAAGAACCTCATCTTTGTTGGAAACTAAGCCATAAGACATGATGAGAGCAGCTTCAAAGGAGAGAGAGAGCGGGAAATATGTTCAAGACTGATCTTTTAACACTTAAAGAAAGGAACTTCAGTGAAGCTACCAGGCAGCCATGCTCCTCGTACACATACACATGCATATGCACATCTATCAATCCATCCATCTATCTATCTATCTATCTATCTATCTATCTATCTATCTATCTATCAATGTGTTCCTTACCTTGGTAATTTTTATGGATGTTATCATTTCAGACTGTGAGATTAATCCTCAGAGCGCTGCCACATGGTGGCTCTAAGCAAGTTTACTTTGGAAGTGTTAAGTGTGTGAAGTAATCTTCAATATATGCAAATTAAAAGCTTCTGGGAGTACTGTGCATGCAATGAAAAGAAAATATAACCTTCTGCACATGGAAAAAGAAAGCTTACTAGAAATTAATAACTCTCTCAGTCCTAAGGAAATAAGAGAAATTGATGCATCTAATTCTTAATGTAATTAACAAAGAAGGTCAGAGGGCAAGGACATAGCATGCAATTAAGTTCCTCAATCTCATACTACACAGGTAAACACAATACAAATTTAATAATGAACAAATCCTCTGGTTCCTAGCACACAGTTTTAGAACTCACATCTACATGAACTCTGTGGGGATCTTATTTCTTACTGTAACATGTTTTGCACTTCTGTATGGAAAATTTAGGAGGACTCTAAAGATATGTTCTTCACATCTTTCTTTAAGTTTCCTCTGATCCTCCTACCACTGAAGCATTACTGCAGTTCATTTTTCAGCAGGTTGCTTGAGATTTAGTGCTAATGCAGTTATGCAAAGACATAACTGTAACAAGGCTGCTGCTAACATGTGAAAACTGTGCTTTGAAGTGATAGTGTAATGAATACCTTTGTTAGTTATTGCTAGATACATTCTTTACCTTCTGGATGTCCAGCTATTTTAGTAGGTGGTATATATATATAGATACATATATATTTTTCTCAGGATGGGACACTTGATTGAAGAGACAGTGTTCATTACATGACTGTTCACAAATGAATCGAGTGAACAAATACTTCTAGTCTAGATTCAGCACTGATCCTGCTTTGAACAAGAGGTTGGAGTAGACGGCATTCCAAGGTCATTTCCAATCTGAATTAATCAATGAACCTAATATTTGCATGCAGATCTCTGTTTTTGCAGTTCCTTTAAGAAAACAAAGCATTTCAGCTAAATGTGGAATTTCATCTGCAGTGTTTTCAAGTTCTCAGAAGCTGGTTTCTGTTCATTCCCCTCTGCCACCACTTTACTTTCTATTGTCTCACTTTCTGTCAAGATCTTCCAAACTTGCCCTTGTTTTCTGCCTTATAGCAAATCTGTCTGACTAAGATCCACTTCCCCTTTGCTTTTGCTTTCCAAACTCTCCTCCATGGCTCTGAGTCTGGAGAGTAACATGTAAAATGATACAAAACAAAATGCAGAGAAGTAGAATGCAGTTCTACCTGGCTAACACCAGTGGAAGGGAGTTACTAGGCAGCATCAATGAAGATTTATGCTAAGGGGCTCTACACTCTGAAACTTTGGGAAATGTATCAAAAGGGCAGTTTCATACAGAAGATCACTACCACCTCATGTCAGACTTCTCAACCCTAAACTGTGGATAACTGTGAATGACAAGCTAACACCTAAATTGAAAACTGTATAGTCACATTAAGGATGAGTGCAAAATTGATCTGCTTTGTCTTTTTTTGTCATCAGTGGAAAAGATTCTATGAACTTTACAGGATTTCTTTTTCCATGGGCAGGATTCCTTGTGGCTAGAATGAAAACTGCAGTGAAGGCTCAATGCCCTTGTTCAAACCATCTGTGAATATCCAAACTGGGCTAGCTTAAAAATGGGGAAAATTAAAAAAAAAAAAAAAAAAAGATGGGAGGAGAAATATGATAACATTGAGTAATTAGAAAATTGGAGAAGTGAAACTATTTTTGCCAGAATGTTGTCTCTGTGTCTTGGTCTTTTGTTCTGTAACATTTGTATAATGGCAAGCAATCATTTTGAAAATTGGTGAAATTCCTGTTCAGTCTGAAGTCCTCCTGAGGAAGGCATAAAAGCCTCTGCAGAAATCACTTTTGATCCTGACTAAGACAGAAACCAGAACTCAAGAAGAAAGCAATTTTTGTCTCTTTTGGAAAAGGCAAGTCTGAAATTTAGGTAGTAGGTCCTTTCCTGCCAGATGTGTGAGATGCAAAGCAAAAGAAGAACGTGTGTGAGAGTTACCGGCTTGCCCCCTACCCCTTCCTTCTTTTAAAAGATTGGATGTTAACCAAATTTCATGCACTCAGCTGCTAAAAAAACATAGTTTTTGGCTTTTTTTTTTTTTTTTTTTTTTTAACTCTCACTAGACAGTCATACCTTTTACTGCATTGATTTGAGGTCAAATAAACAGCCAACGTATCAAACCAGTAAGGGGGAACACAAGGGGTGTCTGAACTAGGGTGAGTTGTGAGTTGTGTGAGTTGAGAAAAGGGCATGCTTGCCACAAGCAGCAGAGCCACTTCTGTCATAGCCCACTTTTGCAGCCTCACACTAGCCTGTGCTGCCTTGGCTTTTGTGGGAGCCCTCATGTTCTGCACAGACGATTAACAAACAGGGCTGATGCTTCAGGCTTCCTTGTATCTTGTGCAAGGTGCGCCCTGGCTGTGACTCTTCCTGAAATGAAGGATGGGTGATGAGACTGCAAAGGCTGCAGAGGGTGCATAGCAACCTTAAGAATACAGCCCTAATTAGGCAACAGCTTTGTGAAATATTCCTTTCTTTCTCAGCTTTAAAACTCATTTAACCTTTTCATACGTGTCAAAACATGTCAAGTATTATGAGCTTGATCTCTTGAGATCATGCTAATTCATGACTTGGTTAATCTTACAGCTCTCTTTATTGAATGATTGTGGTATATTTTATATTCATTTTTTTCTCACTCACTTTCCCTGCTATAAGTTGAGGTTATGTTTGTTTTCAGGGATATGACTATATTTTGTCTGACAGTAAATATGTGGTTAGTTTGAAATATCTGTTATTCTGTACTTCCCCCTTTCTGCTAGAGAAAAATAGGGAGGTAGAGAAGATGATCATCTGCAGTGTTTGTATTGGCAGGGGAAAGAGTGTAGATATTTCTTACTGAATGTTCTACACACAGAAAGGACAAAATCCCAAATGAATCAGAAGTAATTTACAAACAAAATCACAGTAAAATTATTATGATCTTGAAGAACACCAAGAAGGTAGTACAGACAGATATGGTATTTTCAGATGGATATGAGAAAATGTTTTTTTAAACTTGTGGGTTTAGTGGGGAGAAGGATTTTCTTTAATATTAATAATCTCTACATAGCTCCTTAGAACAAATGGTGATAGGGGAAATAATCTTACCTATACTTCACTAGCGCATATACTAAGACTGATATTTACAGTTCTTTAGGCTTATATTAATTTTACAGGAGAAACCTTGCCCTTTTTTTTTCCCTTTGTGTTGGTATTTGCAATTTAATATGATCACTAGGAGCAAGCTGAAGCCCCTGCATTTATCCTTTTTTCTTGCAAATCTCATAGCTAAAGAAAGATAGTGATAACCTGACCATATTTTTTTAGTCTTTGCACACAAGTGAAGCTCAGTTTCAGCCTTTTTACTTCCAAAATTAACACTGATTTTCAGAAAAGCATCAGCTTCATCATGCTTCAGACACCAGTTCGATATATCTATGCAGAAATGCATCACAGCCCTCCTTATCTAAATGCAGTGAGTCAATAAGTCTATTAATACTAACTGATCATTTTTTCTTCTTATAGTGACTGAGGGAATTGCTTGCACTGAGTGGCTGAGTGTTATATCAGGGGAAAAAAAAAAAAAAAAAGCAGCTGACTTCGGTAGGAATTTTGCCTGAATGAAGACTACAGCCTGCAGTCCAAATGATATTCCTTTCAGAGCATATCTGTTTCATTTTATAAATTTTCTACATTTTGATAGCACATATGAGAGCATCATAAACTTGAGCTTCAAATTGATGCCATTGGAGACAAAGATGTTGTGGAGATGTTGAGCTGTTCTGTGCTTGTTAAGGTTCTGTTTTGTTGCTTGCATGAATGACTTGGAAGGTGCTAGTGCTATCTGAAGTTCAGGAGAGTAGCTAAAAGAGTTCTGTGCAGTGCAGAGGAGGAAGAATAACTGCTGCATTCATTTAAACTTTTTCTTTACATGAGTGAATCCATCCACAACAGCCACCGCTCCATGCTGACATAGGACAAAGGTCTTGCTAACTCTGCTCCTATCCAGTACAGTGAAGGCTTTGGGCACACTACACAACTACGTGTTGGCAAGGTCACAACACTATTAACCAAAGCTGTCTCTCAAATCTCAACTGACCTTAATACCAAAGCAGAGCTTGCCAGAGAGTCTTTACTGCCTTTGGGCATTGATCAGTTCATTTTCAAGTGATGGAAATGTAGGATTTTAGGCTTCTAGCACAATTTGAAAATTATGTATTGGCCAGTATGTCGAAATTGGAGAAAACCACGTAGAATGATAGATTTAAGGTAGAAAAGGGCTTCATCTCTCAGGTATTAAACTTGGGCCTTTAGTGTTTGCTTTTAAGTGTGTGAATGTACGTAATCTCTCCATATGCATAGGATTTTTTGGCATATCAAACTAGTTTATGCAAATCTTGGCAAAAGATATTAAAAATGGACATTTAAAAAATAAATATCTGGAGCATGTATTTGCTTTACCATTACTCCACCTGCTGGTAATGCACTAAAGTGTCAGTGAAATCAGATTTTAGCCTCAAGAGAAAGGAAATAAAACTATTTCCAAAGTGCAAGCATCTAGTGTTTAATTAAATAGTAATTGTAGGGAATGAGCGTTCTAAGGAATAACTAATGGTCATTTTAGGTGGATGGAAATTGAACTGCGTCTTTCTGTCCATAAGTTCACATTAGTGGTATACCTATTCTTAAATACATTTAAAACTGAATTTAGGAGGAGTCAATACTTTAATGGATGAATTTGTATATTTTATTACAAAATCATATGCGCATATATTATTTGAGTAAGTGTTGAATTATCTTAGAACAGTAAAATATCAATTAAAATAAAGTCTTCACAAAGCTTTGGAGATGTGTGTAAACAGGGTATGACATTGTCTGAAAAATTATGGTGGAGAAAACAAACATTGTCACAACTGGACTGTGTTCAGTTACTTGGGGCTGACATTTACAAGATATGATTCCTTATCACAGTGTAATTGCTGGAGGACCCTAGGCTCCAAGAATGGCTTCAGACACTCCCATGGATTTTGTCAGTTCTGCATGTGACGCAGCCCTCATTCAAGGGCAGTGGATGCTTGGTTGCTTGAGATATCTGAATGATGTTTAGCTAAATCCAACCCAACTGTATAGTCAATCTAGGCCCTGCTTCAGGGGAAAAAAAAAAAAAAAAGTAAAAAAAAAAAAAAGGCTTAGGTTGCTTAGTTTCTCATTCCTTCAACCTTCACTACATTCATGCAATACATCATTTTACTGGGGCTGCCACAGGATTTCTTACAGAGACCATAACACTGTGAGTACTGTGAGAAGGCTCTTCATCAGGTTGTTTCCTGGACAAGATTATCTCCTGGCTTATTTTGTTAATACTAAAAAAAAAAAGAGAATGATTTCATTGTTGTTTAACAATCTTGACTGTATTATATATATGTCATACATACACTCACACCCAGATCTCTATTTACTTCTTTTTGGTTATGATCTTGTTTTTTCTTAATAAGTGATAAAAAAGAATATGGTTATTTAGCAAATTTTACAACAGTGTAACTGTGAAAAGAAGAACTTTTTTACTTCTGTGGCGTTGCTCCTTGCAAAGACCTTGTTGTGAATGTTTTTCCTCTGCTTTTGTAATTGAAAGAGTCATGAGGGCACAGTCGCCTTTTACTGTCATACCTGCTGACACCAACTAGAAAAGGATCCTTTTAGCAGTTGCTTAAAGGAGTATTCATTTTCCTTTTCTGCCTAGGATTGCATAGCCTCAACAGCAAGGCAAAACCCAATACCCCCACTGAAGAGATTTACATTCCATGATAGACTTCTACTATTAGGTGGCTCCGGGTAATCCACTAACTCTAGAGTCCTCAGCTAAGCCTAAATGAGAGTGAATGGGAGGGATGTATTCATCATAAGCCTGTACATCTTTTCATCCCAATTAGCAGTAGAGAAATACGGTTATCTGAACTGAATGGTAGGCACACTCTGCATGATAAATCACCATCGTTCTGGAACATACTGTGTTTGACAGCTATCAGCCAACTCTGGCATGTTCTATGTTTCTGTTGTAGGTACCAATCCCCATTTTACTGATCCCCTTCTAATACTCACATAGCTGACAATACAGTGCTAGTGAAGCTAATGCCTTTCCTTTTAGATAACACGACTGAAACCTCGAGACAGGAAGTAATACAGAAAGCAATCCAGGGATGTAGGAAGAGAAAGACAGGAGTTTGCAATAAATCATTTGGTTATCTTCTTCATCTTGGTGAGGTAGGACAGAGTAGTCAATAGGAAGACTGCAGGCTGAGAGCCAAGGAGGGAGCGGTGTATTGTGAGATATCATTATAGGAGGAAGTGTAGAGGGGCAATTAGGTGAGTTTGCCCCTGCTCTGTACTGTAGTGCTGAATACAGTGCTTATTCTCAGCAGTGCAGAGGTTAAGAGACTCAGGTCTAAATGGTCATCCAAGGGCTATGCAATTAGCTTTCATGTGGAGCAAAGCCAAAGCCAGAGAGCTTGCACCTGTGGATTCCTGATGGAAAAAACACTCTTGACTGAGCATAGTCTAAAGTGAGGTGTTTTTTCTGCAGAGCACAGAAAGGCTGTGCACTGAATGCAAGAGGATCAACACAGCTGGTTGCTAGCATCTTGATTAGGGATGGATGAACTGGTTTGGATAAAACAACAACTGGTCTGACTGTGCAAAGAGCTCCAGCTGAGCCTGAATTTAGAAGGGGCAAAACAATATGAAGCTTATGTTGTTATTTTCACACTTACATGTTAACATTTTTCTGTACAGCTCGGTTGCAACAAAACAGCTGAAAGACTGTGGAAGAATGGCTCATTTCCTGGCTAGCATTCTTTGTCTCTTGATCTCTCTTCCTATCGCCAAACATGTTTCTAGACAAGAGACATTTTCTCCTGAACGAGCCACAGAACATTTACACATATGCCACTCTCTACACATAGCATTTGAGAGAAAACTGTCAGTATCATCACTATTCCTGAAAGGCTTTTTGAAGTGCCTGTGAAGTTTTTGAAGAGGAAGTTAGCCTGGGAGCACTGAAAATTGCCACGTGTGCCAATGTCGGTATTTCTTCTTCGTGTTCAGATGCTTGCATGAGCTTGGTAGTGTGGCCACTTTGTATATCACAGCCAAAGGGAGGAAGTACTTATTTCTTGCTCAGTCGTATAAATGACATATTGGCAACACTTAGTGTTGCAGCTTTATGGGAACATTGAGGAAATATTTGGATTCTGATTGAAAGTGAGCATTCCCCCTGGCAGTGGAGCTGGAACATGCTTTTTTCTTTTTTTTAAATTCATCTCTGTCTTTAACACAACAAAATGTAGCATTGTCAAAGAGGTTTTTTAATGCGCAGTTATAAATAATTTATTGTATGTTCAATATTCTTACTGTATTTACTCACATAGGGCTTTTTCACAGTCTTCTTTAATTTCACAAAGAGAGAACATAGAAAATTACATTGTGTCCACTCATTTAAATCATGGCTAATCTTTTGAGAGCTATATTTTACAACGAGAGCTATTTAATATACATAATAGTTTTTTTTTCTCTATAATTGCACAGAAGGGATTTTTTCCAGTAAATTAAAATTTCTTTGACACCAATTATTATGCAATATGAAGATGTAGTACTTTACCTTCATTTCATTTCATCTAAATTAATCTGATGATGATTAGATTTAAATAATAAAAATAATGAGGTATGTTTCCTTCAGTAAATTACAGCTTTGTCATTTGTACTTCCCTTTGTATTGAACTTGGTGACTTATTTGCTTTTAGTGGTTCTGAAATATTCTGACACTAATTATATTTTGAAATATAACCTTCCAACTATGTTGCTTCTGTTTTTCCCTCATTTCAGATTGGTTTAGAGGCATTTGCTTGTTATTTTATTGCTGAATATTGAAGCTGAGAGCCATATTACATATATCAGTGTGCTTTCTTTTCCATCTTTAGCTATGTTAATTAAATTTTGTATCCTCTATATTGTTCATGATTTGTAATGTCTATTGCCAAATCCAAGGCTCTGCAGTGTGAAATCTATTCAATATAAATATTTTATTTGACCATTTCCTTTCTTTTTGGCATACTAAATGGCCATTGTGATATAGAACAAAAAAAAAAAAAAAAAAAAGAGGAAATTGTTCTGACATGTTCTATGCAAAAATAACAGATCAAGCATGTATTTCTCCTTTAACTGAGGGGGGAGGGGGGGGGAGGGGGAAAAGCAGACGTGGAGATGTTGGTGAGAGTACAGAGGATGGCCACAAAGTTGATCAGAGGTCTGGTGCACCTCTCCTATGAAAAAAGGTTAATGGAACTGGGCTTGTTTATCTTGGAGAAGAGAAGGCTCCAGGGGTACCTCACTGTGGCTTTCCAATACTTTAGGGGAGCTTATAATCAGGAGGGGGACAAGCAATTACGCAGAGATTACAGAGATGTAGGTTAGATGTTAGGAAGAAATTCTTTACTCAGAGGCATTGGCCCAGGCTGCTCAGAGGATCTGTGGGTGCTCCATAACTGGAGGTGCTCAAGGCCGGGTTGGATGGGCCCTGGGCAGCCTGAACTGGTGGGGAGTAGCCCTGCTCATGGCAGGGGATTGGAACTTGATGATCTTTAAGATCAATTTCAACTCAAGCTATTCTATGTTCCTTATTCACTCTTTTTATATTAGTTACAATTTTGTAAATTTTTCTTATGCTCTCCTCAGTCATTTCATTTCCATGCCAGTGCTTATCAGTTTAGTTCCTCCTTGTACAAAAGCTGTCCTAGACTTTTGATTTCCTTGTCATTTTCTATGTGTACTGTATGCTATTTTATCCTTTTGGAGAGTAAGGAATACACAACATTTGAGATATGGATGTATCATGGATTTATATGACAGCCTAACAAAATTCTCCATATTTATTTTGTTCTCTATTAATTTTGCAAGAGTTTTTAACACGTAATTTGTCTTTTTCAACTACTACTGGCTAATGAGCAGCTGTTTTCATGGAATTTTCAGTCATAATCCAAAAATCATACTCTGAAGCTGTAATACCATCACTTTGAACATAGAGTTGAGATTATATTTCTTCTGTTTGACTAACTGCACTTTTACCTATATTGAACAGCATCTGACATTTTGTTTCTTAGCGTCTTAGTCTCATAAGATACCTCTAGAATTTTTCATGACTCTTGTCCTTTCTACTTTAATAAGTCAATATTGTCAGCAAACTTTGTCAGCTTCCCACTCACCCCCCTTTGTGAGGCTATATTTATGTCTATATAAAACAACAGGGGTCCCAGTGAAACTCCACTGATGATTTTCTTTCACTGCTTGAGACCTGGTCATATTATATCTATGTTCTTTTTTCCTGTCATTTATCCAATTATCTAGCCAGGATTTTTTCCCTTGCAGATGGCAGTCTAGTTCTTCAAAAACTATTAGGGAAAGAATTTGTTGAAAACTTTTTGGAAGGCCAAATATTTTATACCAAACTCTTAGTTTGTATCTACATCGGTGTTGAAATCCAACACTGAGAATTCTAATGTGCTTTCAAGGCTATGCTTCACTTTCAAACAGCCACATTGGCTTTTTCCAGTAGATTATGTTTACTCTAGTTTTGACTAGCTCTTTAAAATCCATTTTCTGTCATTAATTATTTGTTTGTTTGGTTGCTTGGTTTATTTTATTTTTATCACATTTTTATTTATTTATTTTTATTACCATATTTTTTATCTCCAAATACCAGGTTAGTCAGGAACTTATTCACCATTTGTCTTCTTCATCCTTAAGCTCACTTGGAACTCCTGGGTGGACACCATCTGGTCCTAGTGTGCACCTACTCTTCATTTTGTCCATTTGTGTCATTATATTTTCTATAATTATTTCAATTTCAGCTGGATCCTCTGACAAGTCTCTCAGGCAGAAGAATTCCAGCACAAGAATCTCTCCAATAATATAGTGAATAATAGTGAACTATTTATAAAAGTATTTAAATTAAAAAAAAAAAAAGTCTCTGCTATACTCTCACCTTCTCTGAGAGTATTTTTTATATCCTTATTATTAATTGCTCACAAAGATTTTTGTTGCCTTCTTGTACCTCGTGTGTTGTAGGAATGACTTATTTTTAGTTTTTGTTCCATGTTTATGTCACGCGGGTCATTTGGAATTTTTTTTTTAAAGTATTTCCATTAGTAAGGCTCAGCCTCTTTGAAGAATATTTTATAATAACCCCAAACCCACTGTTTAAGTATTTTATTTTCCCCTGCTCTTTCTGAGGTGTTTCTTAAGAGAGTTGATATGTTTTTCAGAAAACTCTTTTACTTTGTTATTAACTATGAATATTTGGGATGTCCAGTGGGTTATAATATGATTACAATGATTTTTCCAATAATCTGTTGACAGATTCTGAAGACAAACTTTATTCTTTCATCAAACATATAGAATAACTTTTAGCTGGTATTTGTTGGTTTTGTTGTTGTCGTTTGTTTTTAATGTGTAGCAGAGCTAGTGAAAGATACCTAGAAATCTCATCACCTGATTTCTTATTAATTGGAATCTGTGTGTAAAAAAAACCACTTTAAATGAAATGGAATATAGAAATTATCCATCAAGTGAGGCCCACAGAATGACCTACGATTGCTATCAACATGAAGGATTCCAGACAAGATCCCCCACAGGAGCTAATGTATGGAAATCTGAATATTTTGCAGATTGTGTAAAAACTCAGTAGTGTGAAAGTGAACAGTTTTCTCTCTGTTGCTTAACCATCATGTTGCACACTGAAGAAAAAAAAAGAAAAGCTACAAGAAAAACAAAGCAAACAAAACAAAACAAAAAAGATAAAAACAGGATAAATATTGTCTAAGTTAAATTCCTTTCTTATCGTAACTGAATAATTATTAAGCCCGTCTTACAACTCCACACAATACCTTTTTTTCTAAGATATACAATGTGTACTGAGGTCATTATATTGTTCGGGCTTTCCCATTTTTTCATATTTTGGGCAATATTTAAAAATGGAATATTGCATTGTGTTTTCATTTTAGAATTTGTTCAAGATTTCTCAGGAGAGCAAATGAAATTCTGTTTTATGATTTTGATTACAGATGTGGAATGGAGAAGATGAGAAGAATTCATGGAGTCCAGAGATGAGGTGAGGTTGTGGAAGTACAAAGGCTCCCGTATTATTGGACAGAGAAGAAAAACTAAATTGGGAGGAATGTGAAAGAAGATTGGCCTATCCCTTCTGAGGACAAAGAGCTGGCCTAAGGATCTTGGAAGCAGCACTGTTAATGAGGAGAAGGAAGAGAGTGGACATGGCAACAGCATCTAACTCATGTATCTACTGCTGACATGCTTCAGAACAGCATATCAGCCAGGCTCAGTCATTCAGTCTTTTGACTCTGAATCAAATTAGTGAGTCTTACCTGATCTGAACGGCTAAGTCTGAAAACCAGATGTTTTCTTCAATCCAGACACAAATGCCTCCACAATCACAGCCTGAAATTTGCCTAGTACGTTCATTTACTTTCCTTGTTCCCTTACAAAAAATTGAGAAAAGATACTTTGCAAGCCTGTGAATAGAGAATTTACTCAATGAGATATGATTTCATAAACTTTTAATGAGTAAAGAGTGGCATCAATTACTCATTTTGGATACACTGATTAATGTGCACCCAGGTATGTCAAAATCCTGGCTTTGGGATGTAGATGAGTACTCACAGGTCTATACTGTCAAACACAGAAGAAAATTTCACCTTGAAAAACAGGCATATTTATCTTATTTTTTGACATTCGTTAAGTTATGTGTCCCATGCTGGAGACTGTCAATGAACATCATTCTCACTGCACAGACTAAAGATTATCTATACAGTTCTCAGATATGGAATAGGTAAGTAAGTGACACAATACTTGATTTTGGTTTGTATTATGTTTATGTGCTTGGTGGTTACCACCAGCATTATGAATTTTGTAAATGGATCTACAGAGGCTTTAGCTACCCTTAATTATGTCAGTTAATTCTTACCAGAGCATCTCTATTCTGACAAGGAAAGCTAAGTAGCATTAGAATATTACCTGAAAATGAGCATTAAGATATGTCTAGAAAGTATAGCTGTTTGTAGGCTAAGGTCACAAAAATCATGCATTTTCTGCTTTCTAAATTATCGGTGGCAAAGATTCCTGGGTTTCTCCATTTGTAATGATACTGTAAAGAACCCCAGAGTTGTCAGGAAGAAAAAGGAGGGAGAAAACTGGGGTACCAGAGCAAAACAATTTACGGGCCTCTTTCACGCACACACTGGCACAAATAACAGAAGAGGATTAAAGTTAATCTGCTTAGAAAGAGGCAAAATTTAAATGAAGTAAAACACAGAGGGAAGGAAAAGAAGCAGAGATAGAAGAAGAATCACTCTCAAGGCAGTTAGAGAATCACTCTCAAGGCAGTGAAGTGTCCATTAGTTAACTGCTAACATGGTACAAGATACAGCATTTTATTGATTTTATTTTATTTGATAGGTAAAGGGAAGCCTCCTGTATGAGCATAAGCTGCATTTCTGTGGGTTAGCCTTAGGAAAATATTTTTAAGATATAATTAATGGGAGCATCTGTGAATGATTTAAAATCAGAAGAAATACAGATATTTCACAGAGAGTAATTCTACGCCAGTCCTCTGCTATTCAAGAGATAAGAGCTGAAATGCAGCTTGGAGAGAGACCCAGGGGAGTAACGTGCATTGGAACTTTATATACAGGAGCAGGAATGAGTCCCTATTCAATGAAAAGTCCTCTTACAAGGTTATGTTAAAGAATAAGGTCATTTCACGTTTATTCCAGTTAGCAGAGCACTCCAAAAGCTCCCAAAGAATATGAAGTACAAGAATTAATTAAAATACTTGGAAAAGGTGCTTCTGTCTGGAAGATGAATAGTGCAACTGGTGATGCTTTTACAGGGCCAGCAGCAGACAGGCTGTCAATTTCTACTCAGAAAAATAGTTTTCTCTGCTTCCTAACTTTCTTTGCAATTAACCGAGGTAAGTGCTAAAGTAGAGTAGCACACAGCAGCATACACAGATGCTTGCTTTTAATGCTGTGTTTGTGCATGTTCAGGACACCTACGTATCCTGTGTGGGTTAAATGCTGATTTGTAGTTTAAACTGGCATTAGGTACCCATTGGATTTCATGTGTAGATAATGAGGAATTCAGAGAATTGACAGCAAACAGAGATAGCACTATAGTTCATCTAAAAAGGACTCTATTGGTTCTATTGCTTGACAAACAGCATTCCGTTGGTGTAGAAGCTGTGCTCAGCTGAAGTACGGCTTCAGGTCTCTTGCTCCTTTGACTAGCAGAATCCAGGTTGTTTGGGGGTGACCTGCAACTATGAAAATCAAGCTCTGAGGCTTCACTAATGATGTTGGCTCAGTGCTCAGATGTGATCTCTTGCCCAGGCTCTCAACAGGTTTCAGAGAAAGGAAAAAAAAAAAAAAAAAAGCAACAAATTAAATGTTCGTACTGACCTAAATTTTTGGAGACATGGCAGAGGAAGAAGGATGGGAGAAGAGAAAGTTTGCATGTCATCTTCACCCACTCTGATGATTGGGGTAGATCACTCATTGCCAGTAATTTTTCCTGAAGCATGAGCTGATGAAAACCTGGTGTATTTGTATTATGTCTCACTTCTAAATATATATATATATATATATATATATATATATACATGTTCACCTTCAGTGTTAAATTTGAGTTAGAAAAGATTCCTTTTCATAGGAAATGAAATATCTGCTTCTCTTGTCTCAATCTCACCTGCATATAATGTTAAAAATTTAAATGTATTTTATATATTGACTGTATGACTATGGCTGCCCATAAAATACTAGAGCCTAATTTTAAGAAATCTAAGGCCAACCAAGCAAGATTCTCTTCCTTCCAAATATTATTTCACTATGAACCATTTCTTTCTCAGCTGGAGATTATATCTGAGGTCATTGACTAATAATCTAAGTTTCCTTTAACTAAGGTGTGGATAAAGATCGCTGTTGTGATTAGAATATGTTTGGAGTACACCGTGTTCCTTATCAGCTGCAAAGAGAGAGGTAGAGGATTGGTGTGTTCAGACTTCAACCAAAGAAAAGGTAATACATTTTTCCACATCTAGAAAATAGGAAGGCTGCTCTGAAAGTAATGCCTCCTGTTTTATTATGTTGGCCCACAACGTCAGTTGTGGATGTTGGTGGTATTGCAGCAGAGATTGAACTTTCCCACCAATACTCTCTTATATTTTGTGGTTGTGTGACAGATTACAGCAGAGGGGCAGTCTGACACAATGGCATCTGACATCGAAGTACATATGAAGAAATGGTGTGTAATTGAATTCCTCCCTGTGGAAAAAATTGCACCCATTGACACTCATTCGGGTTGGACTCGATCTCTGAGGTCCCTTCCAACCCCTACAATTCTGTGATTCTGTGATTCATCAACATTTGTGGAGACCAAACAGTGGATGTGAGCACAGTGAGGCAGTGGGTGGTGACTTTCAGCAGTGGTGACAGCAACAGTGGGTCACCTCTACTGGTGCAGATTATTATGAGCGTGGCATGCAGGCTTTTTTCCTTGCTGGCAAAAACACTCAGCTAATGGTGGTGACTATGTTGAAAAACAGTGCTTTATAGCTGAGAATTTTTTCTGTCAAATAGTATTGTTGTGCTTTCTGTGTCTCTTGTAGTTTCCGTGAAAATAAACAGGAGGTGTTACTTTCACATTGACTTATATAGAATTCAGACTTGAAGCTCTTAAAAAAATAATTTCAGGCTTAGTAGTTGTTCTCAGAATTGATTTCAACTTGCTTCTCATGTAATTAAAAAATGACTGGAAAATGAAGCGGAGAAACAAGCTTTGATAATATTTACAATAGTAATTCAAGTACACTAGTATAATTTCAGAAAACAGTACATATGTATTTTAAGGAAAAAGAAATGCTGTCAGATAAATTATGTGCCTAATGTCGAATGGGAATCAGCCATAACTTTGTGGGGACTCCTCTCTTCCAAAAATTCCCTTCTCTCCATTAAAGCGAGTCCTGGACTACATACGCTGAAACTGTTATATATAAGCCCCCAGTCTACACAGTCTGAAACAGTTATAATATTGTTCTAACACTGAGATCATACACCAGCCTAGGAGATTCTCAAAGATTTAACATATTGATCCTTATTTATTCCATTTTCCCTGTATCCAATATCTTTAACTCTGTTGCTAATTATTTATTATAGCAAAAGCACAAATGCTCCTGTGATCATTGCCAACAGTTCAGCAGTTCTAACTAATTCACTAACTAATGAGCAGTCCTCTTGTAATAAACCATTGTGTGCATTTAATACAAGAAAGCTATTGGTAAAGAAAAAGCTTCAATAGTGTTCTATTGTTATGGATAATAATGAGGAGTAAAAAATGGTCTTTGCAATTATTAAAAGTCCAAATATTTTTCTGATGAATAACAAACAAGGAAGTATTTTATTTTTCCCTAAAATACTCTTTAATGTAACCTATAAATCCCACACATTTTTGCCTCTGTTAGATTCCTCAGTCATGTGTGAACTCTATAGAAAATGATTGAGGAATGTGTAGAAATCTTTAATTTTTCAAAAAGCTATTTAACTTTCCCCAAAAGTTAATTTTTTATTAGTTGTTTTGGATACATCCAAATCCCCCTCAAAACTATGTAAAATTCTTCCAAATCCTTTAGAATATTTTGAGTGTTAGGAAATAAACTACAAAGACATAATTATATATATATTCTTTTTTTAAAAAAAGAACTTTGAAATCTTGCACCACCTAAAATTCAGGAGACTGTAGTGGACAGGTTCTGACACCTAATTATTTATGCTGCTTCAAGAGAACTCAGTTCTTCTGAGTCTAAGCTAGAAATCAAGACAGCTCTCTAGCATCTGCTCCAACTACCTGCACATCCCTCAACTTTAACATTTCACCAATTTTTGAAACAAGTGTTCTCATGGAATGAGTTATTGGAAGCCTACAGTAGCTTGAACCTGTACTGCATGCTTTTGGCAGGATCTTCACCAAGATCCCTTTCCTTAATTGTTTTCATAAAAGTTGAAAGAACTTAATCTTTCTAAAAGTCAATGAGTATGAAAGACGGTCAGGCATCCCACACATCTTTCTTTTGATAGGTTTGGAACTTTTACATCTGCTGCAGAGTATGCTCTTAAAACTAGGTATATCAATTTCAACAACTGTCCTACCCACACTGAGATCACTCATTTCTTTGTACCTCCAAAGACTTAAATAGGCCTTTTAACAGTGATATGTTATGCTCCATGACCTCATCTTCACATGACTCAGTGTTTTCAAGGTTGAGTGTTCCAGTTCAAACATATATCCAGCAATCCAAGTCTTCAGCTTGTCTTCAGTTTGTCTTAAAATATACACCAGTGGGACGATATTATTTATCCAAGAGTTTAATTTCATTCTTTAACAATCTCCTAATTTTCCTTGCTGTCCACTAACCTTTCTGCCTGCAGATAAGAATACTTTTATGCCATTGTACTTTTATCCATTGTACATACAATGGATATGTGTTGTTAAAGTTGTAAAAGGGTGTCCCTAGAGGTACATTTTATAATGTAGGAACCTTGTATCGCATTGTAGCATGTCAATTCTTCAAAGAGTTGAAAGTGGTGTAACAGATAACTTTAAGACATAGGTGTGAGAAATGAGTTCTCCCCTTGAAGGAATCTCTGTGATTATTATTAATTAAAATATTCTCCCACATTTGTGCTTTACAAGGACATGGCTACTGAGATGCCCCTTCTGCACAGTGCATTGATAGTGATCATGAGTTGTTCTTCTTATCTTAGTGAAAACAGAGGCTTGCATGCTTTTACTTGAGATCTTCATAGTTTATCCAATATGGAGATTACTTCTTGATGAACTTTCAACTATCATTTTACATTTCAAAATCTTTGTCTTGTTATATTTTCAATTACTATTTTGCATGCATTCTTTTTCTGTTCCTTAGACATTAAATCAAAATAGAATTCCTGTAACATCACAGCTGTATTCAAAAGAATATTGTATTTCAGTCAAATGTGGTGAACGTTCATTTCTCAAAGCAATCCAACATTTATGACAGTCCTCCAGTGAAATTCTTTTCCTGTTATGGTCTTTTTTTATATAGTATATAGTTTCTTTTTTGCCTTCTGGCTCAGAAACACCAATAGCCACTAGTAGTCGGTAGAAAGATTCCCATAGTTTCTGATTAGCAGTGTGTCAGCCCCCTTTGCACACAGTAGCTGTTGTACTCAGCATCCCCTTGCTTTCGTTTTATTTAGTATCTATGGTGTAATTTGTGTGTCTGATACAGTTTACTCTGGCCATGACCTGTAGCGATGTGGCAACAACAGCATGTTCAAAGCAGGGTGTGAGTACACTGTTGAATAGTAAAGAACGGGAAATGAAAATTAGACTTTTCTGAAGTTTTAAAAGATGCAATGTTTGTATGAAACAGCTTTACACATTTGGTCTGATAGTGCAAAGTTGTCTTCTTTTTTGTTGCAAATGAAATTTCTAGAGATGATGTAGAAAGACCTTTTAAATCAACATTTTTTTTTTCTTTTTGGAAAGGCAACTCACATCACCATAAAAACAAAACCAAAACAAGCAAACAAACAAAAAACAAACAAGAAACAACTCCAAAACTCTGTAAAAGCACCAGGCTTAGAGCGTTTCAGATAAAGAAAAAAATTGTTTATTCTGATGAATTAATGTGTGGAAGAAGTGACTCTCAGCATGAGCCAGCCCCTTCCTGTATATCATCACAGCTGCAGTGTATGCTTTACCCACATAATCTCTCTGGGTCTTGGGCATCATTGTGGTTCAGCTGGCACTCAGCCATGCTCATACAGTGAGTGAAGGTAGACAAATCACACTGTTCAATCAAAACAATGAATTATAATGGTCTGGAGTTGGCAGTGACGTGATTTCTGTCTGCTGTCACAAATGTCAAGGTAAATATATTTACACAATACTGAGTAGAAGTCATCATTTAGGTAAAGTAAAACTTGAGAATGACCTGGGAGAAGAGTTGATGCTTCTTTCATACCCATACAGTTTATGGAAGTCATTGGAGCAGTGCTAACATGAAGGATATTTCAAAATCAGGCTTGGATTCATTATACAAGTCATACAGTGGCAGATAACATCAATCATGTCTTTTAGATATGCAAAATAATGTTTATGATCTAAGTAGTTATTCTTCCATGTTGTCTTTGCACAGCTTTCTGAATTTTCCCAGTAAAAATATTTAATAAACTCTATTGGATTCTGCTAAATTGAAATTTTCTACATTTAAATTATAAGATGACATTGGCATATTGAAGCTGTTGCTATGGAGTAACTGGAATTGAAGAGGAATTCTTGGCTACCTTATGCAAGGAGAAGAAATATAGATTCTGCTCCCATCTCAAACCCAATCTCTATTAATAACTCAGACACAGACAATGGTATCTAAAATGGACAATGAAGCTGAAAAGCAGACTTAGACATTTCTAGGCCAAGCGAGGAGACAGAAATCTTTCTCTGGTCTTTTCTCATGCTTTTAGTCCACTTAGGCTTTTTAACCAAAACAGCTACTGTATTCTGTTCAACTTCAAATTAAAATAACCCTGAAGCAAGGAAATGATGTTCCTTTGTTGAAGGCAGTTCCTGCTGGGGAACAGTCTGGCTTGCTTCCTTGGGTAGCTTCTATAGATGTGTATTAATGGAAGCATTCCCTCAAGTATGAATAGGATGGAAGAAAGAGTGGAAGGGAAGACATCAGTGTTAACCTTCCCACCCTCCTCAACCCCTCACTCTCTGTGTGCTCACTCACCCCAACAGAAAGAAGATGTCTGCAATTTACTTGGAGGGTAAGAGGGCTCCTTTTTTACCAATGAAGCCAAAGCCCAATTTTTGTTGACATTTCATTTTCTCCCTCTCTCCTGTTATTTTTACCATTTTCTCTTTCCTAGACTGTAGACATTATTGAGAACCTTTTTTGTATGTGCTGGGTTAAGGAGTGTGGAAACATATTCCTGTATGCATAAACTTCCCTTGTGACCCAGAGCCCCTTCACATAGGCTTATCATGCAGTTTTTTGTCTATCCTATAAAGTGAGGGTTGCTATTGGAAGCAGCTATACCTGAGTGGCAATTCAACCTGAAGTGCTGATAGGCTGCTGGTGGACTGCTGTTGTGTGCTGAAATAGCACCTCACTCTATGGTTTCTCCAACGGGTATGGGGACCTCCCACTTCGGAGGGTGGCACTGGCTGGAGCTGCAAGAGTTTGCATGAGTCTGGGGTTTCAATTGTCATGGAAAGATATCCTGACAGGAGGTGTAAAAAGGGAGGTGGGTAGAAGATCACAAGGTACAAGTGTCCTCTCTTGAACCTTTTTGCAGATCTGCCAGTGGTTATGATTCTTGCTGCAGTGATACCTAAGTGAAGAAAATTGGAAAATATCTTTTCTAGAACTTGCACTAGATAGAGAAGAATTTCAATCCCTCTCATCCTGAACAAAATCAATTCTATATTTCCCGTCTCCTTGAGGAGATTATTATGAGCTGCTTTGGAAGTAAACTATGGTGAACCTCTTTCAATTTTCAGAATTTTCTGAAAAGATTTTAAGATTTGTTGGGCCACGGAGAAAAAGAGAATGGCAGGAGTATGACTATACAACCTATTGGTTAAGCGTTCCCATGAAAGAAGTGACATACAGGTTTTTGTCTTTGCTTCTCAGGATATTGTTATGTTTTGCAACAATGTAAAATAGATTAAAAAGCGAATTTTAGAGGTGAATTTTTTTTTTTTTTCTAGTCAATAAAATTGACTTTAAAAGTTGAAATCTAGGAATGTACAGGGTTAATTTTTGATGTGGCAGTAACTGCTGAGATTTCTTTTCATGTCAATATTTTAGGCTTGCCTTTAAGTCAGCAACATTTAAAGAGATATGGCACTACAGCAAAAGTATGAGACTGTTGTGAAAAATGTTTCCTAAGGAACTTCCTAAGACTTGGCACAGTGCTGTTAGTTTTACTGTATTTCTTCCTGTAGTGTTTTTTTCTTCTTTTTTTCTTCCAAAAAGACTCCTTTCATTTTGTTTATCTGGCCTAGAATATTTTCTCTCAGAAATATTTACTTGTGGTTGGCAGTGTGCACGCCTAACTTGGAGGCTTTTTATAACATGTGTGCCTTTCTCCATTGAGTATGTAGGAAGCTGGGAAAGATTGTAGTTTCACATCATCTAATTTCAGATATCTACAATATATAGATCTCTGCTAGTTTTCTAGATCCCACTTATCATCCAAGGAGAGAATTGTTGCTATAAGAAATTATTTGATTCATTCTCAGCAACGTAAACTGAATCAGAGGAGCCACTGCCTTGAAATAAATGCTTCTTTATGCCGAATGTGAATATCTCAACTTCATCTAGAGCTGTACTGAGATATTGCCAAGTAGCTGTGTTTATACAAAAGTATATGAGGCTTAACTGCATGCCTGCTGTTGCACTGACTAGTTTCAAGAATCTTCTATAATGTATAACACAGTGAAACCGCTTACATGGCTTGGGAACCAATTAATTAGGTGTTACTGTATGCCTAAATACTACAGCACATGCTGTTACCTATCATGCACATTGATTACTGATTTTAAAGTCTAAGGTAGTGTAAAGACACTGGTAGGATGGTATCACAAAACCAAGCTGAAAGTTGACTCTCTTTGGCTGTCTGAAGTAGTAACTGATCATCCCATTCCTCTCTTTATTTAGTTCTTAAAAATATATAGCATGTCTCCTTTTAATACTCGGTGGTCCCCACGAATCTTCCTTTACAAGACACTGGGATAAGATTGGTGTTTTGAATACTGTTTGAAAGAAGTATGATTTGAGCATAAAGCTAGAAACTTTGTGAATCATGTCTAGTATCTTTTCTTCTGTTTTCCCATTTGATTGGCAAGTATGTGGCCAGCTAGCAAGGCTGCCAATCAAGGAAAAGGGGAGAGAATATAGTTACTGACTTACTGAGAACCACAGTCTTGAGCAGAAGAACATGCCAAAATTCACTAGGAAAGGCACTATCTGCCCAGGTACAGAAACTCATCAGAAAGTAGGAGCCAGGAATGGCTGCCTCTTGTAGAATAAAATACTGTTAATCAGCAGTTCTCTGGGCAGCCTGCTTCACTGTGCTCAGGAGGTCTCTAACTGTTATCTGACTGTCTTTGTGCAAGACAACAATTCCCTCTGAGCTTCTCATGCATTTTTCCCCTCCTTAAATTGCCCTGATCTGAATTTTAGTGTCCTGCTATGCTCTTGGGGCAACCTGATTGCAGATGGTTTGTTCTATTCCATGTATAGCCCTTAGGCTGAAGACATGGAGTATGTACATTTAAGATACTTTGAGGTTCTCTGGGCAGATCAACAGATCAGCATTACATGTCCTGGGCTAGCTTTAAGAAGCCAACATTTGACATGATACCATGCAGATATTAGATGGGCTCCCAGACAACAAGCAACCGTCACAGGCATGCTGACTAATAAAACTTTCCTCTTCATAGGATTAGTTTTTGTGTTAACTCTGCTATGCAGCTAGATTTGCACTTTTTCCAGCGGCAGACCTTACTCTCCTTATTGCAAATATAGCTATGAGGGCACCATGCTCCACTGCATGGTGCATGTGACCTTTTCACGGTTAGTTTTCATTTCAAGGCAAAAGGAAACTAGACAGAATTACTGCCCTGAGCATTTGATTATTGCTTTCAAAGCTCCAGAAAACACAGGAGACTGTGCAGCCAGTCTTTGTGTGTGTGTGTGTGTGTGTGTGTGTGTGTGTTTCCAGGTTGACATATCGTTGCCAAAGTGCTGATTGTGAGGATGATTTTATGAAAAAAAAAGAAAAGAAAAGAAAAAAAATACAGAGAGGAAATAAAGATACATACTAAAGCATAAGTTCCATCTTATATTGGTATAGGAAGAATAGAGTAGATCAAGCATCTGAATTCAAACAAGGAAAGAGGAAAAAGGAATCTCATTGAGTGGTAAATTTAAATGTGGATCAGAGGAGAGACAAAAAAAATATGGATTAAAGTCTCCCTAGAGACAGGTGCTGTAAATCATAGAGTCCTTTTGATAGCATCAGTTCAATAACTACAACAACAAAAAAGATTATTTTTTAATAACTTGGTCTCCAACTAGGCCAGTGCCTTGTAAAATCAAGAGAATGACTGACAGGCACAAATATCTTTCAAAAGAGACAGAGGCTCTTTTTAATAATGCAAGTTTAACTAAATTATAAATCATTTCATGGTCTTTGCCCACAGCAATCCCATGTTACAGGCCTCACTGATAGTAGCCTGTAACTCAGCACCTATGATTCCAAAACAGCTGCTCAGATACAATCCTTCCCTTTTTCTGTGTGCAATTTCCCCATCATTTTTCCCTCTGTCAGTTTAATTGCTTGGAGACCAGATTCCAGATCAAATACCCCCCATGGACAAATATAGAGTAGTGATGCTATTGCTGCAAGAATGAAAGTATATGAACTTCTCATAGGAATTATTCTTGTTTTTAAGGATCACTTTAAAAGTTTGCCAGATTGTTTTTGGTCTTTATGTATGTTTTTTAGGGGATGTATGTACAGACGAAGAGAGTATTAACCTGATATGTTGTTCAAGTAAGCGCAGTTACAACTTCTGTACTTGATAAAGAACATGGATTCTTCCATCTAAATAGCATCCCATTGACAAAAGACATTGGGGCTCTTTGTGCCTTTCATGCATTCTGCACAATCACTGGGGACTGGATGAAAGAGGTTTTGTTTCAGCTTTCTTGTTGTTCTCTACTGCTCTTCTGTACTTCTTCACTGGTTATACCAGTACTAGCAATACAGCAGCCTACTATGCCCCTAGTTGTTCTATAAAGCCAGATTCAGTGGAGCTAGCTTTCTCTTCTTCCTCAGTTCATACTTAAATACTGTCAGAGATGTTCAGTAATGAGAAGAAATATGCTCCAAGGCATCATTTTATGCAAGCTTGCTGCCTTATTTGAGGAAAATGAGAGTGTGGGAGAGCATCTCCTTGTGTATCAAAGAATGAAGTATGATTCTTTCTGGACATAAGACTATCATATGAAGGCCTGGTAGTAAAAATAACTGAAAACTAGGGAAGTAAAGAGTAGTTCTACAAAACACAAGTATTCAAAAATCTTGAGAATACCTCAAAAGAATGAATTTTTGATGCTGTTTTTACATTTATTCTTTCTGTGTCATGTGTTTGCATGATGGTCATTTTTTATTCTTGTTCTCAAAAACATTTAGTCTGGAAATTTGTTTTAAAGGAAAATCAAATGAACTGATACGTTCATACATCTTGATGATTCCAGCACAGCCTGAACCAATGGTTGAGCACCAGATGAGAAGGCATGGCTAACCTAGGGAGCTAAGGTGAAGCAATGCATCTGAGTGACTGAAAGGGGTGGAGCCAGGATCCAACCCTCCTCACTCTCATTTAAGGGTTAGCAGCAGCTCTGGGTAGAGACTGTACTTTATTGTCGTCGTCGTCGTCGTCGTCGTCGTCGTTGTTATCGAAGGAGTGAGCCAACCCACAGCCGGTCCCTTTTTTCCTCTGTGTATGTTTGATCTTATGACTTACATATTTACATAGTCAGCTCCCTTTTGTAGGTTCCATAGATATAAAGGATTTTCAGCTGTACTTGCTGTTCTGAGTAGAAGTATTTTTCTGTAATGACAAACTTTCTTCCTATTTTTAATGGGCCCCCTCTCCTCCCGAGATTAAATTCTGTTTTCTGTTCTTAGTGGAGTACTGCAATGGGATGGAACTTCTTTGACTGGGCTAGTTTATTCAACAATATTTAAACCCTGTTTGAGAGCATCTGTGTGAGAATATGAATATTATATTATACAACTTTTTACAAGTTCTTAAAGGAATTTAAAAACTAGAAGTATATTAAAGATGTCAAAAGGATGGTTTGTTCTGGAGGCATCTACAGCACTTCTCCTTTTTTAAATATGGTCCTGGGGAAAAAGGAAAAAAAAAAGCCAGCTTGGAAATTTAATGCTGTTGCCTGGCTTATGTAGGAAACAATATACAGTGAAGTGCTATGTTCTTGTAGCTAGCACATGTTTCTGAAATGTTTCTAGTGGGTAACAGTTTGTTAGGGGTATGATGTACGTTACCTTGTGGAGACAAGAGTGTACTGTCATTTCTGCAGTTTGTCCAAAGAATTTTTGCTAACCGTACTATTTTTTTCTGAATAGAGCACAGCTACCCATTGTGCTCTGATAGAGCAGGATATGCTGATATAAATCACACTGTGGTTCCTGAGCTCCGATGAATCTCATAAAATGAGAGGATAGCCTGCTGTAATTAAATTTTGAAGCAATCCCTACAGAAAAACATACTTCCCTTAAGGTATAATATGTTTTTCATAAAAAGGATAGATCCCAATGTAGTGTATTCCATCCCAGCTCCCAGACGGTGTTTAGGTATGCAGGGTGTTAAATCAGACCCTTGAAATAATAAAATTTGAATTCTGAGATGCTGTATTTCTTTTTGATGAGGAACTAATTGTACCATATCACTGGCATGCTGAAGAAATGTTGCTTATAGATCAAGCTCCAACATCAGTAAGCGCTTTTTGAAGTTCAAATTGTGTACTTTCAACTCTGAGGACTTGTTTGTGATCAGTCAGTTTTGTTAGGTGGTGGGTTTAAAAAGTAAAAACAAAGGAAGTCTATCAAGCTAGCAATTGAAAGTATGTTGGTATTTTCCATTCTGGTTGTTTTACTTAATCGTTTTCAATTTTAATATACAGTATACAGAATTACTAAAGATGACTGATCTAATACAGTTCAGCTAATTAAGAATGATGAAAATTCTCCATTTAAAAAGCTCAGACATTACCTATTAGTACCAGAGGCCTTGGTTTATGAAAAATAAGTCATCCGGAGAAATTTCAGTAGAGGCTGTCTAAGTGAACTGTTTGTCTTCTTCAGGGGAGTTTCAATAATGAACACTGCTGTACCACTGGAAACGTGTGCATCTGTGTAACTGTGTCTGCTGCCACATACTTGAGAAAGCTTTACATGAAAGTATACATTGTGTTTGGTTTTTGCTCCCTGGAAATAGCAAGTGGAATTATATATTCAAGTATGGCTTTCTTTTCTTGTACAAAGGACATATTTGCAGATGGGAAAATAATTTTTTGTTTTCACATTTTGCTAGACAAAAGTTTGGTTGTTTTTATTCTTTCTAAGAAGACTAAGTATAGGGTCAATTCATTCTTATCTAACATTTCTGAAATATAAACTGTACAAGGATACTTCAGTTTAGAGTTAAATGGAGACATGTTTAAGAGGGAGTACTTTTCATGTTGGCTAGCTGCTTTCTCCTCCTCTCTCATGGTGCTAGCCTGAGCATTTCCTGTTGGAATAAGAAAACAGGAAGTTAGAAAGAAGGAACACTGTATTTCTTTCTTTACCATACTATGTGATCCCCCAACCTCCTTTAACAAGTTACCTGTGCAATTCCTCTTCTCTACTGTGAATATCTTCACAGAATTTGAGTAGGATGGAACATCCCTGTTATCTGCATTTTATTGATGAGAGATGAGAACTGGGCTACGTCTGTGCGCATATCCACAGGTGTCTGCTAGGGCCACCATTTTATGGAGAAGTGTTGTGGTTAAAGCACTCGAAGGGGAGATATATCCTGATGAGGCTGAATTTCACCTCTCCTAGGAGAGCTGAAAAAGTAATGCTATTGGGTACCTGTGCTGAGACAGGAGGGTGGAGTTTTTTTCCACTGGGAGAGGATACACAGGATGCAGCACAGAGAACAAGATTTAAGATGCTAAGAAAAGATGATAAGAATGTAACCTGATGTTATGACCTAATGAAGACTAATATTCTTCAGAAGTGTTCAAGGATGTGGTCAGTGCTCTAGGAGCTGCACGGGAGTTTTTCAGTTTGGGCATCTTGTAGCAAAGTGTGTAAGCTGATGTGGATGCAGTGCTAAGAAGATAGGATGGCTCTACATGACTAAAAATAGCGTGAATCAAATTGGAATCAGAAGTGCATTGTGGAGGACTGCCTTCCACCTGATTCCCTGTCAGCCTTTCTCGAGGCAAGGATTGAAGATGTGGTTGCTTTTACTTTATCTTTATTGGCGTGTGTGGCTTTAAAAAAGGAATCACAGAATGCAACATCATTCAGTGAAGATAAAAAATGCTTCAAACAGCAAAAGCTAAAACCAAATTAAATATTTAACAAAATCAAGAGAAATTCAGGAAAACTACTCCTGAGTAGTGATTTGTGAATATGGAGCAAAAATGTAGAATTGAATTCCTCCAAAAAATGGAAGTGGAAAAAAATTGCACCCACTGACATTCATTGACACTTGCCAAACTTTTATGGGGACCAAATAGTGGATGTGAACACAGTGAGGTGGTGGGTGATGCATTTCAGCAGTGATGACTGTAAGAGTGGGTCATCTCCACAGGTGCAGATTTCTATGAGCATAGCATGCAGGCTCTTGTTCATAGGTGGGAAAAATAAGTAGCTCATGGCAGTGACTGTGTTGAAAAACAATGTTTTGTAGCTGACAATTTTCTAGATCAAATAGTGTTATTGTGTTCTATATATCTGTTATAGTTTCTGTGGAAATAAGTAGGAGGTGTTAATTTTGGACTGATCTACGTAGATAAGAGAACAGCCAGGGAAACCAAATTTTTGTTAATGGGTTGGTAACTATCATTGTTTTGGAGGACTGTTTATGAGTCAATATCTTAGTCATGCCCAAAACCACAGACTGTCTGCTACTGAGATGCTGTATTTCAATAAAGGAATGTAAGTTCAGTCTCACCCTGCTTTTCAAAACAATTTTAGGCTAACCATAGTATCCTACCTCTTTGATTAGTTGCTTTCAGTCTCCTCAGTTTATTATAGATTGCATTTTCTTTAATTGTGTGGGGACCAGAGTTCCAGACATGCTAGTATGAGTTCACAAACCTCAAGGATTAAATTCCCATTGATATCAAGTCTCTGAACTTGCAGCATTCTTTATTCTTTTCCTGTACTCTTATGATCCTCTGTATTTCTAAAGAGCTTTGGAAATTCATTGCATCCATATCTGCTTTTTAATGATGGGAGAAATGATCCTTGACTGCAGTTTGTTAAATACTTTGGCACTCTTTTGAATTAAAGATACTATAGAAATGTAAGATCTTCACATGGTTTAGTTTCCCAAACATCTTCAGCATGTATATGAATACTGACATAAAACTATAACATAAAATTGCTGTGGTTGCAACTTCAGAAATTTCCTCTGTTCCAGTTTGTTTAACCAAAGCTTGTTAAACATTAAATATTTAGCAAATTTCTTTCTTCAGATCAGCATACTCATTAATAACTTAGAATATAAACTATCATATATTAAGCATGCAAATGAGACACTTTATTCTAACTGGGTCCTCATTCTCCTTCTAAAAGTTATGATAAATAACACCTTCTACAGTGAGTCAGAGCTTTCTGTCAAAATTGCTCCCTGAGAAACGAGCAAGAGAGAGTCAACGGAGTCTGCCTCTGACTTTGGCCTGTTACAACACAACTTTGACATTTTGGCCTTTGCTTTCCTTTTAAAATGCGCTGGCAATAAATTATATTTTATGTTGTCTTCACATGGAGAT
Organism: Tragopan temminckii; assembly: GCA_028571105.1. Taxonomy (NCBI): domain Eukaryota; kingdom Metazoa; phylum Chordata; class Aves; order Galliformes; family Phasianidae; genus Tragopan; species Tragopan temminckii. The sequence continues at coordinate 79,817,334 of JAOWBP010000001.1, read as the reverse complement.
GGTGATACAATTTTTGGTAGTGTGGTGTTTTGGCAGCTTGATTTTTAGCATGTGCTTACTGCCACAATAAAGCTTCTACATTTTAGGAACAATGGAAGTTGAAGACCAGTCTGCCTGTTCAAGCTGTTGTTTTGTGAAAGTAAGGGAGACCCAAATATGGAGATGCCTGGGAAAAGAGTAACAGTTTCATGATATTACCAGACTGCTTTCCACATATAGGAGGTGAGTTTATGTCGTATCTTAGTTCAATAGCATATTGAGGATAGGTATGTTCATAGGTAGAAGATACCAACCTTCTATGGAACTTGAAAGGGTCACAGTGAATTGTAAGCAAGAGTCTGCAGAGAAAATTATTTCTGTGTGAAGAATATGTCATAGGTTTGGAGAAGAATTCCCAAAGGGGTTCTGGAGCATTAGGAAAGCCTGCAAGAACTACTGAACTTTGGGGAGGACTGGAGGCTGATGAAAACAGCAATATATGCTGGGTAGGGTTGACTATGAAATAAGCTATTGTTTTGTATAAACAAACAGATCCTGCAAGAAGAAAACAAACAAACAAAAAAACACAAACGCATGCAGGATCAGATACTTAGATAAAAATGATTAATCTTTGTAAGGAAAAAAAAAAAAGTTTAAATAGACAATTCAGAAAATTTGGTGTTTTTTGACGAGGAAGGAGACTGAGACTATACATTGCACAGTCCTGAGCTGGGTAATCTCCTGTGGCCAGGTTGAGGGCATTCATTTTTTGTCATGCTAATATCCCATCATAATACTGAGTTTTTAGATCACATCAGGGTTTAACAGGCGTATTGCTCTCTGCCTTCAGCGCAGCACCTCTGCTTGTGCCCAGTGCCAGTATGTCAATGGTGAGCATATTGCAATTCCTTGCGTTTTGTGTCTCTTTTTTACTTAATATGAAGCAAATAATTTTAAGATTTTTTTAAACAAGAATTGCCTCTAACAACTGAAAATGTCATGCTTTTAGTATTTTTTTTAATGTAAATCCTTATTTACAGAAGAGTTTTTCAGCAGTTTTAGCTAGAGCTGCATCACTCCTCCTATTTCAACATAGGCTTAAGGTTGTAGGACCCAGGCTGTAAGGCTGTGAAACAGAGGGAGACCTGTACTAGGAAAAAACTTCTGCAGAACATAGATTGGACTAGATTCTACACAGGATCTTAATTCAGGTATAAATTCTAGAAATTGGTATTCGTATAATGGCTCTGGCACAATATTGTTAAGTGATGATCTGTAAATTCTGCAAATCCCACAGTGTGTAAAATGATGAATTAGTTTTTCTCAAAGATCTTTGTTTTAAGTGTATGTTAGTCTCATCTGATTATCCTGTTTTTTCTGGTTCCATAGATGATACTGCTAGGTTTCATATCTGTGACATTTATCAAAATAGAAAGGGTCTGAACACTGCCTTTCATTTCAGAGCATTTGGATAAATGGCTATTACACTGCAGGTTGCATTTTCTTTTAAATTATGTGTTTGTTTGTTTGTCTGAGTATGGAAGCTGCTTAGTGCATTAGAGATATGTAAAAACTATTGTTTTCTTTAATTCCTTATTTTCCTTTCATCCCGATTGCCACCTCCATCAGAATTTATCAGCACTGCTCTGTGCAGTGGACTGTATGACCTAAATTTTATGACCTTGCCTCCAAAATCTAATTCTCTGGTACAAACTCATATTTCTCTGTTGATTTTTTTTTTTTTTTTTTTTTTTTTTAAGACATTTTCCTCATTAGCATGGCAGGAAAGTATGTGGAAGCCAAATGAAACAATATGCAATTTTGCCTTACACTCAAATTTCTTGCTGCAGTGCACTCAAGTAACCTGCTATTAAAATTGTATTTTCTCCTCATACCCTCGTTTCCTCTTTTGCAAACAAATAATCTATCAGTGCCAAGGACTGGTTTATTTTGTCTGTCTTTGATTATTCCTGTTAACTACCAGCTTTCAATTTTGCCATTTTCCTGTGGATAGTCAAGTAACCACAGTGCTAGAAAACCTTACCAGTCATTTAAAACAACAACAACAAAACCAAACAAATGAGTGACAATTTTTTCTGCAGCAAGATTATCTTTATTTAAAATTGTAATATTAGGAAGAAATGATAGGCAAAATTGAAATATCAACAGGAAATTGCATACAATAAGAATATAAACAACTCAGCATAATACTGACTTTTAAACAGCAAATTCTTATTCCAGACAAGGAGTACTCGATGTTTTTAACATCTATGAGAGTGGGAGGGAATGAAACAGAAAATGGTGCGATAACTGGATCACAGTGCCATCTAGAGGTCTGCATAGAAATCAAGTCCATGCGGGTGGCAGTTCTTTTTACATTTAAGAGTTCTACAAGAAGTTAGATTGTTTTAACAAATGTGAAACAAAGGATTTTTTTCCAGATGTTTCTATATCCATTCCTAGGCAAAGAAAATTCTTTGTATGCAGCCATTATTGTAATTCTATTTGATAATGTCACTTCTAATAGATGTGCAATTTTTTATGGGTCACTTAGAAAGCTGCATAAATGAAATTTCCTTCCAGAAATAGATAGAATTGTCATTTGAACAATTTTAGATACAAATATAAGGTGTTCTTTACAATCATAACCTTTTTTAAACCGCATACAATGATGAAAAAGTAGGTTTTGCACTCAAATATATGCAAAAAATTCCATGATAGTAAAAGGTGAAAATGAAGCAAAAGAGAACAAAAGTCATCTAATGGATTATACTATGGTTCAAGTCATTAGCTGAGGTGTACATGTTCGTGTTTTTACTTGGTAAATTTACTGATTCTATTTAATTCAAAAGTCAGTGACACAACACTCTTAAAAACAGTGCACCAGGAAAAAGGTGTTTCTTCCTATTATGTGTTCATCTCTAAGGTATTTTCTGGAATGTAACACACAATCTGTATAGAAGTTTTGTTTCTGCTCAATATGCCACAGTTAACAGGAATCAATCACAGGTGTAGTTATTTATTCTTCTTCATGTAAGGAGACCACTCTACTTGTTATGTGGTATATAACATACTACATATTATGTGTCTGGAAAAATGAGTAATATTAAAGCTACCTGAGAGAAGAGAAAGGAACACATTGAAAATGAGATACTTATCAAATGCATGGATATGGTATTTAAGGGATGTGGTTTATGTGGTGGGACTTGGTAGGTCAGATTAATAGCTGGACTTGGTGATCTTGAAGATCTTCTTCAACATAAATGACTGTATTATCCTATGAAAATGTCTTATGTTTACACATTTCAATATTTTCTGCTATGAAGAACTGGCAGATCTTGAAGCTCTGTATGGAGCAGTGTGGTGCTTTTCTAGTAATTAAAAAGAACAGTTTTATGGAGCAAAAAGTTAGGAAATCCTAAAACACAAAGCTTCTTTTTTTTTTTTTTTATCATTACTAAAACATGTATAGCTTTACTAGCTTCAGGGAACTCATTCACTCTTTACATTACACAATGAAGTACTTGATTAGGTGCTTAACCTGTTGAATGCACTGGCTCTTGCTGAGAGAAGGAGGGCTGACTTGTGCGCATGCTAAACTGGATATCATTGTCTTTTATTTCCTTCCTCTACCAGCTGAGTAGTTCATCATCCCCAAAATGCCCTGCTGTCTCATAGGTGACCAAAACTCACTCCCTATTTTCTGTCAAAAGCATTCTGGGATACCTCAGTTCCCACCATCTCTCTCTTCTAGAAATGACCCTTAAGTATCTCATCATCAGGAGCATCCCTTCAATATGTGTATGTCTCTGCAATGGACAAATGAAAAAAGTGGTTTAAGTGAAACTAATTGTGGTAACAATTCAAAATTTCATGGCATCTTTTCAATTTTAAGAATGCAAACATTTTAGTTTTGCATACAGAAACATTCAAAGCACAGATTATGATGAGACAATACACAATGCTTGCTACTGCAGTATGAGTTCTAAAGCCAGAAATACAGTAATGATGTCTCCAAAGGGAAAAATGTGAAATCGCCTTGAAAGGCAGATTGTAGACAGCTGGTGAATCCCAAAGTAGAAAGATAGTGCAAATCCACATAGACAGCCATTCTAATGTTGATGTAAGAGAAACTGAAATCATCATGTGGCCACACTGTAGAATCTACTGTTGTATTTGATTATATTTGCTTTGCTAAGTTCTTCCATTATAGGAAGTAATGCTGGCTCCAGACAAAATGGTACAGAAAGACTTGCATCCACACAGTTTAAAGGTACCTCAACACCACATGGCACTTGATCCAGACCTTCCCTTGACCCAACCTTTATATCTTTAGCAAAGCTATTTTTATGGAAGTGGCTTTTTGCCTAATTTAAATGTACAAAAGAGTGTTAAGACAGTCAAGCAAGTATTTTTTTTTTCTACTGTGAGAGCTTAAAGTCTGTAGTACATGGTCTGGAACACAAAATGAAAAAGTATAGAAAGATTTTAGTATACAGAAGATGATGTGATAGTATGAGAAGAGTACATAAAGTGAAAGAATACAAACCAGCACAGTCTTATCCACAGTATGTATGGGCAACTGTCCATGGAGGGAATTATTTGGAACAACTCAGTTTTGGTTTGCTGGAAATTGATGACTTCAACAAAGACCCTAGAATTGAATTGACTTGTATACCATCTGGAAAAGCAGGATACCGGGGCTTAGGGGTGAACTGTGGAATGAAGTTGATAACAAAGAAGACAAATCCTTTATTGTGTTTGCTTCTATGTTCAGTGGTTGAAAGAAAGCATTTGGATGCTTATACATAAAATTCAGTCCAAGTGTTACATTCCCAGGAGGAACCAGTTGCAAATGTTTTTATGAGTCTGTGGAGAAATCAAAGGCCAAAGCACATCAGAAATGTCTGATGTATCTTTTATAACCTCTAGGGACATGGTATCTTGACTGACAATAACAAAATATTTCAAAGCTATCTAACATCAGATCAAGACTTTGTGTTACAAAAGAGAGAGTTTAACAAGTCAGATCATTCCAATAACAGAATGATCAGAACCTTACTCATGTGCTGACTAGTGTTTTGTGTCAGTAAGATTGGAAACAGTATTGTCAGAACCCATCTGTTACTATAGATAATGCAGTTAACATGTTGACTGTGATTAAAGAAGCAAGGCTGTCCTCTCATATTAGATGCTTTACATACACTTCCAGTTCAGTCACTGAAATGGGCTGAAATGTGAACTAGCTGAATGATGTTTGCATTATTTTTCCAAGACATCTACACTGTAAGTACTGTGCTGGGAAAAAAAAGAAAAAAGGAAAAAAAGAAAAAGAAAAAGAAAAAAAAAAGAAAAAAAAAGCAGCTCCTGTTGGCTGCTTCCCAATGTAAATTGATAACAGATGTTCCAACAATGTTCTGACATGTTATCTAGATAGAGCAACAATCAGCTATTAGTGCCACAGTACTGTCAAAACGGGTCTGGACAAATAGATAGAACCTCATAATTTCTTTAAAGATGATTTGAAAAGAGTTGAAAATATCATCAGTATCCTACGTCCCATGAAAACTGTTGTTACAGCTCTTTGTAATGAAGAAATGCCTACAGTTTCAGTGATCTAGCCATGTTATGAAATGATACATATGTCACTGAAAGTTGCCAAGCCTGGTTTGGCAGCTCTTTGGTAGTAACTGTGAAAACTTCAGCAGCAAGGTGTCCAGGTTTAGCCACAAAAAAAGATACTGTGAGGTTTTATTGTTTTATTTATTGGGGAAGAGGGTGGATGGTGGAAAGGGGAAGCAGGAGCGTTAGGGTGGTGAAGAGGAAGAAAAGATGTTCATTTTCTACAGGGAGATGTTTACTATTCCCATGAGAAAGCCAAGAAAAATTAAGATTTATGATAGATTCTGTAATTCTAGGTCTGTGATATTGCATGGGCAGAGAGACGTGCAAGCAGGGGGTAACAGCACTTCAGATAAACCTTTAGAAGGTAAATCCTTGCAATTTACCCCCTACCTGTGAAGTGCTCAAGTGAAAGATTCCAAAATGTGCAGTTGATAAGATATTAGTGGGTGTTCTGGTACAAGTCAAGAGGATATTAAATATGCTCATGTATGAGATTACCAGCTGAAAACTGAAGACAGTAAAATGTGATTCCCCCATGTGGCTGAAACTGTGTAAAACCAGGTATTCATTACTGTCAGCACCAGCAAAGGAATACCTGACATGTTTCAGCAATTTCAGGTAGTTAGCAAAAGAATCTGCTCAGCTGCAGTTGATATTATCAGAAGTCTGCCCCTCTGGGGAGTATGTCAATCAACTCATTATCATTAAAAAAAGAAGCAGAGTGAAAAGTTTGAAACACATATTTTGCTACCCTGATTTTACAGTGTTTTTTATATGCTCCTTATTCTTTAAAAACAAATAATTTGTCTTTGTTAGAGCTGATTTAATTTTGAAACACAGGCAATCTTGTTTTTTATAGTGGCATATACCTTAAGCTAAGTACTCTGGAATGTGTAAAATTGCAGGGGAGACTTTTCTCATTCTTGCTTACTAGTTTCATTAAATAAACTGAAAAGTTCACAACTTTATCTAGATCGTGACTATTTACAAAAATGAACTATCCAAAGCATAGGTCATAGGTGTGATAATTGGTAGAAAGTGTCATAAAGGGGTCTAATGATTAACAAAAAAGAAAAAAGAAGAACATGTGGTATATCCACATGTATGTGTATGTTTCATGAAAGGTCCACTTGATAAAGTTTCAAGACAAGCTATAAAACTCTAAGATTAGGATACTTTTAAATGTAGCATTTGAGATCAAATAGAAAATCACAATGTTAAATATATAAAAGCACTCTAGAACTCATTATTCAGTCATGATAAGCAACTCACTTTAGATTTCATGATTACTTGAAAAACACTTTGTGGCTTATATTTTGCAGACATAGCGCTTAAGATATGCTGTCATTCAAGTATTGTAGGAAACAAGCTATGAATAGCATAAAAATCTTACATCTATTGCATAGGAAATCAGCAAGGAAGCTTGAGAGTAAGGATCGTGTTAAAATGTTCAAGTGAGATTGTTCAAGGATCCTTTGCATTTTTTTCTTTTTTTCAACTTTGCTGAATTGATATATGATGATCATTGGCCTTAATCACTTAGGGAACAAAAGTAGTGTTAAACAAATGAGAAGGAGTAAAAGTTGTATGAGCACAGCTTATCCAGGTCTGAAGCAAAGATGATGATGTGTCTGCTAGGTTAACACTCTTTGTGAGGGAAAGTAGATATTGCAAAGGCTTTTCATTAACATGACCAGAGCACTTGTTACAATGGCAGATAATACAAAATACAGAGAAAGTTCTTTTTTCTATATTTTTTCCTTATGAAGAAACACTCAGAGAAATACAAGTAATGAGAATGAAAATAAAACAAACAGGAGGTGTTTCTTTCAGTGACAGTGATTGTACATAGGTACTTCTGTAAATAATGCCTCCCATTTATTTCCATGGAAACTGCAACAGATACAAGGAGCAGAATAACACTATTTGATAGACCAAATTCTCAGCTACAAAACACTATTTTTCAACATAGGCACAACCATGAGCTGTAGATTTTTACCAACTATTAACAAGAGACAGCGTGTTATGCACCAGTGGAGGTGATTCACTTCTGTCATTGCTGCTGAAATGCACCACCCACTGCCTCACTGTGCTCATGTCCACTGTTTGGTCTCCGTAAATGGTCAGCAAGCTTCAATGAATGTCAATGAGTGCAATTTTTTCTGCATGAAGGAACTCAACAACACACCTTTGTTTCATATGCACTTCCGTATGTGACGACATTTTGTCAGAGTGCCCCTCTGCCCCTCAACTCAGAAAGAATACAAAGAAATTGTTAAGATGTGCAGAGAGAAAATCAGAAAGGCAAAAGCCCAGCTTGAACTCAACCTGGGGCAAAAAGGAACAAGAAACTCTTTTACAGATATATCAACAGTAAGAGGAGGACCAAGGAGAATCTCCATTCTTTACTGTATGAAGCTGGGAATGTGACCACTGAGGATAAGGAAAAGGCAGAGGTTCTGAATGCCTTCTTTACATCTGTCTTTAAAAGTCAGACCAGTTATCCTCAGGGTACACTCTCTGACCTGGTATTCTCAGCTGGGAAGCAAAATCCCCCATGTTTCAGGAGGACACAGTCAGAGATCTCCAACTGGACTGCCACAAGTCCATGGGGCTGGATGAGATTCACCTGAGAGTGCTGAGGGAACTGGCGGAGGTGATAGCCGAGCTGCTTTCCATTATCTATCAGTGCTCCTTGTTGACCAGTGAGGTCCCAGAAGACTAGAGTCTTGCCCATGTGACTCTCATCTACAAGAAGGGTTGTAAGGAGGATCTGGGGAACTACAGGCCTGTTAGCCTGACCTCGGTGCCAGGGAAGGTTATGAAGCAGATTGTCTTGAGGGCACATGCAGGACAATTGGGGGATGAGGCCTAGTCAGCATGGGTTCACAAAGGGTAGGTCCTGCTTGACCAACCTGATCTCCTTCTATGATCTAGTGACCGGTCTGGTGGATGAGGGAAAGGCTGTTGATGTAGTCTACTTAGACTTCATCAAAGCCTTTGACACTGTCTCCTACAGTATTCTCCTGCAGAAGCTGGCAGTCCGTGGCTTGGACGGGTACACTCTTGGCTGGGTAAGGAACTGGCTGGAGGGCTGGGCCCAGAGAGTGGTGGTGAATGGAGCTAAATCCAGGTGGCGACCGGTCATGAGTGGTGTTCTCCAGGGGTCGGTGCTGGGGCCTGTCCTCTTCAATATCTTTAATGATGACCTGGATGAGGGCACCGAGTGCACCCTCAGTAAGTTTGCAGATGACACCAAATTGGCTGGAAGTGTCGATCTGCCTGGGGGTAGCGAGGCTCTACAGAGGGATCTGAACAGGCTGGATAGCTGGCCTGAAGCCAATGGGATGAGGTTCAACAAGACCTAATTCCGGGTCCTACACTTTGGCCTACACTACAGTGTAGTATGCTATGTATAGTATACAGCTACTATGTAGCAACGCTACAAGCTTGGGGCAGAGTGGCTGGAAGACTATGTAGAGGAAATGGACCTGGGGGTATTGATTGATGCTCAGCTGAACATGAGCCAGCAGTGTGCCCAGGTGGTCAAGA
>JAOWBP010000001.1:79751649-79808078 GCA_028571105.1 Tragopan temminckii | reverse complement strand
TGCAAGCAACTTGTAAAGCAGCTTGAGAAATTTTAGGAGTGTGAATAGCACAAAAGTCTTTCATTTATTACATTAAGTGGTTCTGATTGTCTCACTCTACACTGCACTGGTGTGGCCTCACCTTGAGTATTGTGCGCATTTTTGGGCAACACTGTACAAAAATGAGATAAAACTACTACAGAGCATCCAAAGGAGGGCTACAAAGGTGGGGCAGGGTCTGGAGGGCAAGGTGTATGAGGAGCAGCTTAGGTCCCCTGGTTTGTTCACCCTGGAGCAGAGGTGCTGAAGGGAGGCCTCATGGTGTCTGCAGCTCCTCACAGGAAGCAGAGGGGCAGCGCTGAGCTCTTCTCTCTTTGACAGCAACAGGGCCCAAGGGAATGACATGGAGCTGTGTCAGGGGAGGTGGAGCTGGGGGTTGGGACAGAGTCCGCACCAGAGAGTGGTGGACATGGAACAGGCTGCCCAGGGCAGTGGGCATGGCCTCAAGTGTCAGAGTTCAGGAAGCACTTGGACACCGCTCTTAGACATAGAGTTTGTATTTTGGGTGGTCCTGTGTGGCACTGGGAGTCAGTGATCCTTGTGGGAACCTTCATCTTGGGATATTTTATGATTCTGTGATTCTTCAGTGATTCTACTGGAGTATCGAAAGTCATAGTTCCCACCAGTACTGTTAATGTTGTCATTCAACGTGTTGTGCTCTTTGCTGTGCGCTGTCTTCCACTTTTCCTGGGAGAGAAAGGATGCTAAACAGAGGGAGGAGCAGGAAAGACGGGATGAGGCTGTGCAGGCAGAGATTCTCCACCAGAAGGCTGACTGTTATCAGCATGGGACTTCCAAGCAATTTAGAGATTTTGTGTAGTCATAATGTGCAGTTGCAGGAATATCTAATGACAATAATGCAGTAAATAAATTCAAGCACTTCTTGTTCTAGAAAATCAACTCAACTGTACAAACCTGTAAAGTGAGTGTAAGGTCCAAACTGACTGGTGATGGTATTCCTTAAGGAGGTGTTGGAGGTGTTGTAGCCAGTACTTTGAAAACACATCAGGATTCAGTGACCACACCATAAAGCAAGTAGAATGTGGGCACACGAGGAGCAGAAAGACAAGCAGCAGTCATTGCTGATGTTGCATCAAATCTTAAGTGGCGCATCTTACAGTATGCCTTACATGGTTAATGCTGTGTCTCCACATCTGACATACTGCGTGAAGTTCTGGTTATCTGCCATCAAAAAGATCTGAATGCAATGAAAAAGAGAAAGTGAGAAGGATGACTGCTGTTTGAAAATGGTTTCTGTGTTAGAAAAGATTAAACAGACTAGCAGTCTTCAGCTTGAAAATGAGATAGCTGGAAGGGGAGATGGTAGAGGTTCATAAATTAGAAATGACATGAAAAAAGTGAATGATGTGAAGACAGTCACCAGTGCAGAAAGTTTCTAGACCATGGACAATGGCTGGGTGAACAAGGGAACTTTATGTATTGTGTTTTTCATCTGAATATAAAGGAAAGTTTGCTAGACAATGTTGTTTTCTGATCTACTACAGCAATTCCTGTGTTATAAGATATTTCCGCACAGGAAAAAAAATACTAACTTTGCACTGATCATCATTCGGATGAAGAAAAACATACCAATTAGAAACCTCCGTTTTAATTATTTTTAAAAACAACTGTTAAATCACACAGTGCCTTTATGACGGATAGATTATTCACTAAGATATTTGATGACAAGACTATTTTTTTGATGCAATGTGAAGAAAAGTAAGCTGGAATATATTCATTTTAAAACATCTTTATGCAATATGAGAACATTTTGATTTTCCTGTCTGCTGTGGATCTAGTTGTACCTGAGTAATGTGCCTGTGATTTCAGGGCATTATTTGTAAGGAACTCAAAACCAAAACCATTGCTTTCTTACGGTCTGAGAAAAGAAAAAGCAGTTATAGTTTCACTTAGAGTTTGTCTGACAATTAATGAGTACAGGCAAATTATTTAATGTACTCTACAGTTTCAAAGAATTATTGTTACATGGTTACATTTACCCACCCCTGTAGAATTTAAAGGCTAGGACAGGGTAAACACTGAAGGCTTTTTGAAAACAAAATCCTGGAACTCTTTGCCACTTGAAAATGCTGGGTTTTTTTGTTTTGTTTTGTTTTGTTTATTTGTTTGTTTGTTTGTTTTGGCTTTGTTTTGTTTTGGGTTTTTTTTTGGTGGTTGTTGTTTTTTTTTTTTTTTAGGGCTCCACAGTGTATTTTAATTAGGCTTCAATGCTGAAAATGTAAAAGTAAATGGGCAACTTATTATGCATGTGCTTGTATAACAGTAAAGTGCTTTATGCTTTCCTGGAGGATGTCTTTGAATAAAGTGGGTATTTTTTTTACAGAATTTGCATGCTTTACCCCTAAATCTGAGATTTTATTTGCAAGCCCAGTGAAAATCTAATCATCATGAGAGAGACAGAGATGCTTGAGAGTGCAGCCCAATTCCACCATTATTTCTGAGAGTAATTGTAATGTAGCATGTTTTAACAAAATGAATTACAAATTCAGACTCTTTATTGCCAAGTCATACAGTTTCAAGGGAATTATAAAATTGTAAAAAACAAGTTAAAAGTTTTCCTCCTTCCTAATAACACAAATATACATTACAGATGAAAAGGGCATTTACACACTTTACTATGTAATCTTCATTGGTAAGAAAAAAATCATAGTGTTACACAGAGTGTGCTCATCAGTTTTGACTCTTACTACTCTAAAGGAAATAATAATGGTTTTCCGTTTGAGGTCTGTATGTCTTCAATACCATGTATTGGTAAAGAGTTGTGTTATGGAGGTTCAAGGTTGTAATAGCAGTAGTTGTCCCACAGTTAACCAAACAGTAAGGAAAGCCAGAAAGCCCTATGTTCTAACATGGTAGAAATACAGAAATAAAGCATATGGAGGGGGTTACAGGTTGGAGTATAGTACAGATTTATATATTTACGTGAACAAGGAGTACACTATGGGTATTCATACATATGCAGTATTTTTTTCACCAAAAATCCCTATGTTTCTATACTGAGAAGTTATAAAATCCACAAGTCAAGCTATAAATAATGTGATCTTATATAGTGAACAAAAGGTAATAATTCATTTGGTTTTTTACTTTTTTTCTAGTTTGTCTTTTTGGTTTAGTTTGGTTGGGAAAATGAGCTATGTAGTTAGAGACTCTTCTCTGTCCTTTTTCCTTCTGGTGATGTGTGTAAAATTCAGACTGATTTCATGTTCAGGAGTGCTTCTGGGAAGACCATATAATAAAACTATTTTATTACAGTTCTGCTGCTCATTGAAAGTTACAGAAATCACACAGAAAAAGTGATGCTTTTCAGACCTGAGATGCATCCACAAGGCTCTTATATCTTATTGCCTCTAATGAATGAGTACTTGAAAATAGTAACCTGGTCAAACAGTATTCTGGTACTTTCCACAAAGACCGAGAAGAGACATGTTCCTCTCCATGCCTGAAGCTGTACTTCCTAATACAGAGCGGCAATGTATTTGTTGCAGTTCTTGTGACTTATTAGCATGCTATTTTTCTGTTTCTAGTTTTACTGAAGTGCTGGATATTAAACTCTATTTGCTAAGAAGACACATATCCTGCTCATATCCTACATATCCTACTCCCAGGAGCATGTACAGTTAATTCACATGCAGTCATGAATCAGAAGCAGCAGCTTTTAGCCCTGAAAATTGTAGAGCAGCTGCATTTTAGTCTCCATAGTCAATACTCTATGAGTGAGTGAAGAATCACTGGAAAGAACTAGAGCGTCATCATCAGGTAGAAATGAATAATTAATCATTTTCAACATTTTGACATTTTCAACAGAATGATCTCTTTCTACAAATCCTGATCAGGTTCCTTGCATCTACACACCACTGAAGGCTGTCAAATAACAGTAGCTTACAGTGCCTGAGCCCTGTGAGTGTAACCTAGTAACTCCATGTATGAAATACTGCGCATGGTACATTGAGTAGGTGGGGAAATATTCAGGGTTGGTTTGTTCTGGAGAGCTGAGATGGGTGGGCGAGGAAGGTATGGAGCTTCTTCCTGACCTATCCATTATGTGTGTCCTAATTATGTCTTCTTTTGCTAAAGAAAAAGAAATGTGATATCACAGATTAATACAGTGTTACAATTGGAATAATACGTACATTAAGTATATTAAGACGTACATAGTGGCATATTACCACACTTCTATTCTAGTAATTAAGTGCAGAGAAGTACCTACCCCATATAGATATTCAACCGATTGAACCAAGTACTCTGAAGGCATTTTTTTGTTTGCAGTGGGAATGTTAAAGTTTAATTTCAGCAGAGTATCTTGCCTGCTTGAGGCAGAGATTGGAATCCTGGCTTGGTACCAGCAACTTGAAAAGAATTTGATGCCTATACAAATATGCATAATGGCAGTCTTAATCATTAGGAATTATGTTATTTTTCTGTTTCTCCAGTAATGCTTCGTAATGAATCAAAATGAGCTAGATGGTTCACTAGTAGTTTGAATACTAATTAAATAGAGACCTTCAGCAGCTTGTGACCACTTCTAATGCTTTTAAATTCTGTGTGTTTATATTTTTGTTTATCTGTGAGGCTTGTGTTGTAGAAAGCTTCTGCACAGCAGAGGAATCTTAATTTCATTCTCTTTCTTTCCCATTTTTAAAGTCAAGCTTCCAAATCTACAGTAAACTCTTCCTACTCAGACATCAGTGCAACTCAGAGCACGCTGACAGGGTTTTCATCTCCCTGAAGCAGGGATTCAGAATATTAAACTGTTCAGAGTAGGATTTACAAGGATTTTACCTGCCTAGCTGCCCCAGCATTTTCTCACTTCTTTTTTTTCAGTTTTGCTTCAGTGGACAGAAAATGAGGTTCTTTGAAAACAAAAGGAATTCAGCAACAATAAGGCAATGAACTAACAGGGGGGGGGGAAGAAAAGGAAAAAAAATCCAAAATTATGTATTGTTTGTGATCTGGTTTTTGTTAATCATACTACTAGAGCATTGCCTGGTATTCTGGCTTGAACAATTGGGAAAACATGCCAAATATGAAGCAGAATACGAAGCTCAGTTGTGCCCTAGCTATTTTCACTGTTTTTACTGATGAAGAGGGAAAAGCTTAGCGCTAGTTCCCTACTCAGAGGAGACAACACTTGCAGTGAGGGGAAGGGACCCAGCATTTTGCATGCTAAGGAATCAGGAACATTCCTAAAGCCCAGTCTCTCCCTTGGTAGCATGCATGTAGAAAACCAAACAAACACAAAGATGTACAAGCAGGTAATGCCATAAAAGTAGAAAAGGGTAGAAGTGCAATCCAAAGATGTATCTTAATTCCTAGCATTACTTCAATAAATTATTATGATTTCTTTTAAATTACATGTAAAGTGACAGGACTTGGAGAAAGCAAGCACAAGATCAGATTACAATGCTAATTCTAACTTCCTTGAATGATAGAGACAGATGTAAACGAAACATATATCTGACACTCCAACTCCTGCTACTAGAAGTAAAAGCAATCACTAAGAAAATAGCAGATTCATTTGAATTCATTATTCTTTTAAGGAATCTCTGAAAATCTGCCTTTCCCCATCCCTACTACATGCCCAGAACAAATATATCCAGTATTTATTCATGGTACCGGTAATTTCATCCAAAGACAGAATAACTCTTTCCATTGATTTTTAAAGCGTTCAGATATGTAGAAGGTTCCACAAATCAAAGAGTGTGGATGTATTTCTACTGGTGAACATTGTTTAATAACAAAGTGAATGAATGGGAAAAATTGAAAGAAAGTTTATAGTGCAGATTCTTTGTTCCTTTTTCCATACTGTCCAATCTGTTCTGTTTCTTCGAAATTTCTTAAAACATATTATCCATGTATTTGTATACATGCACACAAAGCTGTAAAGAATAGCATACCTTTGTTGGTTTTTTTTTTTCTAAAATTTCCACATTCTGCTTAATATGTCTTTCCTTATAATTAATTTTCAAGTTTGTTTAACATGTTTCATGAGGTGTAACCTATTGAATTGAGTTATCTAGTTTTCAGGGTGTTCTGGGAATAAAGAGTTCCTGTATAATTTAGGTGTAAAAACAATATTAAAATGTTAGTACTGAAATATCTCTCCCTAAAAATGTTCAAAATGTCATCTGACTTTTTGATTTAAAGGAACAGTTCAACTCACCATCAATTACACTCAGCTCATTATGTTCTGTTATAATTATCAGTCCTTTTATGTCTTAGGTCTTTCTTGTAGCTCTTTGGAACACTGTTTTTGTTTTGATCCACAGCTGCTTGTTTCACACAGGTTCTACCACAAAAAAAAAGGAGATCTGATATCGAAATGCTGTTGTCAGCTACGCAGACACCATTTTTCTTTCTTCCTCAGAAGATGCATAAGAGACATTTCAAAGTGTTGTATTGGATTATTTCACAACATTCATTTTGTTCTCTTTTAACAGCCTCTGAGTCTGAATTTTTGATGTGGCATGGATCCCTTACACACTGTTGCTTCTTTGAGGGACAGTACTGTGAAGTTCCTATACTCTGTGCTATTTCACTCAAAGAACCCTATCCATATTACTGCTGGCATAATTTGAACTCTGATTCTTTTTTGTACTCTTGTCTATGTATGAATCTACGGATTAACCAGATCAAGTTTTTGAATACTCTCTTTCACATGTCAACATGTTAAAATAGGTTTTCTGTAACAGCTGATTATAAAGCTTGTCTGATCTCTAAAAAATCCCACCTATAAAAAGTAAAGCAGATCTTGTGCCAAAATATGCAATTTGAAATTCCAAATATTACCATTCCTGAAATTCTACTGCTTGAGCATGGCCACTACATTGTTACTAGCACAGCGGCTGTTATTCCGAGCCAGACTACATCTACTTCCTCGAGTTTGTTTTCTGCTCTGTGATGAGGTAACCAACTTCCATTAAAGATTATGGACTTGACGAAATCTTCTTGGTGATATACTTAACTATACTGCATATCAGGAAATAAGTATGTGTATGAGATAAATACTTGTTCAGTACTTTTTTAGACTGGATTCTGTCTTTGACCAGCCTGCACACAAAGAAAGTCCCAGAAGTAGTCTGCATTGCCCAAGAAACATCTGTTTGTCAACAACAATTAGTAGTAGCTTTAAGTTGTTTAAAATATTTTAAAATTTGAAATGTGCATAGTGTCTAATGGGAAACAGGCTACATCCTCAGATACTTGAGTAAAACAAGCATGAAGCATACCCAAATCTGACTGTTCTTGGTTAAGCCTCTGATGAGGCTTAATGACTCAATCACAACAGCATTTATTTAAAGGGTTGGCTATCATGGTTCTTCATGGACATAATGGAAAATTAAAACCATTGTTTTCTCTGGGCAGGTTTTTTTTTTGTTGTTTTGTTTGTTTGTTTGTTTTGTTTTTCAGGAAAGGGTGAATAACTCAATTTCTTCTCTCTGAATCTGATCTGTGAAATGACAGGAATCTGGCTAAAAAAATCCTACAGTAGTCTGTCTGATTATCACTGCATAGGTAAATGGAGTCTGAAAGAACAAAGGTGTTAGCTAGGACAGATTTAAGCAACATCAGACAATGCAATATACATTTAACTGTCTTCATAGTTCATATAGATATTCTTTTAATAACAAGAAATTAACATCAGCAAAATATCAGTGCTTACAAGAAAACTTTACAAGATTTCACGTGCACAGTTTTTTTATATATTCTCATAAAAATTTAAACAGTGTATAAAATTAATCGATAAACTATAAGTTACTGTCATATGATACTAAAAATCAGTTGTTTAAACTAAATAATCATGAACATGACTAATATACCCTATCAACTAAATTCAAATGTGCATAAAAGCACTTTGTTCTAGTCAGAGTGCCAGCATTCCATCTCTGAAGAGACAGAAGATGTGTTTGTGTACATATTTATATATGAATATATATGTGTTATATATTTATATATATATTAACTGAGCCTTTTCATTTAATTTAATGTATAGTCAGAAGTCAAACTGATCGTTACAGAAAGCTGCAGAATGTTTTATCATGTCCTTCATATATGATGTATTCAAATATGACATTCTAGTTCATTCACAGAAAAGATATTGTTGAAGAACTATCCAATTGAAAGTAGTTTGTATCTTGCTAGAAGTGCTTGAACATTTTGACCATGCCCAAGGCCAGCCCATACAGTTTGCTGGTCAGCATACACTTGCTCATGCATGAAAGAAAGAGGAGACAGGGAGGTACCATTGCATCCATCTAATGGGCTTTTTGCCGAGGAGCAACTTGCCATTCTAGAGATACCAAGTCAACAGAGAACCAGGCCAAGAAGAGGCAATCTGATACTTGGACCTTGCTATTGAGTAGCTGGGTACAGAAGAAGTCAGTACTGACATGAGCATTTCAAGCTATTCTTTTGGTGCAATAATTCATGTATTCACTCTACATATGCTCCAAGCCAGTTCTGATCAAAACTGGTATTTTCCGAAATCAAGGTCACAAACCATACCTCTCAGATAACATGCCTGTCAGCTTCTAGGGATTTGACTTCATTTGTGTCTGATAGTGTGAAGGTAGTGTTTCATGGTTGAGGTTGATTTCAACCTCTTTCATGCATGCCAGAATTGTATTTATTTTAATATTCAGAGAATCATAGAATCACAGGATGGTTCAGGTTGGAAGGAGCCTTAAAGCCCATCCAACCCCAACTCCCTGCCATGGGCAGGGCTGCCCCCCACCAGCTCAGGCAGCCCAGGGCCCCATCCAACCTGGCCTTGAGCACCTCCATGGATGGGGCACCACAGCTTCTCTGGACAGCCTGTGCTAGTGCCTTACTGCTCTCTGAGTAAAGAATTTTCATCTAACATCTAAGCTAAAACTCCCCTATTATTCCCTGCTAACCTCAATAGCCCCAGTGAAACATGATGATTTTGCTCCTCTTCATGTTGCATCTTGAATAAAATTGTCTGTGCTTAGTGCAATTTGATTTGAATTCAGTGTTTTCAAGTGTGTATTTAACATTCTTGAAGTAAAACAAATCATTTGAGCCCTGAGGCAGCTTAGGCTAGAGACACCTACTTTGTGAATTTAAAACAATTTTATGACGGAAGCAGGTACCCAGATGATCAGTTCAGCCAAAACAGTGGTGCCTCTAGGCATCGACAGTACAGCACGTTAGTTATCCAAGGATGTGTTTGTCAGGGACACATTTTTCATTCTGTCCTTTAAATGGTTTAAGCTATGCCTTTGTGATCATTATTTCAAGACTTTGTTGCTTGAAGTTGTCCTAAGATGCATTAAAGATATTTAAATATGCACCTGGATCTCATCCTGAGTACACAATAACATTAAAAAGAAAAAATGCAAGCAGTCTCATGGAAGTTACTGCTGGATAAGGAGAACTTGTGCTTTACTTCCAAAGCAGTAACAAACAATAGCAATAACATAGTAGCAAGGCAGTAGCAGGATTTATGCAGCTAGCTAGTTGCACTTTTAAATTACACTTTGACGAAGGTGTGTACGAGATTCTTTCATGAAAGGACAGTGGTAGAGCTGTGTAGGGCAGAAGACTTGGAAAACTCTTGGAAATACAGCTAGATATTCTGACACTGGCAGATTTTCTGAGAAATTTTCCTCTCATGGAGTCAAATTACCAAAGAGGAAGGGACTGCAGTAAGCAGGAAGAGAAGAGATGCTGGATGCGCTCCACAATATTTTTCCACCAAATCTGGGGGCATTTGGGATGTGAGAGAATTTTTGCAGTAGGATTTAATCTCCCAGGTTTCTGAAGAAGATTTGGGACCATGTATTTAGTTGTCATATTGCTAGATGAGAGCTTCAGTGTGGTAGCCCTGTCTCTGAATCCGTGCCGTGTATGGAGCCTACGGAATTCTTTGAAAGATGCATGCTCAGTGTTATTACATAGAGATAAGCTGCAGTATATTTTTATCTATGAAATGTTTTGTGCATTGAATATCAAGTCTGACAGTCTGAAAAGCAATTTCTGTGGTTGCTGGTTCTTACCCCCTGCTATTACAGAGAAACAACACCATCCAGAGTTTTACTTGCATAACAATTTCTCTAGTGAGTAAAGAGGTACCAGAGATTTCAAATGAATTGACCTTGCTATAAATAAACCTAACTATACCTGGAAAAGCAGGATCACACTAGTTTTGCCTAGCTGGCCAAAAAATTGAAATCCTCGAACTGAAAATACAGTAGTTGCCACAGAAAGCTGAAATGTCAGTTCATTTCTTTACAAATCTAACCTCTCTGTAATTGTAAACATAACTTAATGGAAAGTCCATTGGAACAATGTAGTGATCTTTGACATTCTTATTATCTATAATGCTTCATAAAATATTATCTGAAATAATCTAGTATGGAATATTATTTTTCAGGAAGGCTTTTGTGACCCTGTTTTTTATTGTTCCAAGAAAAATAAATTATAAGGGGAAGACAAGGCTCTTTCTATCATATAGAGTTTTCCTCTGCCAACACAGAGCTACTTTCTGTGTTATCATTTCTAAGAGTTTACGTGAATACTTGCTCCTGTATTCAAGTGTGTCAATTACTAGGAGGCAGGAGAAAAGTAATTGGAGAGCCTCTTGAATTTTTGACAGTATGGATATAAAACTGATGGCAACAACGTGAAACAACACAGAAAGAACAGAACATCTTAAAGCAATAATAAAATTTTAGCATCCATCTGCAAGTTGCTAGTTTAATATTAACTCTATGTTCCTATTAAGATGCAGAAATACAGAAAAGCTCTTTATCAATTTTTATTTTTTTTTTCATGTATCTGAGTTTTAGTAGCCTGTCACCCATTTCTTAGTCTTATAATTAAATACAGTAGGGGAGTCTTTTTGAGATCATTTGATCCAAGCCAAGCCTAGATGTATATTGGGTTGTTCAGGGCCTCCTTCATGTCAGTTTTATGTACATCCAGTTTGGAGACTACACAACCACAGTTTGTGAACCTCCTTGTGGTGAAAAAGTTTATTAATATCAAGAATTTGGCTCGATCATCTTTTCTCCTTCTGGATAGCAGCTGATAATGTTTCCTTCTCTACCTTTCCCTTTGTAAAGCTGAACAAAGATCACGCACTGTGTGCTCTAGACCCCAGTGACCATGGTGATCCTTACTTTCTTAACTGCAGACATCCACTGACTAGTTTACCGCTGCAGAGGCTGACTTTGGTGATCACTTTTATTTTTGTGTACCAGGATTTTTATGCTTAACATATGTGAAATGTATTATAGCAACTTCTGTAATTGCTGAGCCTTTATAGTATTTGAAATAATACTAGTTTATAGCAGTATGAATATTTAACTACATAAACCCTATGGCAGCAATGAAAGACACAAATGTCCTTTGAAATATCTAACATGTTGGTATGCGTGAACAATTACTGCAGTTATTAAGAAAAATTGCTGTAGCTGTAAACGCACAATTTTAAAACAATGACATTGTATGACATTTCATTGTGATTGTTTTGATAGCTTTTTGTTGCTCAGTTATCACAGAAATGGTAGAATTAGCTTGTAATACCATTCACTGAAACCTTGACAGCTAGATGCTAGATGCTCACTTCATTAAATTTTAATGTACAAAATACATTGCTGAATTTGATTGACATAATGGTAAAGGAACTAACCTTTAAATGTTCCCTAAAATTTTAAGAATTTAGCATAAAGAAATATAACAAAGTTCTAATCATGATTTTCTAAGTTTGATTCTTTGCAAAAAATTATTGGTACTGATGAAATATTGGATATTATTCGGATGAAAAAGCAAACTGAAGACAGGAGGCTGTAGCTGTTCATTTTTCTAAACATTAATTCTCCACTACACTCTTGTATTAGCTGACTTGCAACTTCAGTGATTCTAGAGCTAAAATGGAACAACTTTTCCTATTAAATTCAATATTATTTATGAAACCAAGGGTTCATTCATGTCTGTTTAAGAGCATTTAACAACATCTCTAATATTTCTGTGTTTGTTCCCATAATTTGGAAGTTGATTCATACTGGCTTATTTCCATATTTATGTTTATTTTTTTCTTCATCAATTACCTGATGTGAATCACATCTAGAAATGTATCTGTCTAAGGTCATCTTGTTCAGTCTCATCTGTCTGAAATAAAGAGATCCAGCCATTAACTTCTTCATTATTGCAACATGTCATAATAGATGCTTGATTTCCTTTTATCTCAAGATAAAGATATATCCAAGAGAAGCTTAGTAAAAACTAAAGCCACAAAAATACATTTCAAATGTTTCAAAATATAGGATATCACTTCTAAGGACAGGTCAAGTGCCTGCCTCATCACTACTACTGCAGTACCTCAAAATCATTATTTGTTTTGTGAATCATTCTATGAGTCAAAATCATTCTTTATTCTTTGAGTCTCGTGTTATTTTAGAGAAACAGAGGTACAGCTAAAGAAAACACTTTGTCAAAGTTCATGCAAATTTGTTGCACAGTAAGGATTTAAATCTGCATTTTTCACACCTATCACTGGAAAAATAAACCTTCCTCTTGAAGTGCACCACCAGTAGGTGTTCTGGATGGACAGCTCACAAGTGTGAGCAGGCTGCACAATCATCAGGCTGATGAAGCCTAACACGTCATGAGTTTCTGAACTGCATACCATTAAGAAAGGAAACAAATACCAACTTTCCACCTTAAGTTCTGAAAGAGATTTTGCAGGAACAGGCCACATGCTGCCTGCTTGGCCCAGGTGGCATGAGCAGGGCTTTGATGAGAGGCTGCTGCCAGCAAGGGGCTCTCTGATTACAGGTTGCCCAGCACCGCAGGCTGGAGGCCACAGCTGAGCCAGACCCAGCTGTCCTGGTGGCAGAGAAGCTGTCACGAATTTATGAATCTCACCTCTGCAGAAGGAGGAGCAGCTTGTTTTAAAGTTTTAAAATTCTTATACTTAAAGTTTTATACTTAAGTAAGTGTAAAGGGTCTATACCTGCTTGACCTTTCAGAATGAATCTCTAATTTTCAGCTGCATGTTTCGTATCAAGATTGAGATTGTTACAGTTGTTAGTGAGCTGGTCGTAACAAACATTTTGCTGACTGCATCGAATATGTCATAATGATCAGAACTGCATTTTTAGGAGTGCATCTTTATTTTTCATCAGTTTAAGCTCAAAGAATGCTTCAGAGAGGAATATTGCATCCCTGGCATGGATGTAACATAAAGGGAAAAGACAAGGAAAAAGGGAAAGAAGGAAAGAAGGAAAGAGACAATGAAAAGCTGCCAGCCAGTGACACTTGGGAGAGTAGTAATAGACAGAGTTTTGTTTGAAACTCTTGTTTTCATTCACATTCCGTGTTTGTGCTTTCGTAGAGGGAGGACTAAGTTCTTAGAGACCTTTTGAGCGGAAATAGCATTTAGTGAGCTACTTCAGTTAAGTAGAATTGGATGCTGAGTGATGTGGGCTAACGAGACAATTCAGAGTAAAAGGAAACTCATGCAGTTAAAATAGAATGAGAACCAAACAGAAAAAAGAAGGAAGTTACTTCTTGGAGTGATCAAATAGGAGATAAGAAGAATGTTTCTGGAGCCAAAAATACTAGAAAGTGCTTACTAGGTTTGTGAATGCTTCCAAGTATTTTTTTCCAGATAAGTGGCTGGAGAAAAATCAGTTTTTACCACTGTGTTGTGAAGGTGCTGTCCTTTTAAGAGATATAGAGAAATAAGTTGCTATTCTGGGCTTTCCAACAAGAATTTGAAGGGCCAAAGCTGTCCTTGGGCTGTCCTTGGTAGACAGCCCTTGTTATACAGTGTCCTGGTACACTTAATGGGCAGAATGGATGTTCACTGAGGACAAGCATAATCCTGCCAACAAGAAATACCTATAGTTTGACTAGGGGAGAGGATTTTTCTTTTAAGCAATGACGTTTTCAATTCTGAATTAATTTTTTTGTTGTTCTGAGAGTTGTAAACCTCAAGGAGCTGTAAGTCATAAGAATGAACAGACCTTCGTACCATGATTACTTGCCCTATAAATATCTCTCCTGCTTTTTTCCAGCTTTTCTTTATTACCATAATCTCTCTAAAAGACTTTCAGTAACGTGATGGTTCTCCATGCTCCAACTACAACCCCCAGGACAAATGGAAATATCACTTTCAATTTTTCCCTTGAAAGTTCTATTTCTTTGTTGGGTAGCTGCTTCAGATTTTCCTTATCAACAGCCTCTGAGTCTCAGAGTTTCTGTCTAGAAAGAGGCCTCCAATTTGTCAACAGATGGCACATAATTTGAAGTTGTTGACGTGTTTTGTTCTGCTTTTAAAAAGTTCTCCTCAGGAACTGTTCCAGCACACCACTTACACTTATTTCCCAGGTTTCAGACTTTTTATGGCTTTTCAACATCAAGAGTCCAGCTCAGACTGCTATTAAATTGGGTTTGCCATCTTCAAATAGTGTGAGTATAATCACCATTTGGTAAAATAAACATGGCCCCATTATTTCTTAATGCCTTGCTTAACAACTTTAAGATTAGCCCATGTCTCCCATACTCCCAATAGGCAGCACTTAAGCAGTGAGTAATATTTCTGTCTGCCATAGTCAAGTAATCCCAAATGTAAGTAATTTACAGGATGGCATTTGGGACTGTTACAAGAGACATATTGTAATATGTCACTGAAAATCAGCCTGCCTTTGCACGTTTGATCAACAGCCAGATGGAGGCTTTTATCGCATTTATTTAATCTGAAATATACATAGTAATTACACTGGACCTCTGAATTTTTCAGTCCTTGTGGCTGTCTCCAGAGATGGTAGGAAATGAATCTGTCAGTTGCATACTAGTGTGGATGTGACCCCCATGGTAGAATCCACATGTATTGCAGCTAGCAGTGCTGACAACAGAGACTGTGAGTGCTGCTAGAAATGAACACATGCTGCTGAGTTCAAAAAAATAGCCCCATAAACCAAAACTAGCACAGCATAATTTTTTTATGAATACAAAAGTCCTCTAGGAAAGCAAAGACTGACCTTATTCATAACAAATCCATTACCAATCAATGGCAGTAAGAGCAAACAATCTCTTACTAATAGCTGGATGGTATTTAACTTTAAGGCTTCTGAAAACAACAAAGTCTTAATGTTCCCAGGAGAAAAATTGGTTAAGATATTGAATTCCACCAACCATGTCATTATTAAATGAAGAAAATATTGTTGTTTCCATTAGTAGAGAGTTGGCATAAAGAATGGATGGCATTCAATTGAACCACTGGCAAAAATTCCAACAAATTGAAGGTAGTTTTATTGCTTGGACAGAAACTTCACTAATGGAGGTTGTCATTATTCCAAAGAATTTACATAGGATTTTATGCCCTAATTAAAATGGCCATAAAAGATGCCTTAAATGTTAACAGGAGTACTCACCTTCCTCTCAATAATTTACTCTTCTTTTCTGTTACTTAGAATTATAACAGACTGTCTCCACTAATGTTTCTCACCTCTCTATTTCTAAGATGAGTTGGGCCAGTCAGCAGCCTTCCTTGGATCAGTTACCCTAACCACAAGTATGCCTAGCTAATCTTCTAGAGATATATTGACAGATAAAGTATGCTATTAACTGTCGAAGAGGAAATTCTGTTGCAATTATTCATACTGAGTAGTCTCACGGCAGATTAAATTGCTCTTCAGCATGACTAAGGTGACAGATTCTGGCTGTAAGTGGCTGGTTTACTGAGGTGTTTTGATGTTGTTATAGGTTTATAATTATTCTAATCTGATTTGGTAAGGAAAACTTAGTATGACCAGCATAAGGAATTCATTTGAACAATAGGTTTTCTTCCAGCATGGAATAAGTTTTAATTAGAGCTGTTCTTCAATTAAATTAAAACTGCCTTTCTTGTTTTGAAAACTTTCCTGAATGGATTAAATCCACCATACCTTGTGCAACTGTGGACCCACTCATGCCTCTCTGTTGCTTTTACAACTGTGGATGTTCTCTGCTAGCTTCTCTGCCTTACTGGTGAGGAAGCCTTCTCCCCTCTAGTTTCTGCCATTGGGAACAGCTTCCTCTCTATCTATGCTTTACTGAAGTTCTCCATTTGTTAAATATCATTCCTTAGCTGAAAGTGTATCTTCCTTGCACTGCTTACCTGAGGTAGAGGGTTTTGTTTCAGCTATACAGTGGTACTGATTAACCCTGAAAAGCAATTTGTGAAGGAGTCTGTACATAAACATAAAAACAAAGTGGCAAAAAAAAGTAATTGTGGGAAAGATTATACTACTTTCCAGAAGCTACTGGCTAGCAGAATAACTTTCTTAAATGTTTTGAAGGATTATCTTTAAACAATTTCATCATAGTTCGTGATGTGTAGTTGTGGTGACAAGGCATGGTTTTCTCATTGTCTGCAAAGGATAAGACTGGAAGAGACCATATGGCAGCAAGAGGTACCTGAGCTCAGAACCTGCTGAGCATACACACACACTCCCCTTCCCACACAGACATTTATCTGTATGTTCTGCTTGGCAAGCTGAAATCTGTAGGAAGTGACCAAAAGCCACAGCTATAAGGTACTACAAGAAAGAGAGCAGGAGAGTTCATTGGCATCTCCAGTCTCTGTTAATTAGGAAATTATTCATTATTTATATAGATAATTAACTTCTGATGTCAAGAAGAGGAGTTGTGCATACATATGCACACCTACTCCAGCTGGTGTCTGTCCTTTATTGTTGATGAAGAAAACAAAAAAAAGCAGAGATCCTCCTATGTTTATTGATGGAAAGTCATTAGAGGAAAGATGACACAAAATGCAGTTTTTCTCAGAAAATAGGAAGTCACGCATCCTGACTTTCTAGATAGGGTTGTCTGTCTTTTTTTTTTTTTCATGTCTAATAGGCTGTAGTTTCTAAACTTCAATCTGCTTTGCTTTGTTTGTGCAATGGAGGGAGACACTGAGCATTCTGGAACTTCAGCAGAAGATGAAAATTAAAACGCTGGAAGCAGAGTTAATCCATCACCTGGCTGTTATGCTACAGCCTACATATAACTCACTCGGGAAGAGAGTCTTAACAGAAATTTTACAGTCATTTCTGCCAGTTTTCTGTTTCCCTACATCCTCCTTCCTCAGTAGCCAGAAGTTATAGCTGGACTGTCTGCAAGTATTTCTTCTCTTCATTATCCTCTACAAAAAGTAAGATGAAAAATTTGCAGATATTAGGTTTTTTGTTTGTTTTTCTAAGGCAAGGTCT
Source organism: Tragopan temminckii (assembly GCA_028571105.1). Lineage (NCBI taxonomy): Eukaryota > Metazoa > Chordata > Aves > Galliformes > Phasianidae > Tragopan > Tragopan temminckii. Next base: position 79,790,796 of record JAOWBP010000001.1, on the reverse strand, counting down.
GAAGCAATTAATGAGTTTATTGAAGGACGAAAATATAACGTCAATAAGAGAAGTCTGTTGTGTGCTCTAATTAGAGGAAGTGTTCCCTTCAGAAAGCTGGAGCTTTTAAAGAACCATTAAAAAAAAAGAAGAAAAAAAAAAAAAAGAAAGAAAAAACTTTGAATAACTGTGTCAATGAAACAAAAGACAAGGCAGAAAATCTGGAACGAGGCTCCAAGGACCCTAGAAAATATTAAAATTTTCATTTCTTATCCAGTGTAGATATACAGCTCTCTTATTAGTACCGAAAGAAAAAAAAAAATAGTAATAGATAAGGGTAATATTTTTATTTACCTTGGACAAGGGCCCCTTACTCACAAATAAACATCAGAAGATGTGATTTTTTACCTCCACTGAAAGAAATCTTAGATTCATGAGAACAACATGAGCTCTCAAAAGGAGCTGTAGATTCATCTGTTGACACATTAGTGGGGCTTTTATCCTTCTGGGATGTGGGCTCTTCTTAATAGGAATGTATATATAATTCAATGCTGTGGGGGAAAAAAAAAAAAAGAAAAAAAAAGAAAAAAACACTTAGAGGCAAAATGTGACAAATGTGCTACTGCAGTAATACCAGAAGAAAAGGCTATCAATTCTTTTGAAGGTTTACAAGTAAGCTTTTTTTCTGTCTGTCTTCTCTATGGTTGATGATGTTCTCCTATTAAAACAGCAGTTTATATATGCTGCATATTAGCACTCTGTTTTGTTCTTCTTTGCTTCAGGCACTGAAGTAAAAAGAAGGCTGTCACATATTTTAAGTTCAGAACTGGTTAATAACAAAACACATTTTCAACAAATTTCACTACCAACCCCTTTGGGCAGCTACTCTTTGCAATTTAAATGAGGGTTTAGAAACTTTCTTTTCCTCCTTAACAATACTTTCACAAGTTTCAAGTACATGTATTTTAGTGGTTAGTGGCATATTACAAAATGAGATTAAAAGTACCTGTTTCAGCACTCCAGGCCAGGAAGGGAAAATTGAGCTGTGGGGTGCCCAAATGAAGATGCTAAAATGGGTAAAATTTCCTCACCAGCACTTATCACAGACAGCACCACAGCTACTATTCCTAAATCAAACACCTTGTCAGCTGTCAACCCAGTCCTACCTACTATCCATATTTGTGAGTAAATTCCTTAGTTTTTTTTTTTTTTTTTTTTTTTTTTTGGTTGTCTGACTTTTAAACTGAATTATCTAAATGCTGCAGCATGAGCTGACCGATTATGAGACAAGAAGGCAATGGGGGAAGAGTTGAGGTGTTACAAATGTCTCCTAACGGTGTGAAAAGCTTCAAAAGGGACCTGTGCTTTATTATATGCCAAAGAAATCACAATGGGGAGAAACCTTTATTGAAAAATTGATCTCAGGGCACAGATTTTGTATGAAGTTTTTTGTCTCTATTAGGGTTTTTCTAAAGGCATCCTTCCTGCAGGTTCTCTGATACCTAATGAGGTCTGAGCTCCTGCGGCAGCCTGTTCTTTCAGGATACTTACAGGAAAACAATGATCTTGAGATCTATACTGTCTCTTAAAATTGGTTGTAATTGATCCACGGTTCCTAAGTAAGCAATTTGAATGAAAGAGCATGATCACAAAAGCTCTCTTTCTTTAGGAAGCTCAGCTGAAATATGGCTTAGTGAAGGGGAATATTTCTAATTTAGCTTATATTCACTGGTGAACTTCTCAAAATTCAAAAGGAAGAAGTAAAGAGTCCTGTCCATGACTTGCTTCCTGTAATTTTTGCATTTTATTTCACAAAGGCACTTAAAAATAGTCATACATTTTGATGTGGTTCCTTGCTAGATTTTCTCCAGAAGCTTTCACTGCTTTTCACCACACTTCTCACCCTACCCTTCTTTATTTGCAGAAACTCAACACTCTTCAAATAAGACAAAGTGGGGTTTCTTTTTGTGCTTTTTGGATATCCTCACCCCTAAGTGCACATTGCTTTATTGATCTGATTTTGTGGCAGGCCCTTTAAACAGTGTCTTTGTCCAAAGTATGAACGCTTTGCAAATTGTACTGGGAATGATAACAGGTCCTTGAAATTGAGGAAAGATGGAGGAATTACTTGAAGAGATTTTGCTGCCACATAAATTATGACTTGGTGTTACACCCCAGGATCTCTTGCTGGAACAGTTCTATTTTGCCTAAGTAATGGATTATTCATGAAATCAGTAAAAGTGACTGTAGGCTGGGGGTTTCAGCACTTGTCAAAAATGGGACATCCCTTTCTTCTCCCAGCCTTAAGGAACAGTTATTTTCAAATAATGTCTGCTTAATTTGTCTTCATTTTGAGAATGCATTTTAAGCTCCAGAGCAAATTACGGCCTTTATTTCCATTTTTTTCTTTTAGTGTAAATGGTCAAAACAAATGATTACTTTAGATCCCTAAAAGCTGAGCATGTCATACTCAAAGTGATTTTTGTGTAACTTTTTTAGTTCATCACCAGAGCCAAAAATTAAGCTTTACAATAAAGAGGACTACTTGAGCATATTCCCCAAAATATGCTACCATTTCAGCATACACAGCTCTTTTTCTCCCACTGCTTGGAAAAAGGTTATGTGACCCCTTCCTGCATCCTGCTCAGTCAAGTCAACTGTGCATAAATAAAAAGGAAACTTATGCAGAAAGAAAATGAAATTAGATGAATAATTACCATATACTTTATGCAAAAGCATGAAAAACTGTTTCAGCATTTCTCTGCTTAGCTAATGTGTGAAATCACATAAAAATATTCCACACTGAAACTTAGTCATTCAGTCAGAAAATGCACTTATCTCCTTATTTAATAGGTGTAAAGGCTTATCCAATGTGTTTCACTTCTTAATGAATGATCTATTACTTTCCTCTTACTCATTTTAAGTATGTTATCTCTGTAACTCTGTGAACAAACAGTAATGGGTAAATCCCAGAAGCTGAAAATGTCACTGTAAAGCAATCAGTATTTCGAAAGTACTTCCTAAACTTAGGACAGAAACAAAAAAAATAGACTCCTTGGCTTTACTGGTATTGTCTTGCTATAAGATTTCTTTAGTCCAACCAAAGAGTAAAATAAACGGTAAAAGAACTGATCTTTGAAGATTTAGACTAATTAAGATCTTTGAATTTCTGTGTCTTAGGCAATTACTATTTTTGTTTATTGTGCTCATGCTGTAGAAAACAGTCTAACAAACTAATCCCTTTTTTATTTCTTCCCTTGATTATAAGTATTTATTGCATGATTGCATAATTAAGACATTATTTACTGGACTTACAGTGTGGCAGGCTAAGACCAGGTAAAACTCATGATAATAATAAAGGGCATCCTCCCAGAAGGGAGTATGTAATAAAAATTCATAGAGCACTTGAAAGATAGTATATGATCACTGTATAAATATCTAAAATACAAAATGGCATATTTTCCAAACCCCTGTTTTTCTGTCTTTCGGCTACTGTTCAGGAACATTTTGACACAGTAATTATTTATGAGATGGTAGATAGTTCCAGATCTATAATTCAGTCATGGGGCTTAGGTCATTTAATGAATGGCAAATGTATAGTGCATTACACAGCATGCATAATGTAGAGCATATTTATATTTAATGTTAACATTATTTTTCAATGAGGAGAAAATTTCTATGAGAAGCACTTCCTGTTCATAGCATTATTTATATTGTGCAGGTTTTCATTTTGCTATGAAAGGATGCTTGTTTCCCCCAAAAATATTGTCTTCTTGTGAGGATCTTTCTCCACTTCTTTCCCTTCCATCCATTCCTTCCTTTCATTTTTTTCTTTTAAAAAGGTTATTTTTTCAGTGGTAATAATCACTGAATCATAGAATGGTTTGGGTTGAAAGGGGCCTTTAAGTTATCTAGTTCCAACCCCCCTGCTGTAGGCAGGGACACCTCCCACTAAACCAGTTTGCTCAAAGCCCCATCCAGCTTGACCTTGAATGCCTCCAGGGAAGGGGCATCCACAACCTCACTTGGCATCCTGTTCCAGTGTCTCACCACCCTCACAGTAAAGATTTTCTTCCTAACAGCTAGTCTAAATCTACCCAATTGCACTAAAAAGAAAATTTTCCCTCCTCCTGTCATTACATGCCCTTATAAAAAGTCTCTCCCCAGTTTTCCTGTAGGCCCCCTACAGGTACTGGAAGGCTGCTATGAAGTCCTCTTGGAGCCTTCTCTTCTCCAGACTGAAGAGCACCAACTCTCTCAGCCTGTCCTCATAAGAGAGATGCTACTGCCCTCTGATCATCTTCATGGCCCTCCTCTGGACCTGCTCCAACTAGGTCATATCCTTCTTGTGTTAGGGGCTCCAGAACTGGACACAGTACTCCAGATGGAATCTCATGAGAGCAGAGTAGAGGGGCGGGGTCATCACCCTCATCCTGCTGGCACACTTCTCTTGATGCAACCCAGGGTACAATTGGCCTTTTGGATGCAAGTGCACATTGTCAAATCATGTTGAGTCTTTCATCAGCTAAGACCCCCAAATCCTTCTCCTCAGGGCTGCTCTCAAGCCTCTGTCTGTACTTGGGATTGCCCCAAATGAGTTGCAGGACTTTGTACTTGCCCATGTCAAACTTCATGAGGTTGGCATAAGCTGTCCAGGTCCCTCTGGATAGCATCCCTTCTCTCTGGCGTGTCAACCACTCAGCTTGGTGCCATCTGCAAATTTGCTTATGGTGCACTCAATCCCATTGTCCATACAGCCTACAAAGACGTTAAATAGCACCAGTCCTAGTACTGATACCTGAGGAACACCACTCATTGCCAGTTTCCAATTAGGCACTGAGCCGTATACTGCAACTCTGAGTGCAGCTATCCAGCCAATTCCTTATCCAGCAAGTAGTCCATTCATCCAATCCATTTTTCTCCAATTTGGTGACCAGGATGTTGTGCAGGACAGTGTCAAGCACTTTGCCCAAATCCAGGTAGATGATGTTAGTTGCCCTTCCTTTATCTACCATGACTCCATCATAAAAGACCACCATGTTTGTCAGACGTCTTGCCCTTGGTGAAACCATGTTGGTCACCACAAATCACCTCATATTTATTTTCCATGTGCCTTAGTAGGGCCTTCAGGAGAACCTGCTCCACCGTCTTGCCAGGCACTGAGGTGAGACTGACTGGCCCATAGTTCCCTGGATCTTCTTTTTTTGGCTTCTTGATAATGAAAGTTGTTCATACACAGTTTCTTTGTGAATAGATTTCTGTGACGATATTTATCAATATAATCTTACCAAGACTGAGAAATGTAAGGTTCTCTCTTAATGGCAATACAATACTATTTTTGCATTCCAATGAAAAGCTAAAATTAAATTTAAGTTTAAAAATGTCAACCTTTAGGAACAGTAGAATCTCATTAATCTTCACAATAAGCAGTCCACTGTGTCAGGTATGGTAATGGAAGGACCTACATACTGGAAATTGCTTGAGGATGAAAACACAGGCATATTCACCTCAATGTATTGTGATTACCATTGTGCGACAACTTCTGTCTCTAGTGCTTATTAAAGCTCACGTAAGAGTCATGTGTAAATCTGAGTATTGAGCTTGTATGCTACAATCAGCTTTTAAAAAAATACCTCTGGATGAAGTGCCATGCTAGTTCTTCTCTGGATTATACTCTGCATCAGGAAGGATATTATCCCTCAAAATATCGCCTTTCACTTGTTAATTTTAATGCTACTATATTAGCAAGTATGTAAGTATATCAGTGGGTAAACAAATTCATCCTGCTCCTGCCCAGGTTCTGTGGAAGAGCATCTCCTGCAGATTACATACAGCACTTAGGGACATTGCTCCTTCTGAGTGCCAAAATTGGTGCTGCTTTTTGCTGCTGGAAGCAGGTTTACAGCAACTTTGCCACAGGCACCACAGAAGGAGGAATTTGCTAGATGGCTCAAGCAGACTGAAAGTCCTGCAGCAAGCTGTCACCTTCCATTTTCTCAAGTGAGTAATCACTGCCTTCTAAGCGCTATTGAAAGCAGAACCTCTGCAAGGCCCGGGGAAGGATGGCTGTGGGCTCCAAGCTGTGGCTCTGGCAGGATGAGATTTCATTCCTCCTGCCTTTCCCCACAAGCTGCTGGCACGCAGAGATGAGGGTCCTTCTTAATCACCAAAACAGAGCCGATGGCCTTTTGAACTGATCCCCCCTCCTCAACATAGCGAACCAGAATTTTCATGAGGATGGAGAAGGGGCAGGGACAGTGGACTTTATAATGTGTTTCTAGCTTTCTTGAGGCCCCTAACTAGTTTGTTGTGATGTCTGCAGAAGTGCTGTGGCCATTTTTCCCTAAGTCCTCTTACAGCCAGAAGACAAACAGTTGGGAGTTCTGAAGCCAGCAGCAGGGGAGGAAGCTGTGCTTCAGGGGTTCAGTGACTGTGAAGAGCAGAACGGTATCTATCACCATGACCTGTACTGCTGTGTGCTCCAGCAAACTTCGAGTTTCCATGTGGCTGACATTTTGCAAAGAGAGGGGAAAGCATGCCTCTTTCATTTCATCTAAGTAATGCTATGTTTATACATACGTGTGTATGTAGGTATATAAATACATCTCACCATTAAACAGTGATCTTGGTCAGCAGAATGTAATTGTGGTGTCACACAATCACACTTCCTAAGCATTATCAGAGGCACTTTAATCGTCTTTGCAGGGTAGCCTTCTTTTATCTGTAAATATTTTTCCTGCCTTTCTATTTTGCAAAAAGAAATTGTTTGCAAACTATTTGTAGAATATAAATGGCTGCTACAAGGGAAATGCCCTTGAAACAGTGTGTGTAGACTGACAGCAACATAGAAAACATGCTAATAGCATCTTGAGAGAATTACTATTACCATGTAGCTGAGGCACTTTCATCAAAATAAAAATCTTAACATGACTCTTCGATGGAATATTTTCTTCCTTTTGCATATTTCAGCTGACAGAGATTGCTCATTCATTGTTCAAAAGTTCCAGAGAATTACTCACCCCTAAATAGTGTCATTTCCCAGTGTTCTTTGCAACATTCAGAAAGCACCAGCCAGCAGAATAGACAGGTGACCAGTACAGAAGGCTCAAATCTGACAGCATTCATCATCACACCTGGTCCAGAGTTAGTAAAGTGGACCTGAGAATACACTGTTGAATATATTATAGCTTGTTCCGTTTGGGTGCTAATTGAGTATTCACAGTAAATTCTCAAACCAACGTTTGAAAATGAATCATGATCTTTCAGGTTGCCTGATACCTTTATCTGACCAAATTCATGCAGACTCAGCCATGTGCAGAGGGACTTCGCAAGGCTGCACTTTATCAGCCTTTTTATTTCTGGTGCAATAGGATAGGAATGAGAGGAAGAGAATATATAAGGGTTCCCCACTGAGAATCAGGTCTATAAATTATGTATTATGCAGACACTATTCTGCTGATGCTATCTGATCCCCAATTCTCAGTTCCTTGTTTTTCCTTCTATAAATAGCTGTGGCCAGGTTTTCAGTTGTAAAATGATGAGGACAAAACCAGAAACCTTTCCCATTTAATAACCTCTGCCAAAGAAGAAGAAGGTAATATTTTTCATAACTGTGATGTCCTCAGGGCTTTGACAATCTGGGAATACAAGCGGCGCTGTGTTGTTGATAAGATACGGGTAGTAAAAGTGGGAATAACCATGCTAAATATTAAAGAGGGAAATGCCCTATTTTCAGGATGATCAGTGTAAAATTTGGTACTGTGATTTTTTCCTGTCAGTTTTGTTCTGTGTAGGACCACTTTTGGTTTTTGTTTCTCCCTGTAGATCCAAATGCTTTGGCTGGACAGACCGGACCTGACCACGCTCTAATAGGAGGAATAGTGGCTGTAGTTGTCTTTGTAACGCTATGTTCTATAATTCTCCTTGGTCGATACCTGGCAAGACATAAAGGTAGGATAGATTTAGTGGAACTTCTGTCCCTCTTGAAAGCAAGGCATGATTTCACTTGGGAATGCTTTTCCCTTTCACCTTCCCCCATCTGATGAATGATTTGGACAATAAAGCTCCATTCACACTCTAATCATGAGTGAAGTCCCTGAATTTATGTCCAGTTTTTCAGTGGACTAACTAAGGCAAAGGATATCTAGTTATGTGTTCATGTCACAAATCACTGATTTAGAGTGACCCTTGATTTTAGCCTTTAGCTCTAGAGACTTGATTGCATAATCTTGTAGTATTAACTAATATATCAAGTCAACAGATGAATGTTTATATACATACACAAGATTTTTCTTGTCCTGATACTTCTAACGTGCACTAAAAAGATAAATACTGATTGTGAAATTTCAGATCAGTAACTCTTTTGCTAATGGTCCCACCAGAATAAGAGTTTCATTCCTGGGTCAAGCTTTACTTTATGCAGAGGTTTCACCTTAAGAATTCTATTCCTTTCATTTTGAATCCCCACCACCAACAGAGATAAGAGGGATGGAGTGACACTGACTTCTGACTAAGCCTCTCTGTGATCCCATTTTGACCTAGTTAATTCCGAAATCATTTTGTGAGATTTAACCTCTGAATAGCTTGCAGACCAGTTGTTAAAACCCAGTTGATTTGCTTATCCTCACCAAAAAAAAAAGCCTAGGAGAAAGGATTAGTATTGGTGTTAACTCATTAAATCATTTAGGTAGGATAATCATATGGCTAGCAGACATCAGCTGATGCAAATAACATTTTGATTTGATTGGACCATGTAGGAGAAAAATAAACCAGTGGAAATATGTCTCTTTTGTTTTTCATTTCTGAACAAAAGCATATGAATCTTATGCCAATGTAAATTACACTTTTCACAAAGGGACAGGTGGTTGTCGAGGTCAATCCTTTTTATTCATTTCCTGATCATAAAAATGTGTGCTAGTATAATATGAATGGGTTTAGTTAGTGAAACTACCTCAGTTTTGTAATTCCTGGAAATGACTGTAATACAACTCAGTAAAATTAAAGCGTAGGTAAGATCATATGAAAAAGAAGTACGAAAAAGAAGTGGTCTTTTTTTTTTTTTTTTTTTAAACATTTATGAATATCTAAATCTTCAGAGTTGATTTGATTTTTGTGAATAGTTGTTCCATGAAATAACCAAGATTTTATCATTTATTCTATAATTACAAAATATATTGCGTATTACTGCAGTTAAATAAAAAGTGGTCTTTTCTTAAGGTATTTCCTTAATTTACTATGAGTAGATGTGAATTTGTGCATGTGGATTACCAGTGTTAATACTACAGATATTTCATAGACAAAGTAGAAAGCTGAACCTACCAGTATCATTCATACTAAAAATGTAAAAGTATCAATCCATTCATGAAGCAATTGGAGCACTGTTAGAAATGTACTTCCTATAATACAATGTAAAGCTAAAAAAAAAACTAATCTTTTTTCTTCTCTTTTTTTTTTTTTTCTTTGTTGTTGTTGTTGTACTGATTCCTGTAGGAACATATTTAACAAACGAAGCAAAAGGAGCTGAAGATGCACCTGATGCCGACACAGCCATTATCAATGCAGAAGGCAGCCAAGTCAATGCAGAGGAGAAAAAAGAGTATTTCATTTAGATACAGAACTAGAATCTTGGAGTTTTACTTATCAGGCTGAATGCTGGAGAAAACTGGCTATCATTTTTCAGACTTCATTTCTGCCATCTTCTGCTATCTTTATTAACTTGCATACCTGCTCTAAGTAGCCAGTTTATGCCAACAATCAGCTCTTGACACCCCCCATTCTATAATTACAGCATCATGTATAAAGCAGGACATTTCTTATTGCCTAAAATTCATATCCACTGCTCTCTTAACATACAGTGCTTGAATATACAGCCTTAACAATGTTAATCATCATCTTAATTCAAGTTTTCTACATTTTTAAATGTTATACAGCTTTCTTCTTTTTCAGTTTCTTTTACCATGATCCCTACTAGTATGTCATAGAACAATATTCATAACAAATACTATTAGGTAAGGACCTAATTTACTTACATAAAATGTTAAGTCTAAGACTAGAGGTTTACAAAGAATGTTTTATACATGTCTATAATTAAAAAAGCAACTTGTTTTTGAGACATATGCCCTAGGAAATACAAACAGAAGTCTTTGTAGAATAGTTTTTTGTGTGCTTGGATTTGGTGGAAAAAAAAAAACAACTATCAATCCACTAAATTTTTTGTTTTGCTTTGCTTTGCTTTATTATGTTTTAAATGGTACCTTGACAGCAGTGCCATGTTTCAGTGGTAAAATCATGCTGAATAGCTAAACTGATTCTGCAAATTTAGATAATAGTGCTTCATTTGAAACAAATTTGTCCTTCCACTCTACTGCTTTTTTGGGATTACAAAGATTAGAGGTTTTTTTGTGTGTGAGTAATTTCTGTTTTTGTAATTTATTTGCTTTACATGGACTCACCTGCCTACTCAAATTTGAAGCATTCATGGGGCATGACTGCAAGACATTTTAGTATATGTATATAGCGCATATAATAAATTCAATTAAACATTGTTTGATACATATTTAACTTTTTTGGCAGTAGCTAAGTCAGTCACAAGTAGGCATTTTCTAATGTCCATTATATCCCTTTAGATATGACTCAAATAAATATTCTGAGTAGGTAACATGTATAAGTATTTTTTTTGTCTGTATGTCCTAGCACTGTTCAGCAGCAAACTTTTCTAGTTCTTGTTAGTTTTTAATTTGTTATACAATGGAAGCACAATGTTATATGGAAAGGTAGTTTTATGCTAACAACCAGTGCACAGCCTCAGGTTTTAAATTACAACCACATTTGATTACAATCCTTAAAAATACTATTGAGTTGCAAAAATTCTCAGTTTTTAATTTGGCAGTTCCAGAGCTGCTTCTCTATGTTGGTTTGCCAAAAAAGAAAAAAGAAAAAAAAGAAAAAAAAAAAGAAAAAAAAGAAAAAAAAAAAAAAAAAGAAATGTTAAAACAAAAGATATATGTTTTGTGTATACAGTAAATGGACTAATTCTTTATATTAAATTCCTGTCTATGCATTTTGTGAGGTACAAACTTATGTCACCGTGAATGATAGAGAATTCCTGCCATGCTTTTAGCTCCACAGTGAAAGTCTCTGTTTGGATTATTTCTGAAATTTTTTGTGTAACTGACAGCTGAGAAACACATGCTCTTAACTGTGACAACAAAACACTGTAAGCCCATTGGCTTATTTCCTCTTCCAATGAAGTAACAAGGTTGCCATAACAGCTCTTAGTAATGATTCTACACTGGAGAATGCAAGTTAGTCTAGATGGAGTTTGTTGTACTCCTGAGTTTTGCACCTTTGACAAAAGAATATTTCTTTCTGGTTGCTGTACTTGTTTGTGAAGCCTAAAAGCATGATGGTCTACTGTAAAGGACTTTCTCCTGGGATTTTATTTTTGTGTGGGAAAGGGAGAGTTTGGAATATGACATCATGTAGTATGGAAAAATGGAAGATAAAGGTGCTGTGTCAGATTATTTATCAAAAGAGTATAAACCTTTTAAGGACAATACTAGAGTATTTTAATTGTTTTTGTTGAAGCATTTATCTTGTTAATTTCAAGAAAAAAGGGTGACGTCAATCAAGCAGCACTTTTTTTCAAAATATACAGACATAAATAATATGATGTGGTTGAGTGTTAACATAATAAATCATATACAGTATGACATTTTAAAGGAATTAGTCTGCATTGATGTGATTGCATGCTTGTTTTTACAGTTCACTCCATACCCATCTGTGGAAAAATGCAATAATATGTTAATATAATATGGTAGTTTGAGAGAACCAGGTAGGTGCTACTAGACACATTGAAAACTAGTATAGGTTTACAAGATATTCATGTCTTTCAAAACATACACATGTAAAAAGGCTGGCAAAGGAAGTCATTCAGTTTAGTACCAAAAATATGGATTCTTGCCACAACTGTAACTCCCATTAGCCACAATACAGTGTCACACACTACAAGGTTTCATTTCAGTACCTGGGGCCCGACTGAACTAAGCATCTAAGCACACACTCAGTGACAGGCATGGGAGAAGTTCCATTGAACTGTAAGGCACTATTCTTACGCATAAAAAGAAGTGCTTCCCTGGACAAGGGCCTTATTTGCTCAAGTGGAATTCCCCACAAACATGATGTTTATGCCTTTTCTTATTGTTCCTAACTCCAGCTTGTTTGAACAGTAGAGTTGTTACTTGAACCGTTGCCCAACCAAGGTCAGGCAGGACCTTCAAAAGCAGGATTGTTTTTGGGGTAACTGTTTTGAATCATTTTCTCCAGCAGCATAAAAACAGCATTTAAACTTTGCAAAAAAAAAAAAAGAAAAAAAAAAGATATGAATTGGACTGTTGAAATGCATTATTTCATTGGTTTCCAATTAAAACTTCTCATATGTGCTGATTTTTAATGCAGTTGATCTTCCATTATCTTGTACCTTGTGATGTCACTTACATCTGTGCAAAGCAGGTGTAAAAACCACAACAAGCAGCCATAAATGGCAAATTCTGACTGGGTAGCACTTTACAAGTCTATCTAGTCCTCACAGATTGAAATTACTGTACCAAGTGTGAAGAGGCATCATTCTCTTTTGTAAGTAAAACCATGGCTCAAAGCTAATGATATTCAGTAGGCTGGTTTTTAAACCAGTTTTCTGTTTCCTTTAGTCAAGATCTCATTCTGAAAGATCGCTTTGAAGATGGTTGCAAGGTACCCAGCAAATGCATAAAATGGAGGCTCTGAATGGGAAGACATTAGCCAAAATATGTGTGACATCCTCTCCCTCACGCCCATGCAGAGTAGTTTTCTCAAAACCAGGTAGCTAGTTTCTGCCAGTGTACTGTTTACAATGTTGGTTGCTGATTATTTCTACACTTTTAAATGTATATTTTTTTTCTTATTTTTTTTTTTTCTAATGTTTGAAGAACATTCTCACGATTTGGACAAGAAAGCTGTGCATCAGAAGACAAGGGGTGCATCCTCACGCTCTTTTAGCATCATCAGACAAATCAAGAAACAGTTTAGGGAACCTGATGTTGAATTTTGAGGCTCAGAATTTTAAGCTAGAACACGTTAAAAAGCTTTCACATTTCTTAGAAGTGGTTCATCTTGCACTGAGGCTCCCTCTATAAAGGAGTTTGTGGAGAAAACAACTTTTCTAAATAAGACATGAAAGTTAACATCTTGTGTATTTTCATGACAGTATACTATATATATATATATAACTATTTCAATGAAAAGAAAGGACAGAATCATCTGTAATTATGTAATTCATGATTGTAACAGCACTGAAGTTACCATGTACGCACATGTACAGTAGCTCTTTCAACAGTTACAGCGTAGATACATGTACTTCCCTGTAACATAGCCGTTATAGTGTAATTTAGTGCCACTTATTGTAAAGTGTTACCAAAAGGAAAACAGAGTTCTTACCTTTATAATTCCATTCAAATTAAAGGTAAGTTTATTAAATTAGCACTGTTAATCTGATACAATATTTCTTAATTAAGGAGGTGATTTAAAACATCATGCTCACACTGCAGCTTTCCCCACCGCTTATGCAGACTCCTCCAAGTGTCTGATCTCTACACTCCAAGGAACTGGTAATCTGTGATGAACATACCAAAATCCAGCTACTTCTACTTTAATTGAATAAGCTGTAGAATAGAGAAAAACAAAACAAAAATATGCGAGTAATGCTTTTATTAAGTGGCACAAAGTACACACTAAAAACTATGCAAAAATATAGGTAAATATAGTGTATTTACATGTAAGTATCTTGTACTTGCTGTGTATGGATTTTGGAAAACCGTGTAATTATAATATGCATTTTGATTATTTCAAGCAGGGGGACAACCCTTAACAGTCACAAGGAAAACCAGGAAGGTACATATACAAGTAACAGATATCCTAATGCAATATGTGTAATTCCTCTACCTTCAATGACAACTAATTTATAAAAATGCTCATACTCCTCATTATTCTTACTCCTCATTATTCTTATTATTATTATTATCTTTCTTATTATTCTTAATTAAAGCTATTCTTATAGCTTTAATTTCTATCTCTTTAAGGCCCATTAAGTATAACTGAAACACCTTTAGGCAAAGACAGACACTGACTGTGCTGATGGCTTTGCTGCCAGCATTCTTTGTGTCTGGCAACACTGTTCAGTAATCTATTTCAGGCTCAACAGCACAAGTTTTCTCTTTTTTTCTGTCCTCGAGGGAGCCTAGTATGTTAAGATGCTGAAATATGCTGCCATATGCCCTGGTATTTTTAGCAGAAACAACAGAGAAAGAGAGAACTGCATTCTGCTGACCCCTAGTTTGCTGAATCACTTCACCTGGAATTTCCACCACTTGCTCAGTAATGCCAGGCAGTCTTAAATTGTAAGTACCAAATGCTTCCATCAAAGCACAGAGGATGCCTTTAGTGATAAAGCTGATGTTTTGTAAACATGCGGTTTTGTATTACTAATCCTTCTAATTCTTGCCACTTTTCCATCAGACCCCACCAGAGGGAATGCACTGAAAGACAGATAACATAGTATAGCAAAAGAAGAAAAGGGTATTGTAAGCCTTTTTTAATTATTATTTTTAGCTGCCATTTGCTATAATTCTCCTTTGTGTCATATGTAATAGGCAAATAGATGTATTTAGCAACTGCCATTAGCATTTTTCCACATTGTACTATTCCTTGAATATGACATCTACCTCTTAGTCTGAATACTATCTATGAAATATTTGTATACATTTTAAATTACTACTGAGTCTTTGATGTAGTTTTGAAATAAGATGATTGTAATTTTGTTTTTCTGCTAAAAATAGAAAGAAAATATTGCCTAGGTTGGTAATACTTGCCCTATTCTTTGCCAACTTTGGGATTCTTTGGGATTATAATAGGGCATAAGGACACAGCCTCAGCTGGTATAAATCAGCTTCACTCTATTGCCTTAAATGTGGGCCAATTTACACTGGCTGGGGGTTCATCCCAAACAGCTTAAAAATGAACTGCTAAACCATATCAATATTCAGTCAGTACTAGACAATGGCATGCAATCCAACTTCTATACAATTCCTTTCCAATAAAAGGCATGCAGTTTTGAAGATAAACTTTTTAAAGCACGTGCAAGCTTTTGAATTAAATATGCAATACCACTATTGTTGAGATATTCTGACATGTCTCTTACTTATTTCAACATATTTTAAGAGCATGTTTACATTAAAAATACTCAAAACATGTTGGACAGGGAAGGACTATTGCAAACAATAAGAGAAAATGAAATAGGCGGAGCTGCTTTTTATGTCAACAGAACTGAGTAGAAACTCATCAGAAGTGGAAATTCCTAAAGGTGTCCTACATGGTTTTTCAGAATGGGTCTAAACTAGTAACTCCAACACAAGTGAGCATTGTCTATTAGCACTGACAGAGGGCTAGCACAGTTCCTTCCTGCTGTTGGTGAATTTAACCCAGCACTCTGCACTTGCTTTAACTCAGGAGGAAATAAAGGTATAAACATGGTTTAACAGCACACTTCTGTATCACTCCGTGTTCTCGGGATGCTTTAAGCTTTGTGTGCTTTCAGCAGCCCTTTAGGGAATTATTCCCACGTCTAGGAATCACCTTGTTTCCAAGCTGTGTTCATTTTCTTCAGCACTGTTTAATGTATTTACATCCAGACAGAAAATGGTGTAGAGCTAATACGCTAACTCTGCATTTCTAGGGGTTTCCTCTAGCAGGATGCCTCTCAGTAGATGGCAAAAAAATTTTAATGATGTCTGTGTTTATGATAGATCTGCTTTCCATGTTCCATGTCTTAAGTAATTTATTCTCTGTTGGGCTAGAAGCAGCAGTCTGATTGGAAAGGAGGTAGAAAACAAAGTCTCCCTTCTTTCAGAGGCTCTTTTTAGGAGCCTCTGTGTTACTATTGGAGAAATGTTCAAGGATTTTTATTTTCATCTTTTTTAAGAGTTCAGTTGCAAAACCAAGCCTTTTGGGGTCAGCACTTCAGCATTGTCTGTGTGTTCAGGGTTAAACCAGAAGCGTTTCCTGTGTGAGCTCTGATCGCACATTTCAGCACAAACTACATGTAGACTTATCCTGCCCTTATGCATAATGCTGAGGAAAACAGATACTATTTGCTTCTAAACATACTCTTAGTCTTCTTCTACAGCAAAACTATTGAAGGGTCTTCATAATACATTCAAAAGGAGGGTTTTTATAAATAATAAAAAAAAAAATAATGATAATCATTAACTGTTAATATCGTTTGCTAAGAGTGGAAAAGTCTTTAACTGCTGAGCTGAATTCTTTAGTACTTCCTCTTTCCCTCCTTTCTATGCATATTGCTTAAAGCTAGTAAATGCACAATTGCTCATGCTGTCTTTTTTCAGTGAAAGCAGATTTCCTTATACCCCTGTACAGCATCCATAGAAATATGCAAATATAACCTACAGTCATCTGCTTCATCCTCAGCAGTGAGCCAAGAGAGTGAACTCATGGATTACTGGGTTCATATATGTTCTGCTTCCATAAAAGTTGGATACAATATGCCTATTGATCTCAAAAGAATAAGGCTTGAGTTGTTAATGCACATTTGAGTTGCTCTTTAGTTCCTTTACAACAGAATGACAAAGCATTCCTTGTGCATCCTTTACTCTGAGTGTAGATATTTTATCGCTACCAAAAAAAAAAGTTCACTTCAGCAGGAATTTTCCTAGAATAAATAGTAAGACACAATTTGTGAAAGGACTGGAACAACTTTATCTATTCAGTCAGCCTAAGTGTATTCTCCAGGGAAGTCCAGTGTCCACTGCTCTTATGCTGGCAGTTCACGCCTTTGGAAGGATACATTTGAATGGTTCAAAAATAAAACCACAACCTTGAAAACAAAACCCCTGGGAATTAAACATATTGCACTGATGGTGGAGACGCATTTTCTTCATTTAATTTCTTCATTAATAACCTCAAGCAGACAAAATGCATATTGTAATGTTAGGTACATGACACTTGCATGTTGCTATGCCTATATACTTACAAAGTATTCAATGTGTACTTAGTGGCGCTTAAAAAATGTCATGTACAATTCCTCTAAACATTCTTACAGGGTTCCCATTTGCACTTCATCTTTCAGAAAAGTCTTGTCAGAAAAATGTCTGATGAATATTATTGAAAAAAATAAAATTTCAATTTTAGTTATCTGTTGGACATTTCTGAATTGTCTATTCATTTAATATTCATTTAGTGTATTTCTTTGTGCTTGCCAGACTGGCAGTGGAGTTGATTTAGACCAGTGGCTGTACACACAGACTGTTCACTGAGCCAATTTTGCTGTTTCTAGTAGAACTGTTACATACTTCTTTAAATAGTAATTCTGAGATTACACAAGTTGTCTAAGAAAGTAATCCAGGAGACATTGGTATTTTACAGATAATTACAAATTCAATTGTTTTATTTAATGTTTAGAAACTATTTACTATATATTGCTTTATAGTTCCTTTTGACTAATGAAGTAACTTTTGAATGCTGTCCTCACTGTAGAAGAAATTCATGCTTCTGAAGAGGTCAAGTGCTGAAAAAGCATTTAAGGCTGTGGGACTTAAATGGTGGTTCAGCAATTTTGAAGGAGCTAGAGAATTCATCCAAGGTTTTCTATACTACATACCACCTTTAATTGATTTTAATTTAATTAAAGAGCAAAAGGCCACTGGGATCAAAGGAAGATAGGCAAATATAATGGGGAAGAGGAAATTCTGAGGAGTCCTTGTTAAAAGAAACAAGTTCCAGATACACTAGTACACCAGGACACTAGTTGAAGCTGGTTTCCCTATACCATTTCTCTACCCTGGTGCAGTTGTGCATCTCTGATGGCGTATCTTTCCTATGACCTAAACTAGGCATTCATATAAGAAATGTACAGACCTGTTGCATTCAGCAGATTTGTTCTTTGTTTCTTTTTTTTCTAAATCAAGATATGTTTCCTTAAGGAATTTATAAATGTGCAATAGCATGTTTTTTAAATATAGCAACTGTGGAGAATACAAGATGATCCTCAGGGTTATTTGACCATTAATTGAAACAAAGCGTGCTGAAATTCTGCATTGTACCCAAGGAAAAAGACATCATCTACAGAATGACACAATCTACCACCATGTTTATACATTCATGTGTTCAAGCTGTTATTCTTTTAGCACTGTCCTTTTCACATTCATCAACCAAACATTTTAACAAAAGTAATTGCATTTTACTCTGTGCCTTTCCCTGCCTGAGTAGATACTTACTGTGATGATTCTAATTTACTACGTCCCTTGCATGAATCTCTTTAAAAAAACAAGATCTTTACATTTGTTTCACAGAATCATAGGGCCATAGAATTGTTTGAGTTGGAAGGGACCTTTTAAAGACCATCTGGTCCAACTCCCCTGCAATGAACAGGACATTTTGGATGTCTCCAGACATTTCATATACATAAAAATGTTTTTATTAACAGGCAATAAATTACCTGCCTTCTCTATACCCCACAGCATAGAGACAAAAATACAGCTTTATTTTTTGTCCGTTGCTCTAGTTTGCTTTGTTTTTCAATGAGAATAATATAAATGGAAACAAACATGATTTTAAAAAAAAAGAAAAGGAAAAAAAAAGAAAAAAAAGAAAAAAACCTGTAAAGATTGCTTGAAATTTCATGGAATACTGAGAACAATTTAATTGTATACAGAGTCTCTCTGTGCTAGGCCATCACATTATACATGGAAGAAAAAAAAAGTTTACTTCCCTCTTTTCATAGTTATCAAGTATCTATATAAAGATATACAACCTTCAGAAATAATGTTACAGAACAACACTGTCAAGCTTGGCTGGTAAGTGCAAGGTAAAGGTAAGTACAATTAGCGAAATTTAGAGATAATCAAGGGAGGATAATGAAGATGGTTCCTTGCTTGACAAAAGAGTCATGCTACATTGCCTTCTGGTTCTCCTTCAAGCACTTGGCAGCATCTTGAGCCACAGGAGGGCACTTTTGATTAGCTCTGGGCTACTTACTTACCCGAGCTCTTGCTCCTGCTGAGTTGGTCGCAATAGCTCCTCTGCTGCTCAAGACTAAGAGGCAAGGGCTTTATTGATTCTGCAAGCTGCATGAAGGAAAAAAAAAAGAAGACAGAGAGTGTTTTTAAGCAAGCCGGAAATATTTTTAGAAAGAGCCCTCTTCTTTATTCTGTAGCATCTTACAGGAAATTAGCACTAATGTCAGCTGGTGAGGATAGCAAGTGTCCCTGCTCAGTGTATTGTGAGGGAGCACGTCCTCCAAGTCGTGCAGCTGGCTGGGGAAAGGGAGCACACAGGGATAGGAGGCAAAGCTATGCACAGGCCAATAGCTTGGGAAACAGGTTTGACCCTCTCCAGGTTTAGGACCAAAGGGGAACCTGTCATGTCTTCTTTTCAGTCTGTATTCAATTCTAGAGCTTCAGCTGCACAAGGTGCTAGAAGAATCTGGTTCAACTAGCAGAATCACAGAGCTACTGTACAGTGAGAAACATTTTCCAAAACACTGATGCCAATGCACAGCAAACAGGCAGTGCTTGCAATTGCAAGGGGCTTTAGGCTGATTGAGTTTATAGACATATAGGAATATGTAAGATACAAAGAGAAGAAGAAATAAGAAAATCAGGATTTGGACCTGGACAATGAAATTGAACAGAAACTACAGAAAATTAGAAAGTACACCTTTTGCAAAGGCTTTTGGTTTTGTGTCAGAACATTAGCCAGCTTTGGCTCAGGTAAAAGAAAATATTTCTTATAGTTCTGTAATTGCTCTATTGCATTTTTACTCTTTCTGGACGATCTAACGCTCACCTTAGAGAAAAAAGTGCAATTGCCATGATATGATTCAGTTAAAGCACATCATTATATTGCACTCACTAACGTAGAGTGAGATTACCCTACAGAACAGCAGTAAGCAACATGACTAAGAGCTGTCATATTTATTTTCTCATCTGCTCCCCATGGTGGACTATGTGCAATGAAGCATTGTGTCTTATTTATTCATTTATTTTCATTTTCCCCTATGTTTACATAAGAAGTGTAGATTATAAAGAGCACTTGGAGAAGAAATAGTGCCCTTTGTGATGGTCCTTTCTTCCTATGGGATTCTATGTTCTGATTTTAGGATGTTCTCCTTGTAAAACCCTCATTGTACTGGAGGAATTAAATTACCGACGGTAATTTACACTTAAGAGCTCTAGGGAGTCTCTCAGCTGCTCCCAAATCTGGCCTGTGAGGGCTTTCAAAATGAAGATCAGGACCTCAGACTAAATTCTAAAAACTGTAAGAAGCCAGCTACAGGGAGCAGACTGAGCTTGCTAAGAAAATGCAGCCAAATTTGCCACCCCTTTGAGGGTGGTTGAAGGTATTCTTCATGGCCAGCAGTAGTTTTCTTCACTGTTCTACTGTAGGCTCCCTGAGAAGTGCCACAGACAAAGAAGTACCACCACCTTCAGATGTCTCTGTTGCCTCAAGCTGGTAAGCAAAGGTCATGGCCGCCGCAGTAGAGGAGAGCAGCAGTGCTCCTGTTCGGAGGTTAGAAATGTAACTGCATCAGTTTGGGGTGTGCTCTGGGCCTTCCATACAGACTTTGCAACCGATTAATATTGTTTTCCAGGATGCAATTAGGACTGGTGCCCTCTTCTTTCAGCTAGCAGATGAATGCTGCACATCTGACTGTCAGATGTACGGTCTGCATGTGGATGCTGAAGCTGCTGCAGGTGAGAAGTAATCCTGTGGCACTGGACTGTTGCAAGGCTGAGGTAAGATTTCCCATAACCATTCTTTGGGTACCTCATGCACCTTCCTCATTTACTACAACCTTCCTGCAGCAGTTGAAATCCTTTTTGAGCACTACATCATTTCACTGAGTAGAAGGGAAGAAGGTCAGTAGGTCATTACAGAGATTCATTTACACATCATAAGCTTTCCTCTGACAAGCGGTTAAGAGAGCGTAAGAAGTCTGTTCACATTTCATAACACAGGTTAGTGAAACGTGAACACAGCATTGTGGTTCTGTATGAAATTAGTAGTGTTGCAATTTGGAGGTTTCATTTTTTTAGCTCACACAAGTTCACAAATACATAGGCAGAGGGGCACAAATGTATAGACATACATACACAGACACAATACTTATTTCATGTATTCTTCTATGCCTCATTCTTACCAAGTAGGTAGCTCCAGCTTGTTCTGCTGTTCCAAGCTCATGATTTTATATCTACTGTATTCTCTCAGGACACAGCTTTCTGTTTTTAATGTTTATTTTATCTCCGTACAGCTGGTGCTGATGTTTTGTGTAGCACAAGTAAACTAACTCTAGATTTACTCATTGATTAGCAATTTTTGTCGAATGTTTTTCACCAAAAGGTATATTCAGCCTAAAGGAGGCACAAATATGTACAGCGAATTTTACAGGAAAACATTTTGAGTTTGCCTGCTATTCTCAGTACAACTAGGCCATAGTCATTCAAGTGGCAAAGAGCTTTACCATCAGTCCCTGATTTGCTGCCCCCAGGGTGGGAAGGCAGCTGTTGGTTGTGCCACTGCTCCTTGGCTGCTCTGCAGCTTGACAGAGTGCCAGTGTCAGCAGGAGCACCAGATCAGTGTGTGATTCAACCACCAAATCACTCTCTCTGCCAGCGTTATTTTTTTAATTCTTTTCAATAGGAGGGAAATACAGTGTGGCTAGTTTCAATTCCACTGGGGCCTTGAGTCTGAGTTTTCATTCGGGAAATGAATCATGACCATTCTGCCTTTTTGTAGTGCAAAAACAGACAGTACAGTACCTCCCTTTAACACACAAAACTAACAAGTAACTGTTCCTGTGAGGAACTGGGAATTGGGGGGGAGAGAACTATATCTGCTGAGTGTGATGGGGAAGAACAAGAAATATGAGAAGAATGAGGGAAAGTGGTGTCAGGAGGACATGCTGCAGTGCTGCCTCACCAGGCACTGTGAGCATTATGAGGTTCACAATTAAAGGGGGATAGGGGCAAAGATTCAGTTAAGATGACAAAAAGATTTAGAAAGGAAATTAAACAGAAATTTAAAAACAAAGGTGGAGACAGAGAAAGACAACTGAAAGAGAAGATGAGGGCAGACTGACATTCAGTGTTGCTGATATGCCTTAAAGTTCCCAGAGCTGGGACTGAGGATCACATCAGGTTCCTGGCAGGAAGGATTTTCACTGTCACTCACAGGCGGCATTCAGACTGATCAAAGGGTACCACTAAAAACATGCACTGAAGTAAGGAGTCCAGGAGAGTGAGCTGCCTACAAGCAGCACCTTCAGCATAAAATATGTAGTAGACCATAAAGCAGAAGTCAATTGCTTAAGGTTCCTAGAGCCACAAGAGACACCACCACCTCCCTTAAGTAATGGAAAACGATGACACTGTCTAAGCCCTTCCTATTCTTCTGGGGTGTAGCTACACTAGCAGCTCCAATTAGAGCTATCATATTTGATATAAATATTTACATCTGCATAATTCTCCTCCCTAACCATGCTGGAACTCAGCAGCAATTACTTCAGGCCAGGGCTCTGCTTCAGCTCTCACAAGAGAATGGCAAGTGCAGTCACAGCCTTTGTCACCACCTGCCACCCACTTAATCGGGTACTTGCCAAAAAGAATGAGAAACAGTGACTCTCAGTCATCCTCACTTCCTTATTAGCTAAGAAAACCTCTAATACCCCTCCATTAAATTCATACTGAAAGAAGCTAAACCTCAGTGCATTATTAATATGCTCAAGAGACAAAACTTGGAAATCTTTCACCTTCTTATGTATCTAAGGTAGGAATTGCCTTCCCAGAAATAGTCTCCTTTACAACAAGGCAATGAAATTTGTTACAATTAACTGAAAGAAAGGAGAGAGGATCGATGTCAGAATGTCATGAGCCACAGAGTTCATTGTGAAAGTCGTGAAAATCTCTTGCAAATGGAAATGAAGTATTCTGTAGAAACTGGGATCACTATATATGAAGATAAAGGACAGCCCTTGCTGCCCCATGTCACTAACAAGTGAGCTTATTTATGGTCTGATTTAGTTTTTCTAATAAAGAACCAGCAATGATTTGATAAACATCACATATGTATGAAACAAAGTGAAGAGAGTCACAGAAATAAATATGACTTCTATTAAAGCTAGCTCATTTTAAAAGCAGGCTAACTCCTTGGACTTCTGCAAAATTACTTCTGATACAGATGGACATAAATATAGAACCCAATTATTGCTTTTGCAAAGGGATGGATGTAGTGTTGTTCTGTGAAAGGAAAGCTTTCATTCAGGCTTTTTCTTTTTTTGCTTCCCTTTCTACTTCCCCCCACCCCCACCACACACACACACACACACTTTTGAATAACTTCTTAAGTCAAAGTTCTTGTTAGGCAGCATCAGAGCCATCTGAAAGAAACTGCAAGAAACATTCCAGTCCTTCTGACTATCCAAAGTTTTTTCTACCCTAGAGAAAAATTAGTGGCATCTAAATGCACTGACTTCTTTCAAGATGCAGAGACAGCCATACAGCTTGTGTATGAGCAGATGCTCAGAAATTGGAAGAGGTATAACACTGGGAAGGATGAGTGTTTGGCACAGTCATATTGCTAGTGAAGTGTCCTTGTTTTGAGTTAGAAAATGTTCAATTACAACTGAGAAGGAAAAAATAGTAGGGGGATTGGCTGTTTTTTTTTTGTTTTTTTTTTTTTCCTCTAAAGTCCTATATCTTGACTGGGATTCATGGGATGTTCCATGATAGACCACGGGAGGATTTGGCTAATGTTAAAGAGGAAAATCATGAGCAGATACTGCTGAGAACTAGTTGCATGAGAGAGTTGTAGGAACACAGGAAAGGTCTGGGAATTAAATGCCCGTATAAAAGCAAAGCTCCTCTCAGTAACTCTGCTAAGCTCCAAGAATATGGAGTGTATGACTGATTTCTAAAGAACACAGTGCCCAGCACAGTGTGAATAACCCACATCCCTCACATTCCCTTGTTTTTTGCTGGCAACACAACCACTCAACTGCACAGTTTGCTGTGAAAAACCAACTCCTTGGCTGACAAAGAGCTGCCACCAGGATCCAGCCAAGTCTTGTGTTATGGGACTGCTCTAACAGCTTCATCTGGAAGGCTGATGTGGCTTACAACAGCAGCTCTTTTGAGGAAGACTTTAAACTGAATGCAAAAGTGTCTCTGTAAGACATGTAAAAGGTCCCTTTGCTCATAATCTCTCCTTTCGCCATACTCTGAAAATAAAAACGTAACAAATTCTTGAGGACAGCTCTTAGCTTCGCAATATGCCCTATTGTAGTGTAAATTGGTATATACCATGTAACACTTCAGGAAATATTTGATATTCAAAAATCAGGAAAAATGGTAAGAAACAAAGGATTATAATGGACTGAAAAGTTTTGCTTAAAAAATAAAAAAATAACAAATACAATCTGGAAATACTTAGGTTTCTTATAATTTCCTACTGTAATGAATCCAGATGAAATACATAATGCAGAATGGCATCTCAGAGGGGACTGTTCTTTGATGAGTAATGCTGAAGGTTACCTCACTTACTCAAGTGCCCATACCTCTTGTTAATCAAAAATCCCATAGCAGCTTGGCTCTAGAATACAGATCGACATCCAATCCGACCTCAAAATTTGTTCGAGATATATGTACTGATGTCTCTAAATATACTTATTCAAGTGCCTAGACTTCTCTAAAAAATCTTCCTATCCCTCTCTAGATACACAGACTTTTGGGGTCAACCTGTTTTCTTGAGGGAAGAAGTTACTTTTTAGGAGAGTTCCTCCCCAAAACTCTTTAATTGACATAAGCAAAAGCAGTCTCAGGACTCCTAGGTTTTACTGGGTTTTGTTTTTTTCAGCTAGTCTCGTATCCATTCCATGTCTCAGTTTCCCATCTAGAAAATAAAGGTAATATTTAAGGCAACTCTGTTAGTTTAGTACATCTTATAAATCCTATTAGAACTGCCTTTGTGTTAATACAGTATCAGGAAGGCAAACATCTGCAACAACCACTGATGTAGAAATTAATTGAATTCAGCAGGATCTACTACATTTACTAATAATCTCAGTTCAAATATCTGATATAGTTGGAACTACAGGACCCAGTCTGGAAATGAGCAGGTATCTCTGAATCCTGAAACAGAAAAACCAAGCCCCAAACAGGACAATCCATCTCTCACTGCAATATTGGTGTCTTTACGTTGCACCTTCAGCAACATAAAAGCAGAACAACTTTGGTTGCAGATGGGCTGTGTGACAGTCAGATGTGTCGATATCTTGACTCAAGAGAATATGAGGTCATAATTAAGGTTTTGCTTTAGTGCAGGAGTTTTAATAGCATAGATATTGTTCCTGCTATTTGTTTCAAATAGAAATCAATAACTTACAGGGAACTGACAGTAGTGGCAAGTACTGAAATGGCAAAAACTGCTGGAGACTTTCTCCTAACTTTTGTTTTTCTGTTATAAAATGCTTGTATAGTCTGGGTATATTGTAACACAGTCCTTTTTGTCCATTCAAGAGACATGAAGTATTGTGTAAACCAATTAATAATAATCTTAATGATGCAAAGATTTTCCATGATGCTAATGTACAACCTGGTTACACGCTATATATGTTCCTGTACAGTTCACTTTCTCTAATTTTTCACTTTAGCTGCTCTTTGCTTTGTTTAGAAACAGTCAAACTTTTTTTTTCCCATTCTTTCTGCATTTCTGATATGAGTGAAACAATAAGTATTATTAGAAGACGTGGGAGTATAACAATACATCTCTACTGGAACTACTGCAGAGTTAGAAACCTTGCATCAACACTTCTATCACTCTCTTCGACTTCAATGCTTCAGCCTGTATGGTTAGTTCAAAAGACTGCAAAAGCGAAGTTTACAGAAGTATATGACAGTGATATATTTGCCAGTAGCAAATTAGTCCAAGTGAGTTGTAAAGCTTGCACTGACAAATCTAATTCTTCTCAGGTTTCAAACTGTCTCCTCCAGGCTATGATTAATTTCATTTGTTATTATTAAAGTTAAGGAGTAAAAAAAAAAAAAAAAAAAAAAAAGTAGTGTAATAAGGTAGTCTGTCAATCACAAGTTCTAGAATAAAAAAAAGTCAGATTCAATGATCTTTCCATACTGTGGACATGATTCTCATCTCACTTACATGAGAACATTTCCGCTGCATCCATAATCCATATATTTCAGCAGATGAACACTTCATTTTAACAACAGGCACTGCAATTACAGTCTGTGGTATTTATCTAAAATGATCTCCACAAAAGTGGAGGCTATGTAATAATACATTTTAAATTTACCTGTTCCCAAATAACACAGAATGGCATATAAATGATGAAATTATGCACCCATAGTGAAATTCCACACATAGTTATTACACAAGACTATGAATATTGTGCAATAAGGAGTATTTATGCCATAAGTGAAAACATTAAAACAGTAATTTACAGCTAGAATTCTACATTGTTATGGTCAAGTTATGAAGCAAATTGATTCACTCATCACAAAGACCAATTTCATGTGGGAAGACAGCTTCCAACCTAAGTACCTAGTAATAGCAAACATCATTAGGATAGCCCAATTGGCTAATAACAAGACTTCTGTTAATCCTCAGTGATTAACTTCTTTCTTTCTTGGGTTGATTCTGTTACTGATTTGAATTTCCAAAAGAAGTTTAGCCTTCTGACAACAGCAATTTTTTTCTTTTTTAAGAGAGGAAGTCACAGTGTGAGCAACTTTTCTCTAGTAACACTTAGTCCTCCCCTTTCCCTGCCTTGCCTCCCCACAGACTTTGCCTATCACTCTTATTTGAGCTGATAGACTTCTGGGGTGGGGACACATGGCCTTACCCTTACCATGGAGTGATCTGTCTTTGGCCTCACCTGCTGCTCTACTCACCTTTCTAATCAGGAGACATGGGAGAGCGGGAGGGGAGGAAGTACATTGTACTTTATTTTGCACTTCTTTAAGTAGCCTCATCTTTAAAGTTGTACTCATGATAGCTTTCATAGCTTTCTTCTTTCTTTAAACTTAACTCAGCCCTGTGTCTTTTTTGCTTTTACATCAATAGTGTATATTTAGGGGCTTTTTGGTAGTTGTTTGTCTTCAATTTCATTCTCTGCCTTCTTGTCTAATAGGCTCTATCCTCACTTCCAGCACTTCTATGATCACACCTCTGAAAAATGACAATGGTAACATGATAGTGAGTACAACTAAACTGCATTTCATATGGCATCCAAATTTTCTGACAGATTACTGCTTTTATTTTCAAAAGAGGCTTGTGATAATAGTTAG
Source organism: Tragopan temminckii (assembly GCA_028571105.1). NCBI lineage: Eukaryota > Metazoa > Chordata > Aves > Galliformes > Phasianidae > Tragopan > Tragopan temminckii. The sequence goes on along the minus strand of JAOWBP010000001.1, from coordinate 79,763,413 downwards.
GTAGTGGTTTCATGTAGCAGAAATAAGTCTGAACACAAAGGAATGGACTGGTAAAGGTGTGTAAGGATTAAAGTTATGTGCTTTGATATGACCTTTAGTGCCTGCTTCTTGGAGAAGAAACTGGAGCTCTGTCTTAGCTCTGTGTGGGTGGATCTAGCTGCCCTGGAACATGGTCTTCAGCCCATTGACAACAGGCATGTTTTAGAGAAAAGAAAAAATCAATGAGTAAAGTTAGATAGTAGGAAATGCTTACAAACAAAATTTGTCTGAACTTCCACTCCTCTCTGGAGCTTTGCCAAATCAACTGAGCCTATAATAAATCAACAATTCATTTGGGTCCAGTACTGGAGCCTTCTACCTGAACCTCCTCCAGAAAGCAGGTCAAGCAGCAGATTTACCAGGAAGGGTAATGGGGTTGCACAGTCCCCAGTGTCAGTGTTCTCAGTTCTGGCGCAAGTGCTCTCCTGTAAAGTGGTATGGCTCTGCAGGCACTCACGTTTGCTTCAGGGCATGTTTGTCACCACTACCAGCTCTAGGAGGAATAAGATTACAGCTTTACTGGGTCAGTGATGATGAGAATATTTCAGGTTAACAGCTAGGGACCTGTCATTTCTTCTGCAAAGTCAAATCACCTGAAAAAAGAGGGGGAAAAACACTCCTCTTCCCAAGCACTGCTTTTGTTTTAGCTGTGTGCTAGTCGCACAGGTGCTGGATGCTATGGGCTCTGAGTAGGCCTAGGCAGAACAGCCTTCTTGCAGATCTGATCTGAAACGAGATTCACAGATTCATAGAATATCCCAAGTTGAAAGGGACCTATAAAGATCACTGAGTCCAACCCCTGGCTCCTCGCAGGACCACTCAAAAACAGGCCACTATTGCTGAGGCTGTTGTCCTGACATTTTTTGAACTCTGGCAGCTCAGGGCCTTGCCCACTGCCTTGCGCAGCCCCTTCCAAGGCCCGATCACCCTCTGGTGCAGAACTTGTCCCTAACCCCCACTGCCCCTCCCCTGACACAGCTCCATGCTACTCCCTCGGGCCCTGTCACTGTCACACAGAGCAGAGCTCAGTGCTGCCCCTCCGCTCCCTTCATGAAGGGCTGCAGCCCCCATCAGGCCTCCCCTCAGCTCCTCTGCTCTGTATTTCCAGTCATCCATGGATGTTGTCCTGTGGATAACAATACAAACACAGGTATTTATTCATTGTTCTAACTTCTGTGTAGATTTACAGTGCAGTAGAAAAGGAAGAGATGATTGAAAAGGGTTGCACAGGCAAAGGGGAATTAGGCTTTTTGCCACATTCCTCACTATAGCTCCTCTGATGCCTCTTGCTTCTGCTTTACAATAACCCCTGCCACTTCCATCATGCAGATCTTGATTGGAGTCTGTCAGTCATGGCTTCAATGTGCCAGATGTTGCATTGTGTTATGCCAAATATGGCCTGAACTGAATGCAAGTGTGACTTGCTACTGGTTTTATCCTTGGGTTAAACAAAATTTCAAAAATAATAAAAAAGCGTACATAGACATGAATGCTTTGTATATTGATCAGTTTTGTTGGCTTAGCTTCCTACAAATATTACAAAGAAGTATATTTACTAACCTTTGCTTTTACACAAGTTAACAGCAAGTAGCCTCAAATAATATGAGTGGAAAATAGCTTGAAAAGAGTTTTTTTTTTCTCCTGTTGTAAAAGCGCATGGATTTTTGGGGTTGTCTGGAGCAATTTCACAGAAACAAGAGCAGATTAAAGGAGGTAATGACATGTTTGTAATTTTGTTCCTAAGGCTCCCGGTGTCCTTGCTTCTGCCTAGTTTGCAGCCTGCAGATAAATCAAGGGCTTCAATTTCCAAATCTGTCATAGAGGCTTCACAAATAAAAATGCTGACAAAAAATATCTGCTTTTAAATGGCTACTTGCAAGCACTGACAACTAGCAGTCTATACATCTTTCACCCTACACGGAAGAGAAGCAGTGTGTATTGCCAGGAAAAATGAAGAGGAGAAAGGCAGTGCTCCTAAAGTTAAAGTAATCTAAAAGCATGACAACAATAAACCACTTACAGTCATGTTTTGAATGCTAGATGAAAATAGATTTCAGGCAGTGTATTAACAGAGCCTCACAGCTGTCTGGCATGGAAGAAAATGGCTGTGGAGTTAAATATGAAGTAAGGAGACCATGTGGCTAAGCACAGCTCCTTCCCCCCAATCCCCCCTTCCACACATACACTCCCCAGCTGCCCTTACAGCTGCTGTGGATGTTCCATATGTGCTCCATGGTGCCCATGAAGAGGAACGGTGTGTGACTGGGGAGCAGTGGGAAACAGGTACCATGAAAACCCGCACAGAATATTCTGTTTAATGATATGTAATTTGCTATATCTGCTAGCTGCAGGCTCTAGCTTTTTCGCAGTATGAATTCTGATTAAAAAGTAGAGCTGGAGCAGTTCATAGTAACAGGTAAGCTATGCTGGTTACTTTGCCCAAACTGAGGGTGATGTTGAGCTGAAATGAGAGTTGGAGGAAGCTGCAACTGACAGCACTGCAGCATCCCTGTACTCTCTGAGACCCTGAGCTCATGCAGTGTTCCACCATGGGTACTGGCATCTTTTGGTTATGCCTAGAGCCTCCTTGGTGCAAGGGGCTGGATTTTGTGCTGAGATTGCAGATTCAGACTTAATCTCCCCCCTTTAACCTTGCTGCCATTACAGACAGGATAAAAGTGTATGTTGGGTCCTTTCCCTGCACTTCCAAACTGCCTGGATTCATGAGTGATTTGATCAATTTCAGCCTGAAGGTCAGACAATACTCAGCATGTAGACCACGTGTTGCTCTGGGTTCCAACCTGAGTGTGAGTTCTGAAATAATGCGACTGAATGAAGGTGCCTGCCCACTCCTATGCTCTTTCCAGTGAAGCTCTGGCTTGTTATTCCCTGTCAAAATCTGTGATAGCTGTGGTGCCTGGTCCACCAGGAACTGTGCTAGTAACCTACGCAGCAAGCAAACAGCCACATCCTGCTGGGATATCATCACAGAGCAGGAAAAGACCGTGTCAAGGGAAACTCGTATATGTTTTAGCCCTACAGATGAGAATGGACAAGGCATAAAAAATGGTGTGTTAGCAGTGTTGTCCAAGTAAGTGATTACGTGAAGTGAATGAAAACTGCCTGCGAGACATAATAGCTCTCTTAAGCAGGGAGCATATATTCACTGCCTATTGTCAGCTGGGGTATAAAATCTGCCCCAAAAATGCATGATCATCACTGAAGCCTTTGTCAGTTTGAATGGGTTCAAAAACAATGTGGGGAAGGTGGGTAGTCTCATCTCTTGCTCTTCACAACTGGTGATTCAAGGTCAACACAGGCCCTGTAAAACTCATGACTCTATTTTGGCTTTCAATTATAGCGCAATAGTCAAGTAGAGAACTTGACAGATCAGAGTCATTGAGAGACATGGCTTAGTAAATGGCTCTTTCTGAATTTTTATTTCAGGGAAAGTTTAAGAAAATGCTTTAATCTGTAGATCTGGAAAGTCATCTGTGGATTAGGGCAAAAAGGTTTAGTATTTTTAGGACATATTATATCTGTAAAGGACTGTGCACAGTGTGAATGCTTAGCCATTAACAAATTGATCTTCAGCATCTGTGCACAGTTAAGTAGGAAAGTTTTACACTCTGCATTTTATGGATGGAAACACTGAGACAAAGCGCCTTGCTTGAGGCTGCCCATTGACAGAACTGGCTTCAGAACTCAGCATCTCCCTTTCCCCTGTGTCATTCCTCTGGACTGCACTGCTGAGCAGGAAAACATGAATTGGAGACCTTTTAGTGAGGCTTTTAAGAGATGACCATGGAATAAATGTAACAGTCAAACAAAATGCAGCCCAAACAGTCCCACTGCTTTCTGAGCCCTGAGGTCTGCAAAGCAAAACCAGTGCTATTTTGGTAAAACTAACACCAAAGACATAAAGTTTTATTATCAATATCAGATCACTGCCCGTCTCAGTAATCACTGGACTGTGTGTTTGATAAAAGAACATTTGAGAACCACTATGCTGTTATTATATATAATTGCTCTTTACAATGACTGGCTATCTCTAGTGAAAATGAATCAGTGTTCTCCACTGTAGCAGAATCTATTAAATAATTGGAGAGCATGGCCAGTATCTTTGATGTTGAAAGGAAGAAATTCAATAAGCAGTCTCATCAGGCTTTCTAACGCAACAGAAAAAAAGGGCTGCAGGCAGGAATATACTAACACTACAGGTCAATGAAGGTTTATGGATTTGTGCGCCTTAGAAAGGAGGCAGAACCTCGCTGTCCAGGGCTGTTGAACCATTAGGTACCTCAGGGGGTGTCAGAGTATTGTTGTGTAGCCTTCTAAAAATAGAAATGGTAGGGGCAGACATCAAATATTTTTTCTTCTGCTCAGATTTTATGAGAATATCACAAGTACTGAGGAGAGGTCAGAACTGCGCTTCAGCTGTTTTGCTGCTTGACACTGGTATATTATTCTTGGAAGATTCATTTTCACATTTATTAGCCCACTTCTACCTCACAGAGTTGCGTCATTTCATCAAAGAAGTGCCTGTTTGAATTAACAGCTCAAATGTATGTGGTGGCCTTCGTTAGAAAAAAACATTGAGCTCCCTCTGGTAGATGGAAGACAGCTGGCAGGTACTTAGTGCCTTGTCCTGGGGGAGGAGCTCCTGGCTGAAGGAAGCACAAAAAGCCTGTATTCTCTTCCAACAAGAGGTACCTTGGGACCTTTAATGTGGCTGTGGCACTGGCTTTTACTGGCTCTTTTTTTTTTTAAAAAAAAAAAAAAGAAAAACAAAAGCAAACAACACAACTGCACACAATACACATTATGATGTGCTCTTTATTTAGAAGGCTGAAGGAAGAAAAGAGATCAAGGGATATTGCTATCAGGTTGTACCTCCTTAATGTTCACTCTAACATTTGTGCTTACATTAGTCCGCAGAAAGAATATTTGAAAGAATAATTAAAAAGACCAGGTTAGTCATGTCCTCTGTAAAGGTGCAAAATAAAAAAAGCATGAAGCACCCAGCTGTGGAGTTACAGCTTCTACAGTAACCTGGGGGCAATTGATATGGGGTGCTGAGTCAGCACCCCATAATGATGTGTTGGCCAGTTCCTGTTACTTTATCCCATTATTTCACCCATTTTATCCTAACTCCCTTGAGGAGTGAATCAGCCCAGCTGAAGGAAACTGGTCAAAAGTAAACAGAAATATTCTGTGTCTGGGAGGTAGGAAACATGACAAGAATTCTCAATGTCCCTTGGATGGGAAGCCAACCCAGTTTATTGTGCTGACCAGTGCTCAGAGCTAGTGGTGAAGCAGTGAGAAAGGGATGCTGTTGCCAGGGTCTGTGAGCTAAAATGTGGTCTGCTGGAGGGCCCTTTGTCTCAACATCAAATCCCTCTGTTGGTCCTGAGGCTCTGTGACATGGGCTTGGATACAAGGAATAGAATAGAGTTGCACCATTGCCTGCACAGATAGATGTCAGAATCCTTCTGACCTGAGGGCTATTTGCAAAGCTGCTGTCTGTTCTTTTGCTTGATATGGCATTGAAAATACTCAGGAGAATGTTATGTACTATCTAGATTTCTTATGTAATGTCTATAACATGTCTCAAGGAGTTGTGTTACTGCTGTTCCACAGCAGTCCATCTCTCATTTATTCCTTTCAGAACTCTTAACTACAGAGCTAATTTTAGGTGTAAATTTTGCAGCTGCAAGGTTTTAATTACTGATCTTGTTCAAAGCATTGTCACTTTTAGTGAGACACATCTAATGTATAACATCATGATCCAACGACAACATGAATATAAAAAGTAATATTTTTTCTTACTTTGTGTTAAACCCTGTGTACAGAATTCTAAAAGAGACAGATCTATACTATAGAAGGTAATGCTTTTCAGAATTCTCAAATTAAATTAGATCAATGTCAAATAATTTTTCTCATAAGACATTCTCTTCCTTGTCCAACTTTTTCAAGCTTAGGCAAATTAAAAAACAAAGTCATACACAGATCAAAGAGAATGTTAAACCATAACTTTCTTGACTTTATCTTTTAGGATCAGTAACTTCTCATTTCAAATGTAGTGCCTTGATTAGCTCTTCTTACCTCTGTGCTGTGCTACAGTATTTATATTAAAATCGATTTGCAGATTCATAACTCCCCAAAACAGTGAGAAGCTGAAGTCTCTGAGTTGTAGAAATGGGCCTTTGCTTAGGGCAGGTGATTAAAGAGGGGAAACAGGTACAGGAAAGTGAGATAAATAAGGGCACATAGAGCTTCAAATACAGATGTGACTGTTAGATGCTTCTTAAAGCATCCCTTGCTATTGTTGTGTTCTCTAGGAAAATGATGACAAGCTTGTATTTTTGGATCAGCTTCCAAGATGTCCCAACACTTTGTGCTTGAGGCATACTGGAGAATGCTCATCCACAGCAGGGCAGATGATCTTTGTTAAAGCACAGCTGTGGATAGATTCAGGATTCAGAGATTGCAGTTCTTGAGGGCTGAGGTTTTAAATTTTATCTCGTGAGACACTGTGTGAGCTGAACATCAAGCAGGAAACCAGGGTGTCTGTGTTCTGGCAGGGGGCTGCTGATGCTTTTCATTGCCTGGTTTCTTTGAAGAGGTAATCCTCACTGCTATGCAAAAACGTTCCAGTTGCTCTCCAAACAGCATGTCCCATTTATCTCTCTTCTTTTTTTTATTGCCTTTGTTGTGCCTTTTAATAAAAAGAAATAGCGTTCTTTAGTTTCTAATATGTATTTAGAAATATATTTTTCCTTTGATGCAAAGCAGTGGCTTCTTCCTTATGAATCTCAATTTATGAATGATGGAAACACAGATTTTTTGCTTTCATTTGCCCATATCACCTCAGTGTCATGAAATGCTCACAGCCCTCTGGCCTGGAGGTCCCCCTCAGGGTGGAATACTCCAGCAGTGCTGATGTGAGGGCTTCAGTTGCTACTTCCTCTGCAGGTCTGTGTAGGAAGCATCTGGTTAGAAGCATGGCTAAGGTAGGGAGGCCTCATTCCAGCACCACAGCTCTGCAATTCTTCTAGCTGGATATGCTGGGAGTAACATGGCTGTTGCCACTTCATGTCAGAATCTCTCTGTGTTGTAACCATGAGAAAATTGCAGTGTGATTAAAGGCAGCTGTTCCTTGTTCCAGTGCCTCATCTGCATGTGTGGCCCAGAGTATTATGGCTTTTCCTTCCTTCAATGGAAAATCACTAAGCAAAAATTATTTAAATAGTTTCTTAGAGGTGCCCTCTCTAAAAACCTGTACTCTCAGTATTTTAGATATGCTTTTTATCTCAACAGCACTTTAGTGCAAAGACCTTCAAGGCTTTAAATTGGTTCATTTTATGTTTATGAAGATTTCTATATTTAAAAAAAAAAATTGTCAATTAGAAAGCTTACTGGTATATAGTGATACTTCAAAAGCAAAAGCAGTAGAGAGGTGTATATTTCAGATAGTCGACACTCCTGCTGTGAGTTAATTTTAATGTTTTGACAGGGAAGTTCCATTAACTTCATATAATTAGCACCAAAGAGTTTTTTATTTATTAAAAAGCTTAACATTCTACTGCATCAAAAATTACTTTTATCTTTTTTTTTTTTTTTTCTGAACTGTATTTTATATTTAGTTTTGAATATCTATTCTTGGCTCTATTCTCATGTTATAAATTTAAATATGTTCCTCACATATATCACAGACCATCTTGTTTTCTGCAGTCTCCATTCATGTGCCACATTTGGATCTTTTCTTGCTGAGACTTGCTGGTTATATTTATTACTGTTCAGAGTGTCTAATTTTAAGGACATTATAGTACTTGTGAGATTCATCATATACAGTCACTTACTAAAAGTTGTGTTAGCTTTTGAAAACATATGTAAATTAAAGCAGATTCACAACTCTGTCAAGATAGCATTCTGAAAGTGGACCAACATAAGCTAACCTTGATCTACTTCCAAATGCCACGTAACCAGTCCTATGGTAGTGATGCAACCCACTGGAGTGGAAAACTTAGAGCTGGAATGTTACGTGCTCAGTTGATTCCTACTTCACTGATAAAGTAACTTCAGCTATTCTTCTGGACATCATAAGGTAGACCCATAGCTTCTACAGATTAACCAGTAAGGGTGGGAAGTGCTTGGACTTGTGAATGATTCAAGATGAAGGACAGCAAGGCAACTTGAAACCCAACGCAATTAAGAAGCTGATTTTTAGATGAATATGAAAAAAAAGATAAGAACAAGACTGTAAGACGGGGTGTGATACTGACAGCGTTTAGAGCATTGTCAGTCTTAGTGAAATGTAGGTTGTATGGAAAGATTTGAAGGAGGAGCATGAGAGTGCTTTGCTGATGAGAGGATTTTGAAGTGTGAGAACTTTTCTTTGAAGAAGATAGCACATTTAGTGAAGGAACAGACAGAAAAAAAGGAAGATGTATGAACAGCGGATTTTAAGCTGATGCTAGTGTCTGTAGTGTTTAAGAAATAATGAGTCTAAAGACATATGTGAAAACTCCTTTGAAAATTATTGCAGGAAAACCTAACAATCTGTTTTCCATGGTTATAGGTTTCTATATCCTGATCTCTGACCCAGAGTTTGCTTTAATTGATTGCAAAACTAGTTATTGCTCTGAATGTATTTAGAGTTTAAGTATTTGTTCATTATTTTCTTTTTAAAAAGGGAAGGAGTGAAGAAAGTACATTTTAGAAATTCAAATTTGTATTTTCAAACTAGTTAAACATAGCACTTTATGAAGTGACATGCTCTTCCTCATCCACTTAAAGGAATTACCGTATTTGCTTGTTTTACTGATTAAATTCTCTCATGATGGGCCTGTAAATTAAGAAAGAAGATAGAAAATTGCATTTTTATCATATCGTTATACCAGAACACTAAGCAGTTCTTAACTTTCTGATTTACTTTAAAAGTCTCTTGACTGCATTTACTTGTGTTATTTCTGTTTTTCTCATTGTCATGGGTAACAGGGCTGAGGATTACTATGTATGTAAATGAGCTAGAAATACTTCAAAATTTGATGAAAAATTCTTATGAGGGAACTGTGACATTCTGAAAAGTAAGTTCTAAGCATGTCATTTGGCTGTTTAGATGCTTCATGTCTTTATTTGTCTTTATTACCTTCGTATGCAATGCCTAGACCCATCTCTGTTCAGAGAGAAGCTTATTCTTTCTGCTTCCTTGTCTCCTCCAGCTCAAGTGTTACACATTTAGGAACTGTTTCGTGCTGTAAAGCCTAATGAAATGTCTTCAATTGCTAGGAATCTCTGAAAGCTGAGGGTGAGTTTAAAGGAGGAAACAGATAAATGTAAACTGGGAGAGCTGAGGACTTGATATCCTGCTGAGGATTTCTGTCTGTATGTCAGCTCTTTAAACCCACTCGACTGTTTCTGGTGGACTAGCATAACAAAGAGCAAGGCCAAGTCTTTGCAGCTCAAATTAAATGCACGCCGCTGTTCTGTGCTCATAAGACAATCATTATATCATAATGACATATAACAGCCAGGACTATTTTCAGTTGTTCAGCCATTCTTGTTGGGTGTTAGAGGACTGCAAAGTGAGCCCAGGCAGTAGCAAACCTCTAAGGAATACAAATAGCTTAATCAGAGCTGTTTTCTGCCTGCTGAGTTCAGTGGCTAGTGCAGAATAAAGGACTGGTGTGAGAGTCAGGCACCTCTCCTTAGGAATTCTCTGGAGAAATAGAGTTGTAAACATAGGATTATGAGATGAGAGCATCCTGTTAATTTTGCAGGGATACATAAGTACATTTCTGATAAAACATCTAGCTGAAAAATGAGTGGGAGACCAGTTTATTTTGAAGACCTACATTTCATAGAGGCATATACATACGTAGTTTCCCAGATTTTCTGACTTTGGAGAAGAAAACAGGTCCATTAATATAGCTTATCCTCTGTAATACATCTGTGGCAATATAACTACATGAACACTTGAGAAACTTGCTAGAAACTCACACAATTTTTTAGTATCCAATATCTTCTTTTTAGGATACAAGTTTTGAAGCAGGTTCATGGTCTTTCCTAGTCCTAAATGGCTGTTCAGACACTGTCTTGACTATCTTTCCTCTGAGAGTGAGGGCTAGACTTCTCAGTCCTTTGAACAAGGGAAACACTGGCTTTAAGATATTTTTGTTCAGATTTGTTAGTTAGCTCCTTTGTATCATGAGTTTAATAGTAGACTTTTCAAGATGCGTTCCATATTTTGCCTTCCTGTAAAACTTCCCAATTTTCTTTATCTTGGCCTCAAATTCATATTATTCTTCTGTGACAAAGTTGACTGAGCTTGCAGTTTCTTCCTAATAAATTGGCCTAGCTGTCTGATTAATCTTCACTTTCTCTTCAAGGGGTACTATCTCCCAGCAATGACCTGAATTTCCAAAATATTTTCCTTCAGAAATTAAGGAACTGAGAGTTAAAATAATTAAATAACTAATATGTCTGAAAATGAAGCATTTTCTCCTCTCCTCAGATCTATACTTAGAGTTCTGTGGTGAGTGCCTGTGTAGGTAAAAGGGCGGGATTGCCTACTTTTCATTAGGATGTACAGATCTAACTTTGTATCTTGGAGCCTCTTGAAATTGAGGTTTTGGACAAGCAGCTGCCTTTTACTAGCAAATGAAAACCTTAGATGACATGGCAAGCCTTAAATCCCAGCTTTCTGTGTTCTGTGCACACCTGGGGGAGCAAGAGTGATAATTTGTATGCAAACCACCAAGTCCCACCATGTAAAACAGTTAGTTTACGACCCTCAGCTAAGAGTTCTCTTACTCTAAAAGACATCTACCGGATGATGATGTGGAGGGAGAGGATGATATCACTTCCTTACCATCTTGTAGTATTAATTGTCAGCTTTGTCTGAGGAAAAGAACACTGTTGCTTATCCTCTACATGAATGCAGCTCTAATCGTGGTCCTTCCTTTGAGGTTCCTTTCCATACAACTCTATCATCCAATAGTACAGGAAAAAAAATCATTTCAGACTGTGGGAAAGTATTTCCTGAATGTGGTATGTGAATTATAGGGAATGATGGCTGCAGGTGCAGCTCACCTGTCTGCAAGGGGTAAAAGGATCCTAGCCCAGGAGCTGGCGGGGCTCATTGAAAGGTCTTTAAACTAGGTAGGAAGGGGGAAGGGGACAAAATGAGGGCTGCTGAGGTTGTGCGGGTAGTTCGAGGTTCAAAAGAAAACTTGATGGGTGATGAGGGTGGAGTTCAAAGGGATGGAGAGTGGCAGGGGAATGCTGCTTCCCTAAAGTGTTTCTACACTAATGCCCGCAGTATGGGAAATAAACAGGAAGAGTTGGAGATCTGCGTGTGGTCGCATGGCTACGATCTCATTGCGATCACGGAGACGTGGTGGGACAGCTCGCATGACTAGAATGTTGTCATGGAGGGCTATGTGCTTTTTAAGAAAGATCGGCCGGCGAGGTGGGGTGGTGGAGTTGCTCTTTATGTAAGAGAGCACCTAGAATGTATTGAACTCCACCTGGGGGGGAGTGGTGTAGCTGTGGAGAGCTTGTGGGTGAGAATCAAGGGGCAGGCTGGTATGGCTGATGCTGTTGTAGAAGTGTACTACAGACCCCCTGATCAGGAGGAGGAGGTCGATGAGGCCTTCCATAAGCAACTGGAAGCAGCGTCACGATCCCAGGCGCTGGTGCTTATGGGGGACTTCAATTATCC
>JAOWBP010000001.1:79740756-79751549 GCA_028571105.1 Tragopan temminckii | reverse complement strand
CTCCACTACTAGCCAGCAAGTGTGGATTGGAGTTGCAGTGGCATAACACGGTTTGCTTCCTTTTCCTTTTCCTTTTCTTTTTCCTTTTCCTTTTCCTTTTCCTTTTCCTCTGCTACTGAGTGTTCTGATACTGGAAGGAAAACTCCACAGCTGTATTTGTGTACAGCCTCAACTCACTGGCAAACATTTGTCTCTTTGACTGAATTCTAGGCTTCTGTGCAACAGGGAGGAGAAACCCTGGAGAAACCCAAAGCAATGTACCAAGAGAGCAAGAGGATGAAATCTGAAATAAGTTGATTTATGATTTTGGTAGTTTCACACTGATGGCTAGCTAAACTCCACCACACTGCTCTCTCATTCTCATAAGAGCAAATGGAGAAAATGTGCTGAAAAAAAAAGGCTCATGGGTTGAGATAAGGACAAGGAGATCTCTTACCATTTGCTATTGTGAGCAATTAAGACTTAGCATAGGGAGATCAATGTAATTTGTTGTCTGTTGCTAGTAACAGGCTTGGGCAGTGAGAACTAAAAGCAAACAAAAAACACCGTTGCCCATCCATCCTTTTCTACCTCTTCTCCTCACCTGGCACAGGGGAATAGGGAGCAAAGGCTGTGATCAATCCATATAAAGTTTCATTTCTGTTGCTCCTTCACGGTCATTCTCTGTGGTGATGGTGTGGATTCCCTCCTTCCTGAACTGATCCCATGTGAGTTTCCCACAAAATGCAGTTCCTCAAGCTCTGCTCCAGCATGGCTCCATACAAGAGGGGCCATCCTTCAGGAGCAGACTGCTCCAGCACAAGTCCCTACAGTCCTCCTACACCACCCTGGACATGGTGTACATAATCTTCATGGATACATGCTCACATGTGTGATAATCTTCAACCAAACACAGGATAGCTTCAAGCCAGACATTGTACCTTTTTCTTTAGAAAAAGACTAAGAATTTTGGTTGCTGTTGCATCCGAAGAAGATAGATTTTTTTTTTGTGTGGTTCACAGCAGATAGGAAAATGGGGCAATAAGTAGCCTTAGACTGCAGCTGTGAATGGTAGTACCATTTTATGCAGTGTGAATTTAAATGTGAACCCCCACTATTACTTCATGCTATTATATTGTGAGCAGAGCAAAATCAAAACAAAATGTTTCTGCATGGAAGTCCCATTTCTCAAACAATGTTAAAATAGGCTTTATAGTTGTGATATCAATCAAAGAGTAATCCTCTGGTCAGTGCACACTGCACTAAAGGAGCCTGGCCACAAATGAAAATTCTGCCAACATGAATCCACATGATGCTAGTTTCCTTGTTTGCCATGAAATATATGGGTTTTTCAATTTTTATCATAGACAAACTAAAGCAAAAACATCTGAAATTTAGAAAGTTGCAATTTTCTCTGCTTAACAGTTAGCACGATAAAGATGAAGATTGATGTCATTGTTATTTGGTCATATTATTCCCAAGTGAGACTGTTGCATTCTAGCACAAATAGAGAGATTTCATACTGTTGACAGTTTGCCATGTAAATGAACATTATAAACATGAGACATAAATTACAAAATGGGCACAGTGGAGATGTGAGAGAAAGGAAATATCATAATATTATATATTAGGAACCTGCTCTTTGTGTCTGGAACAAATATTTCTAGTGCTAACAAATCCATCCAGCTGTCAGCTTGCAGTAATGAAGTATGCAACTTGAAAAGTACATCGTGATTTCCAGCCTTGATGGATTATCACTTAACCCAAAATGCAACAGTGTACAGATAAGTATCACAATTGGTTGATGGTCTGATAAAGATTCCATTATATAGCTGAGCTCCTAAGAGGCTTCAGCAATGCGTCAGAAATTCAAACATTCCCAACCTGAGCTCTGATCACGCTGCTTTTTTTTCCCTACTGCATATGAATTATGCAATCTGACAGTCTCTATTGTAAGCTAACAGTTCTAGAGATTTTCCAAATTAAGAGTCTCTTCTGTTGGAAGGATGCTTGCTTTCTGCAAAGAAAATCCTCGGCTCAGAATTCATCCCAAGCTTTCTCCTTGGGTGCTACGAACTGCAGGTGGTGGCACTCCTACCCAGCCTCCATATGTAGCAAGGAGGCACAGGCCTCTCAAAAAGCTGCCTGTAAAAGACTGAAGGCATCAGTACCAGACCTCAGCATAAAGCGGAACATCAAAGACCATATATACTGAGGACTCCAGCCTTATTGGCTATTTTAATTTGAGCTCTAAATGAGAATTGATCTCAGTCATAACATTTCCTACATTTTCTGAACGTGTAGTTATTTTCAGCAGTCGAATGTAAATGAGGCACAAAAGCTACATTATTCATACAAACATCGTACTCCAGCAATGTTTGTAAGTTTCCATACTCCAGTAACCTTGTTACTTTCAAAAGTTTATTTGTAGATATTTTTTGCTTCGTACCTGCTACTTTAAGAGCCAGAATTCTATTGATTACAAGAGAATTTTGGCATCAAGTATTTACAGCCCTACAAACAGTTCGGCTTGCAAACTGATTAATTGAGTTTATCCTGCCTAGTTGACAGGTGGTTGTGAGGTTTGGAGCAAATTTGTGAATAATTTCTTCAACAGGAGCCTTTCTTGTTTGTAGCACCTATCCTGGTTTCAGCTGTGACTGAGCTGATTTTGTTCATAGTCACTGGTATGATGCTATGTTTTGGCTATAGGAGAAAAACTATGTTGATAACACACTGATGTTTTAGTTGTTGCTGAACAGTGCTGTGCAAAGCCAAGGACATTTTAGTTTCTCAGCTTCTCTGTCCTGACAGCGAGGGGGCAAGTGGGGTGGGCGTAAGGAGTTGGTGGGGGAACAGAACTTGGACAGTTGATCTGAACTGGCCAAAAGGATATTCCATACTGTGTGACTTGAAAATGGCAAAGAGTTGGCTGGGCAGGCAGCCACTGCTCAGAGACTGTCTGGTGGGTGGTGTGCAATTGCTTTGTGCATCACTTATTTTGTGTATATATGTATTTTTATTATAACTATTATCCTTTTTTTTCCTCTTTATTTTTTTATCTCAACCCACATGTTCTACTTTGTTTTATTCCTAATTCCCTCCCCATCCCACTGGGAGGGGGATGAGCAAGCAAATGACTGTGTGGTGCTTATCTACCTTATATATTAAACCACAACAGTACCTTACATACACGGAATCTCATTAATATTCAGTGAGACTGTATGCACCTTAATAAGTTATTCATAGATTAAGATCTGTGATCTGCTAAGTCCAGAGGGAGCCACTAGGTCAGCCAACCTAAAACCTTGTATAGTTTCCACTCGTATAGGTTTATAATGGGGATCAGAAACCTTTATTTTGTCAAAGAATGTTCACCAGGACATATCTAGACTTATTTAAGACCTAAAAAAAAAATTGGAATCCACATTTTCCCTTGATGTTTCTCTTCAGCAGTTAGCTAACCTCATTGTTACAAGATGGATTGTTGTTTCTCACTTAAGTTTCTCTGATGTTAACAGCCGTGCATTGGTTCTTGTTAAACCTTTCTTCAGGAAAGAAAAAAAAAAAAAAAAAAAGAGACTTCTCAGAAGTGAATGTTTATTGTAAAAAAAACCTCTGCAAATGTACTTCAAATTTTATTCAGAAGAATTGACTCTGATCTTTACAAGCTTATTAAGACTTCTGGTTGATTGATTTGGTTTGCTGTAAAGGCATCCACATAGTCTAGTGTACCTTCAGTGATGATTTTTAAGGGAAATCTAGTACATTCATTTTAGCAGGGAGAAACATTAGGCAAATAGTTTCTGTTGAATATGTTTTGTTGTTGCTGTATTTATGTCAAAGCACAAGTCTAACGTAATTTCAGATTTATTTTTTCTTAAGGAGAGATTTCCATGGTGTGTAAAGATAATGACAGCAGACATGGAGGTCTTTTTTCTGAAGTTACTGAGTAAGGCAGACTTTGGTGAGTTCTGTGCTGTGAGGATACCTGATGAAATGCTTAATGGGTAAAAGCAGAATTATACAACTGGGCATCATTGCAGTTAACAGGAAGGGCAACTAAAGCAACTGTTCCAGGGTCATGTGGGATGTTAAAAAAGACTGAAACAGTGCTGACAAGGTGTAAAAATGAAGAAAGGAAAGAAAAAGAGAGAAAAATGCTTCTAGTTTCAGATTTATTGCCAACACCTTTAATAAAAAATGCATGTCTTTTTCACTAACCAGTGAACTAAAGTCATCAACTGTGCCTTTGAAGCTGAAAAGATTACTCTCTGCCCTTGCTTTCTCTGACACACCACTTGAAACACAGTTAATAACTTCCAGTGTGAGCTTCACAAAATACAGAATTGATACTAATTATATTAAGTTTGTTGGATGAAAAATGACCTTGGTAAAACTGGAAGCTACAGCATTGCCCAGAACAATAAAATAAAAGTGAAATCCACACAAAGTGACTTTGGAGATGATTTAATCTGACCTATTAATTTTTGCCTATAAAGTTATGTCAGAATGTGTTCCTCTGTTTTCTTAAATCTAAAAATGAATTTATGTGCCCTTAATAAATTTTATGTTTTACCTGACTTCTAAACTATCAACATAAAAGCATATACAAAGTGAGATAATTCAGACAATGAAGATAAAAAAGGGAACCCTAAAGATAATACTTCAACACTTTTCAGAGCATCAAAATCAAATGTCGAACCACACTCTTTTTTGTGTCATTAGAGAATTTGGATGTTAGTTATGTGTCACCTTTGGAAACCACACCATGGTCAAAACTGAGTACAGTAGCCATCACTGAGGCTGAGTTGTGTGTATGATGTCTACAAGCACATACAATATCAAAATGGCTGAGTAGCAGCACACCAGAGAAATGTTTTCAGGGCAGGATGCTAAGTGTATTGCATATTTCCAGGCACCTTGTGAAAAAACTGAAGGGCAAGGCTTGCTGCAAGGCTGCTGGAGCTAGTAGTGGTGCATGACTTTTAGCTATACTGTGCTTCAGAAAATAGATTTAGAATATATTTCCGTGTTACAATTGAGAGAGAAAGAGAAATTAGAAGTACATAGAGTATATTGCTATAATACTACTACTTTAAGACAAAAATCTTTAGAGGCTGGTATTTTCCTGCAGTGCATCTGTCACACTGGCTGCAGAAAAGCAGAGTCAACAGAATTAAAACAAAAAAAAAGTTGTTTTTTTTTTTTTTTTTTTTAAATTGAAGACCGATGATTTAAAAGATTATCTTAAAACACTGATTTAAGAAAGAAGCAGAGAAGCAGAAGGGAAGTCTGGTTTGAAGTACAGAGTATCATAAATGGCCTAATTACAGCTTATTTCATTTCATAGTTCATTTTTTCCTTATAAAAATGAGAAAGAGAGAATTACAAATTCATCTACTCTGATAAATACAAGGTAGGAAACCTTATTCAATAACACTTGACTCACTGTTTGGCTGAGTATAAAAGACTGAATGGGAAAGCACAAATGGAAGTGACTGAAAAAATGAAATTCAGAACCAACATGAGGAAGTACTTTTTGCTCAAAGAGAAATACAATTTTTCAATAGCATACTGAGCCAAGTTTGGAATTGGAGGCACTGGGGTCATTAAAGAAGAAGGGAGATACTATTCTGGAGGAACTGTGTTAACCAAGATGACTTGCAATGTGTTGAATGGCCTTTTCCTTTTCCCTAAATTTATGCTCTTTTTGAAAAACTTTGATTACAAGTCATCCTGCTGTGATTTAGATAGTATGAATTTGAAAAGAATGTATCAAATCCTTTCAATCAAGATTCTTGGATTTCTTTCCAGGCTGAATTCTTGCAAGCCTGTAATAGAAAACCATCAGTCAAGGAAAAAAAACTATGAGGAGTAGCAATTTACGTTAATGTACAATTTCCTTTTCCAGCATAAAGGCTAAGAGGCAAGGAACCAGGGCAACAAAGGCCAGGATATAAATCTTTGTGGGAATATGTTATGATAGGACAGAAGAAAAAAAGAAAAGAAAAAAAAAAGGAAACATCCCCAAGATCGACAATTTAAGGAAGCCATTCTATTTATTGTGTGTACTTCTTTTCTTATGGCTAACAAGTCTCTACAGTATACACAAAAGGTCATGAACTGCTTTCAGCATCCTACAGAGAAGAGACTACGTTAATTTTAATGGATTCCGAGTGCCCTATCAGTCTTTAACATTGACTTTTGACTACGTCCCTGAATATAACTTGACAGTAGCCAGTTTTTACAACTATATTAATTTGTTAGAGAAAGTGATTGTAGAAGATTCTAATGGAAAGACTTCATTTTTTATTTTTATTTTTTTAATTTTATTTGGGTGTAGTTTTCAGTAGAGACTGAAAAGAAATATTTCTAATGTTTACGTTTGAGTTTTACTCAATTACTGTGCCCAGTGTGGGAACTGACTGTGTTCCTGGGCAGAATTGCATTCTTGGGAATATTTTCAGTTTCTTTGGCACAGTTCCTGCCAGTAATCCTGATCTTGTTTATCCACTACAGTGCAATTTTGGTAGTGTCCATGCTGAGATGCTTTTGCACATGGACACCAGAGTGTCAGATTGTCTTCTATTTTTTTAGAACACTTGCGTGCTTTACAAGGCAATAGGAGCTTCTGGTTTATTTGAGCTTCTAAATGTTGCTTAATTCCAGAGTCCTATCCTTCCAGTTCATCTCTGAAGCATCCGTTTCCAATGTTTCCAGACTTAGTAATGCTAGGAAGAAATTAGTCTTTAATTTCAATCAGGTTGGCTCTCTGCACTGCATGACCTTGTGCCAAGTAATTTGTGAGGGGATTGCCAATCCCTGTGAGACTTTTTTGTTATTCTTATCGTATTATAGTATGACTGTGGGGAAATGTGCTAATTGTTTTTTGTGTGATTGAAATGTACACTTTTTTTTGCTTTGTACAACATTTGAGTAGTGTCTGCTAGTTCTAACCAAATTGTTTATGTGGCAAAATTTGTTTCAAATAGTTGCTATGGCACTCGGAATTTAGTTTGTATTTTCAATGCAGGAAGTTCTTCTCTATATTTATTATGAAATGTGAGTGAAATGTAGGGTTTTCACATAATTCTGAATCCTTATCAACCAAATAAAACAATCAGGAAAATAATTCATACTCAAAAGAAATTCACTAAAGAATGTGGTTGCTTTCAGCACTCTAGTAAAATACATCAGTTATATGCAGTGCAAAGCATCTTGGTCTTGGAAAAAATTTCGGTGTAATGGAGAAATTAAGAACATCATGAAAATTCTGGAGTACAAAGCCTTTTATAGCAAATACCACTTCTGCATGCTAACAGAAAAAAAAAAAAAAAAAAAAAAAAAAGGTTTGTAGTACAGGCAACACATGGGTCAATGTAAAAGTCATTTTCAAGTTTGTCTTGTGATAAAAAGAAAAAAAAGATGAAAGCCATCTGTTCTGAAGGCAAAACATGATGAGCAGATTCTAAAGCTTTGGATGTTATTACTGCTCAAATACTTTAATGATTTTTTAATGTATTTATTTTTACTGTTTAAAATATATTTGAGTTAAAATATATCAAACCTGTTAGTTTGTGTCTCGGTTTCTAGTTTACCTGAACAACTTTTAAAACCCTAGCATACTAAACCATTTTGTGAAGTATTCTCTGAATTTATGGTGGATACACAGCAGCATTTGAACTTAATGCTATATTCAAGCACAAGCCTAAATCAATCCTTTTCAGCTCAGTGCATAAATTAGTATGAGCTTTAAACATCATTATCCCCATCCCTGAAGGTGTTCAAGGCCAGGTTAAATGGGACTCGGGAAACTGATCTAATGCCTGATTTAGTGGTTGGTAGTCCACAATGGAGGGTTGGAACTAGATGATCTTTGAGGTCCCTTCCAACCCATTCCAGTCCCTTCCAACCCATTCTATTATTCTAGGATTCTTTGATTCTATGATATAATATTGCATTTATTTCCTTGGGGATCATCTGATTAGGGCTGTGCAGTACTGTACATATCTTAAACCCTTCATCTCTTTTGACTTGGTGGCTGCAGAATGGTGCTGCTAATCCTTCATGCTTTCACAGACTTCAGTGGAGAAATGAAGTAAACCTTTAGTGAGTGTTTAAAATCCCTGATGTCTAGAACTGAACACGTCTGTCTGTGTTCTAACAGATGGTTGAGGAAGGCAATAGGACAAACAAAGCTGGAGAATTGAGAAGAAATAAGTGGCTTCATATTTGTGAAAATTTTCTGTATAATAACCTGTATATTCTGTATAATAACCTTTCCAAATTGAATATTGACTATTTACAGGTGTCAATTCAGCCATACCTTTATCTACCAGACTTTGAGTATTTATCATATATTTATTAATGTTGCTTTTATTATTGAATACCTGATTTTAGAAAGGAAATAATTTACTTGGGAAAGTATTTTAGATATGCCTAGAACTGAATTGCTCTTTTTGTTGAAAGTCTTAGAATAGGCATTAACTTATCCTTAGAATTTATATCACAGTAGGCACAGCAGATTGTTGTTGATATTTAAATACCTGCTGTTCAACTAGAACTCACAGAAAAAGATCAACATTTTATGTTTAATATCATCCATGAAAATCTAGGTTATTTTCACCTCCAAATAAGCTATAAGTTAATATGATATTAAAAACCAACCAAAAAAAAAAAAACAAAAAAAAACAAAAAACCAAAAACACAACAAACAACAACTACAAAAACAACAACCCCCCCACAAATATTTAAGTGTTAAAACCATATGTTCCCCATCCGTTGCTGGATTTGTTATTCATATATAAATCTTACGTATATGCATATATATAGCTATTTAATGCTTTCATGCTTCCAACCAAGCTATGAATTCTCTTTGTAAGGGCTGAAGGCTGATCACTTATACCGTGTTCAAATTACAGCTGTTAAAAAAGGTGAAGTTGTTTTATTCAAATTGCAATATTAACAGAATGCTAACTCTTAGCTTTCTAGCAAAGGGAGAAATACAAACAGCAGTCAGATGTCCTCATAGTTCATCAATGTCAGTTCAAAACATTACAAAAATCAGCCTTATTAAGTCTGAAGATGAACCAAAACTTCAGATCTTGGTCAAAAGTAATGTGAATTATTTATTTTTGTAGCGAACCTAGTAAATCACTTGGAATCAGAGATAATTATCGGGAGAATTAATGTCCTTTCTTTTCTGCCAAAAGCTCCAGTTCTTTATTTAATTTTTAATTATTTGACCATTTTCAATAACATGATTATTTCATCATTTTTTAATAGATCAGTTTTATCCTCTGGTATTATACTAGCATTAACTGCTGTCTTTGGATTGTCTATATCTTACTGAAATGCATGCATTTAGGTTTGGATGAATGTAAAAATACAGGGGAAATACAGAAATAAGTGCATGTAGCGCCAGAAAAAAAAAAAAAAAAAAAGTCTTTTTTTAGACTGTAGCAGTTGCCATAAAGTGCCATGTTGACCACCAGATATTTCAGGAAAGTGAACTCATCCTGTTTGTATTCTGCAGCTAGCTTTTCAGCAATCAGAAACAAAAGAATATATCAGCAGCAGAGCAGTGCTGCATTGGAAGCATTACTTACATACTTAGTAGGTGAAAAGCATTGGAAAGAATGGGGCCTGCAGAAGTAGCAGTGTGTCATTCAGTCTAAACTTCGTAGATGGTAACTTTTTCAGGCCTATTCTGAAATCTTGAAAGTTTTCATCAATTTTACATGGCATTAAACGTATATTGCAATTTCATTTTAATGAAACTAGTTTGTGACTAAATCATCAGAGTGTGTTATAAGCATAGGTGTCTTCCTGTGAGCTGCCATTTGTGTCTTCTGAACAAACGTCATTACTGTGGCTGTAGATGCTAGCCCAATCCTGCAAAGGCTTGCACACATACTTACTGCACTTTATGAACAATTCCGCTGAAATCAGTGAAGCTGTCTAAAGTCTTTGGGAGATCAGGACCATGTTTTACATTAGGGATAAGCTCCATTCTTTCAACTATATTTAAGAAAGTTTACTTGGCCAATTGTGGAGCAGGCACTGCAAAATATTAATCACTGAACATTCAATTCACTTGATATCTATTCATTTTTCTAATTCATTCCTTACATACTGAAGCAAGTAGAACAAAAATTATGCTTTTTGGTTTGCTTGTTTTTCTTAGCACTCCGTCTGTGCTGTTATAGATAAATAATTTTCGCGATAAGTTTACAGCATTTATATTGTTATGCACTTATCAAGCAGTTACTCTGTTTGCTTATTTTATGTAACACTTCACAACTTTGATAAGGTGTGAATTTTAAGATAAGACCCAATTTCTGTCTGAAGTGTCCGCAAAACCCACTTGAAAGTAAGAAAATGTAACAGGACTTCAAATTTGTGCTTGTTTTCAGAATGTATATCTGAACATCTGCAGTAATTCTGTAGATAATGTTAAATATTCCTGATACTAGGCAGTGGTAGTATAGCTTCATTTTTATGTTAGAAATCTAAAATAAATTAAAAATATGAACTCATATGCTGAACAGTCTCCATTCCCATTTCATAGATCATTTATGTAGCAAAAGTACATCACAAAAATACGTGATTACTTGTCAGTTCACATAGCCTTTGAAATCACTATTCCATACTGATAGTTTCATCGTTTTCAATGCAAAAGTATTTATAGGAATCTACCAGACATTACCCATATTTTTTCCTTCACATATAGAGGGAAAAATCACCTCTATCACTCCAGCACAGTGCTTTTTTTTTTTTTTTTTTTTTTTTTGCAAGCAAAATTTAAAAAA
>JAOWBP010000001.1:79689230-79740656 GCA_028571105.1 Tragopan temminckii | reverse complement strand
GGGCAGCCCTGCCCATGGTAGGGGGTTGGGGTTGGGTGGGCTTTAATGTCCTTTCTAATCCAAGCCATACTATGATATAAAAAAACAGGCTGCTATAGGAGGTTTAAGCTGTGTCACAATGTAATGTGATTGATATAAAAGCAACAACAAGGCAAAGACTTTCTGTTGCCTCTCAGACACAAAACTTCTGGGTATGTCACTTATCCCTTTGCTCCCCAGGCAACAAGACACTACCTTGCTAAACAACAGCAATTTGCCTATTGTTTCATTTTCTGAACAAGACCCTTCTTCCTTTTCTGTATGTTCACTGAAGTTCTCCAACAAGGACAAACTGGACAGGGTATTTACTGTCACTGATGTGCTTTCTTTGCTGTTTTGCCCCCTCAGACTACCAATTTACCAGAAGCCACAAGATAACGAGTAATTATTCTTGATCCTTTCTCTTTGCTTCATTAATTTTCCACCAACCAATTTTATACTCTCCAGCACTAGTATGTCAAAAGTTAAGTGAGAAATATGCCAAAATAAGCTTAGGTTCATAAGAGATGGTGGAAAGACCATGTGCAATCTTAAAAGCAATATTTTCTTATTGCGAACAGGGAACAGTCTATTGTCCTTTTCCTTACCACATACAACTCCACAGTCAACATATCCAACAGTCTTACTTGAGATAAAGGTTTTAAGAAAATTTTAGGAAAAGAGAATGAGATCCAGGGAATTAATGATGTTGCTCAGCAGAGAACCTTGAAGGAAAAAAGTGCAGGAGGATGATTTACTACAGCAATCACAAAGACTCTGAAAGGAATACACAGCACTGAAATCAGGTTCCTTAATTTTATTCTGCTTATCCGCCTGATATTGCTCACAATCATATCTGGTATTACTACAGTCACTGAAAGCTGCTGACTTTTACCCATCAATTCATAGGACTACAAACATAGGAGAGACATTGTATTAATGAGAGTGATGCTCACAGAACACTCATTATGGGGCTGGTCCAATACATCCTCAATGCCAGCTGACAACAGTTCAAAAATAGCGCTGACAAAACAGATGAATTACAGGACCCCGAGAGAAAAGTCATGAGAATCTGTTAATTCGACATCCTGTAGTTCTGAAAATCATCTCACCTAAAATCAGAAACAAGTAGTGTGGCTTTGCTCCATAGGGCACTTGTTCCAAATGTCCCAGGGGTATTTCAAATGAGCAGAGAGCTTGGGAGTTGTACCTTAAACAAGTGAAACAGAATGGCACAGCTAGACATCAGTTTGGCAGGGAAAGAATAGATCCAATAGAACTGCACTTGTTTTTTAAACATTTACTTAAAATCTGAAGAATTATGTCTGTGGTACATTGATACTCCTTACCAGGGTGTCATCCCAGGTTAGAAAAAAAGAGCAATAATAAATTGTCTGGCTAATTTTGTTGTTTTCTGCCCTCAATGATTGTACCTGAAAGTAAAAAACGGATAGATAAAATCTGCTGACAGTGGACAAAACACACATGGCTTCATCAAAATACTAAAAGAAAAGCAAAGAAAAACTAAAGGATAATAGTAATTGTAAGATTGTGTTTGCATCCAGAGGACAATAGGTAAAAAATAAGAAAGCAACAAAATGTTTGAAATGACAGCTTTTTATTTATATCTAGTGAATGATAGAATAGTATTACATCTATCCTGGGCAATGAGTCTGTATGAAACAGATCTTTGTAATGAGTCCACAGAGATGTTGATAGAGATGATTATGAATCCACACAGCTGCTTTTATCATCAGCTTTAATAGGAAGTAAAGTTAATACTATAGCCAGTAATACCATCAACAGTGATATCAGTACAGTTTCAACTTTTAGCAGTAGTATTATGAAATAAGTACATGAAATAAGACTGAGAACAAAAATTTTAAGAAAAAAGCATTGTTTTTTTTTAATACACACATACATACATATTACATTGTGCACCATATGTGTACGTATATGTAATAAAACAAATTTATGAATCCTGCTCTTTTTTTTTTTTTCTTCTTTTTTTATGGTGAAGTCCAAAGCTGGAGATAAGTATATTACTTATACACTGAGCAAAATAAGGATATCTTAACACAGACTGTGATCAATTCTTGTTTTCACAAGGCTTTCCAAATTAATTTGTCAGACTTTAGATATTAAAATAATATCCATGCTATTTGGGTAAGCATGCTGTACCCCACTCCAGACTGTGATATAATTTCCTCCTCCAACTATTTAAGCTTTTTTTATCAGTAATTTATGTCTCACTTGTGCTTAATCCTGCTCATCTCTGTGTCATGCTCTGTGCACTGCAGGGCAGCTCAATAGCCCAATTGTTTCTTTTGTGCTGAAAGGTTCAGCCATAATTTAGTTTCTGCTTGGCCAGCAGAGGTTTGTGGTAGCATGACACTGCTTGCTGAGTTTATTTTTCCTCTGACCCTTACTGTCAATAGTAAACCCAAAATAGACTTGTATCCCCCACGGCTTTGCTCTGAAGTTTGCTTGTCAGCCTAGCTGCCACTGATTATTAGGAACTGCTTCTTGTAAGTGATAAATACAAATCTCAGAGGAATGTTTTGTTTCATTGTTTACTTCTGCATTTAAACTAAAATAAGAATGTGCTCTTCACTCCTGCATTAAGGAAACACATGTGCAGTACTTCAGTTTTGAAAGATTCTCATGGCAATATTTACAGGATTGTATACTCAAAGTCCTCATGCATACCCTGAAAAGACACTTTGAGGGCAAATACAACAACTGATCTAGATCTGGGAAGTGACTGAACTCTGTTCATCTTTCTTCTATGTGTCAGACAAGCAATGATTCTCAGAGGCTGCATCTTCATTTTCCTCCAGGTTTTATCCAAGCAGAAGGCAGCCAACATGTTGCTTCATACTGAACAGAGTGCCATAAAATTACCCAGTGGTAATTACCTTACCTTCATAAAAATTCTCTGACTACAGTAAATTACCCAGCAGACCTCAGAAAAAATTAATTGTGTAAGCCTGCCCCAGAGGCTGCTTCTGAAGCTTTAAAGTGAAATCAAATCATTTGAACTTCAAACCTAATCATCGTGATTCTAAAATGGCAGCTGTGATGTGATCTGTGCTAACGGACACAGGGAAATTCTGTTCAAAAGCTGACCACACTCCCAAATGACAGCACTAATAAGCTAAATATGTGTTATGTAAAGAAGTGTCTAGAGAGGCAATTTTGAGTAAATTCTATATTAGCAGACACAGATGTGCAGTGAATTGTCAATCTGACAAGTCTACAGCCATCAGCTAGCTTGCTTCTACTGGCTATTCCAACACTGTTTTTGTGATAAGCTGTTTATTTGGTGGGTTTTTATTAGATTCTTTTGCAATGAGCGTCTGAACTTGACTTGAAAATTTGGCAACAATTCCAAGCGATTGTTGACTATTGTCTGGGAAATACGCTTATCGATTTTTTATTAAATAAACAAAGCACTTCAAATGCAAGAGACTACAGATAAGCAAATTAGCATTTCACTTGTGCAGCCGTGTAGAAAATGGTGTGTGTGTGTTCAGCAACAGTGTATTACTGTGATTTGCGGTGTATTAACAAATGGAGGTTTCTCTGACAACAGGATGATGTTAGAATTTCTGCAGGTGTAAGGCAGAATGCTTTTATCAGACCTATATTACCTGATGCCACTAGGAGAGTTCAGACCATTATTTTTACTTCACTGGTTTTGATTTTTTTTTTTTTTTTTGGAACACACCATTTCTATAGTTTCATGTTCAGAAAGAAAGGTGTTATGTTAATATGTTAATATACAAGGGCTGCTCTGAAAGCAGCCTATGTCATTATACTCGCCCATGACATCAGAGGCAGATGGTGGTAGTATGGCAGTAGATGCTGAACCTTCCCACCAGTATTCCATTACATGTTGTTGCCGTGTGACAGATAGCAGCAGGACAGTCTGACAAAATGGTGTCTGACATGGAAGTGTGTATGGAGCAAAGTTGTGTCATTGAATTCCTCCACATGGAAAAAACAGTACCCACTGACATTCATCGATGCTTGCTGAATGTTTCTGGAGACCAAATGCTGAATGTGAGCACAGTGAGGCTGTAGGTGCTGTGTTTCAGCAGTTGTGACAACAACAGGGAGTCACCTCTGCTGGTGCAGGTTTTCACAAGAGCATCCTGCAGGTTCTTGTTCACCACTGGCAAAAATGCATAGCTCATGGTGGTGGCTATGTTGAAAAATAGCATTTTGTAGCTGAGAATTTGGTCCTTCGTATCCAATGTAGTTTGCATGGAAATGAATAGGAGGCATTAATTTCAGAGCAACCTATTTAGTACCATACAAAATATAGTGTTATTGTTTAAAACATAAGAAAATGGTTATACATAGACTGTCAGACCATCTGTCTACAGAGAATGCTTAAAATACAGTTCTGCATGAGAATAGTGTCTTATATATTAAAAATATATGGCTTCCTTAAAGCTTAATATTTAATTCTAATAAGCTAGTTACATCTTTAAATATCTTGGGTGGCCTTTCAGAGTAACTTTCTCAACCACGGACTTGCTATATTTTTGTAGTAACTGGCCCCCAAAATATTAAGCCAGCTCAAGGAAGTACAAATAGATGTTGAGAAAGGAGATAAGACAGCTGGAGTGCTGGAAATTGTTTTGACTTTGCCATCAGAACAAATGTTTATCTCACTATATCTTTAGTTAATGAAGTAAAGCACACAGTTCTTCTGTAACTTCTCAGGCAGCAAAAAGACCTGGATTTTCTAAGGGCATGGTTCTCCAGAACTATAGAAGAAAGAACTGCCTTGAGATTTGCGTGTCAGGGTTTTGCAGTTTGTTGTTACGAGTTAGCATGATTTGATTTCTTACTATAACCATTTTGTCTTAGAGTAGTTAGAATGTTTGGGAACTGTGATACTGCAGAGATCTGTGGAACTTGTAGAAGGTAGCCGATATCTCAAGCTTAAGCCTGTCAAGAGTTGTGTGATTACACAGATGCAGCAGGATGTTCTCGAGTATGACTATTACACTCGTAACAAATGGCAAAGAGACAGAGCACAAGGCTGGGAAAATTTCCCATTGAAGAAACAGAATTGCTTTTTTCTTGGGTGCAGCACTTTTTTCTTCAAGATTCTTAAACTCAACTCTAGGAACAAAACAAGTTTAGGTTGTGTGTTCTTTTTTTAAAATCCTTTAGAAGCACAGAGAGGAAAAGCGTGGCTTTTCTTTCATGGCTACCTGAGTCTGATCTATCTTTCTGACAGAAAAGGACGGTCTCTCGCAAAAGACACTCCAGCTCTTTAGAGGCCAGCTATTCAAGTGATGTTCTTGTTTTTCTCTTTCAGTCAAGATGCTCTTATAGATTCCTGAATTTTGAGATCTTACAGTTGACTCCCTGATCTGAGACAAATTTTGTCTTTGTACAAGACTAACCTGTCGTGAGATGCTCTTCTGATGCTTTCCCCAAATTGTGCTATTTTCCCCCCTGAGTGACGATTTAGTTGTTAGTATGGACAATATAGCTCAATGTTATTTCTATACTGCGGTGACCAGCTTTCCATTCTTTCTCCCGTAAAGGACTGAAATTTTGGTATTTCCCAATGTAAGAGACAGTTTTAAAAATAGTAATCATAATAATGCAAATTAAAAGATATAACTGTCACTACATGTATACCTCTTCATATTGAATGAAAAGTAAATAATAAGTTATTCTATTTAATTATTTAGCTCAATAATTATGTCAACACTGTGTTAATAAGCAAAATTATCGTTTGATCTTTTCATATTAATGAGTGCTTGAAACAAATGAAACATAAAGGATAGTTACAGTAAACAGTAAAGAATAATATCACTGAACATGAAAGTTCAGTGCCACAATTTGCATTTTTAAATGAGATCAATTAGGTTAATGATGGATGAAAATAAGAAATCCATTATTTAAATGCAAAGTAATTCAAAAACTTGTGGGTCCATTTACTGCCAAACTTTAATCTTTCAAAGGGGATATCTAGTTCAAAGGGTTAATGTACAATCCTGACCTTTCCCATCTGGAAGCTTATGTTTACAAGTGGAATATAATCTAATAGAATTTATTTCTCTCTAAAATCTATAATAGGAAAATCCAATGAGTTGCTTGTATGTTCTGCATGGAAACTTAATATGTTGTGAGCAGGTTACTCTTTGGACGCATGTTTAAAGGAGGGATGAAGAAGGCTACAAAGGAATTTTGGAAGGGAATGTTTAATAATGTTAAAAGTAGGATGTTCAAGAAATGAACTTTAAATATAATCACTTTTCAGAAGAATAATCCTTATGGAGGTAGTTTCCTGACATAATAACCTACAGCCCAGTAGCAGTACTCCAAAACCAACTGACAGATTTTTGAAGCTCCTAATCCAAATTACTGTAAAGCAGTTAAAAACTAAATTATTTATCTGCTAGAAAGTGAGTTCTTAAATATATTTGCTACAACTACTTTATATTGTGTAGCCCTAACAGGATAATGATTGAGTGACTGAATGACTACAGTTCAGTTTCTGACAAGCTCCAGATCAGGTCCCAGGTTCTGAAAGAATTTTTCAATTACTTGATTAAGATCCATTAAGCCCCATGCTGCCTCAAAAGCATGTCTAAAATATCTTCTTCATTTTTTCTCTAGCCTAGTCTTGGTAGTCTTTCATGGATTCAGCTTAGAAGGAGACTAAAAATTACAGAATCTCTATAGATCAAACTCCACATTACAACTCTGGTCACTGTAAGCCATGAACCTAGTTACTGAAGGACAAAGGAGTCCTTCCCAATAGAACAGTTTAAAGGGCTGTTTATTTCCAAAATTACTGACTAGCAATCAGGTGAAACAGTTTGAAGGAAAATATGTACAGAAATAGTTAGTAGGACCTCCAAAAGGAGAGAAGCTTACACTTCTGAAAAGCAAGATATATATTTACAACAAACAAGTCAAATTGTCATACCCTGGTGATTTTTCTATGGATTAAACTTTTGTAGTGCCTGCTGTCTGGTATGGATCACAGAGAAAGGCTTGAAGTATGCTGAGCACCCAAAGCTCTTACTTACTTTTTCAGTGGCTTTGCATGTGCTGCAGTTCTCCAGCAATATTCAAGTTAGACACAACAGAAAGCTGAAGACCTTAAGCAAAAGAAACTGCGGATGCAGAAGGCAAAGTTACACTGAAAGGTCATGCAATGAGTCAGACACGCATGATATAGCCAGAAGGGTGTTTTTTTCCTCTGGCTTTTTCCTTTTCTACTTTTAAGTGACATGGCAAAAATGAGAAAGAAAAAGAAATATGATTAAATTGGAAGGGGCACAAAGAAAGGCAGGAAGGATGTTAAGTGGAACAGAGGTACACATCTGAAGAGGTAAGCAAAATGGGGATTGTTTGGTCTTAGGAAGTGGTGTGACAGAAATAATTAAAAAAGATAAATGCTGTTAAACTAAGCTTCATCATTAGAGTTCACTGAACAAAATGGAATGGATTTGCCAAAGACTCTTATTTCTACCGTATCGTTCACATGTGTATGGGATTTAAAGGATTACTGTAAGAACAGTGACCCTGTTTTCCTATTATGGGGAGATAACACAGGTAGTGCTGCTGGTGCTAATTATCTTCATGAACTGGCATGCATCTACAACTCGGTGACAGTGCCACTCTTTCTACCACTTAATTCAGCAGTGTCTCCCAGTATAGCCAATGTTATAGTCACATTTTTCTCTCTATTAAAGACCAACCACAAAGCATATAAGAATGATCAGTGAACACATTGAATTACAAGAGGAAGTAAAATGTTTTAAATGAAACAGAGAGGAACTGTAGAGTTTTGTTGGTGTACCTGATTGACTGACAGCTGAGATGTTGAAACAGGTACTATGAATATTTTAAACAAAGTACCAGATAATCAGTGTTCACAGAATTAGTAGCTTAAAGGGTTTCCTGCCAGGTTGGTGCTTGAGTTTAGGCACTCATGAATTACAAGTGTCAGGAAGCAATATTTCACTGATCAAGCTTTTTTTTTCCCCCACGCTGACATTTGGCCTGTTGTTCTGCATCCAAGAGAGTGCTTTTATAGTCTCCTGGTGCAAACTGTTACTCCTTTTTTCTTCAACAAGCATCGTTTAAACTAAATTGAAAGAGACGAGAGAAAGGATGATATAGTAGTCATCAAACAATCTCAGCTAACAAAGAGACCATATGGTGGTTCTGGTTCTGCTTGACTGTAGAGTAGCTTTTAAAGGAGTATTTCAAAAAATATCATAAAGCTTAATTTTACAGTGTTCTTGAACACATTTATTGAAATACCGTGACATAGTTATTTGATCTAGATTGTCTCCCCCACAAATACTACTAATAAAATAATGCCAGACATAAAATACTTTTTCTCTCATCTCTTTAAGTTATAAGTCATTTGTCACATTATGAAGCAGAGCATTGAAGTTACTGTATCTCCCAGTGTAATTTACCAAAGTTTATCAATTCACTCTTGCCTTGTGAATACCTATTACAAAGCAACAGGGCACAAGCAGAAAGCCATGCTGCTTGTCATTTACAAGAGAAGCCCAATTTGGAGGACTGCTGAAATCACAGCTGTAGGATGCAAGCAGCTGGTAAGTGTAAAAGCTATTAAAAATGGTGAACGTTTTCACAGAGCTGATTAGAATATTCCTCTCCCTTCCTTCAGATCTCATTTGGGATAGCCAATTTGATGTTTATTTTTGTACATACTAGAGTGGTTTGTCCTTGAAAATTACTTTAAACTTCTCTCTTTCTAAGCCTAATTGCTTAGGGTTTTTAGAAATGGGAATAAAAATTGTGTAGAAATGCAAAATTTTTAAAAAGTTTTGTAATTGCCATCTGTATATGAAAATGATTATCTCACATTTTCTTAAAAAAGGATACCTTAAGCTTACTCCAGTGCTAATAAATTAGTAAATCAAAGAATCATCATCATCTTCAGAGGTGTGTGCTTATTTTATCTTTGCATCTGGGAATGATAGAAAGGATCCAAGGAAATAATAGAGAAAGTACTACAGAAAAAATGAAGAAGGCTGTGATATTTCACAAGCATGTTCTTTGGAAAAAAAAAGAAAAAGACAAATGAGGTATAAAAGAAATGAATGAGTCTCTCATGGAAATCTTTGAAACTCTTATCATCTGGCAATCATTTATTACCAGGTAGCAATAATCTTTTATTATAGTACTGTTAGATTTTTATAACATTTTTAAAAATGATAGCACCACAGAACTGTTGTTTTTCACTGAGACAATAAAATATCAGAGAAATTGAAGTTTTCAATATTTGAATGGCTTGTGGTCATTAGATAACACTAACGTAAAGACATGCTGTTGTTAGCTCATAATTTAGTTAAACCTATAGGAAGAAAAGTAGCTTGTAATGAATCCATCATACTAATTTGGACTCTGGTACAGAGGAAATGATGGTTAGTGTTGACTTGCGGAATCACACTCTATAACCACAAAGTAGTTATAAAAGGTATATTTTTATTCAGTGCTGTGAGCATGCCGGGTGCAGGTGGAGGTAGCCCCTTCCTAGCCTGCATGCCAAAAGCAGGTAAACATCTTTATTTATGGAAGGAATAAATGCATATTCATAGTGTTTCTAAGACAAGGAGTGGTTATTACAATTACTTCTGGGAATTCATTACAATATACCATGCCCATTCTACATCCTGAATTCCACCCATAATTAATGCTTCCACACATGCATGGTACCTCCTGGTGATCATCCCGGTTGTTGTGGGGATGAAGGCCATATGTCATCCTTGCAGTGTACTTCTGATCCCAGTGTAGTTTGAGGAAGTATTCCAGCTTCAACAGGTTCAGTTTCTAGGATGGTTTCTAGGATGTGGTTCCCTGGACCAATCAGCATGCTCCTTGGGTTACAGTTGAGGTACCCCATATCTTTCCCATTGTTCACGCTCAACTACTTTTACAATTTTAACAATATAAAAAATTAGCCCTTTATTCAATGTGAAAAAAAAAGAAAAAAAAAAAAAGAAAGTGAACAGCAGAGTAAATAAACAAATAAAGAATGGTGAGTAAAGCTTAGAATTACAGACCCATGTACAGACCCATACAGACCATTCCAACAATTCACATGGTTACGTGATTGTTGGAATGGTCTGGGAACAGCCTGTGGGCAAGAACAGGAAGGTGGAGGGGCTAATACATTTTAATTCATTTTGATAACGAGGGAAAATGTATGAGTTTTCCTGGAAAGTGGCAAGTGTTGGCTATGCAGACAGCTTTATACAGTAGCCCTCAGTGAGAAACCAGCCTATGCAGCTGGGCGGGATGTGTTGCTCTTTGAAACTCTGGTTAAAAATATTGCAGCAGGTTAGGGCAAGATGAGAAGACTGCAGCGAGCCTTGCCAACCAAAGGAGAATTTCATATATGGCAAAAAAGCACCACCCATTTGTTCAGCAGGTGAGAATCCTCCTGTTATTCTTAGAAATCACAACAGAATTTCTCTAGAGGAGATGAAAAACCTCCTTCCAGTGCCTCTATCAAATGATCTGCCATCCATGACATGGATGTTATGCCATAGGTAGGGCCCTGTCACACTGTGCTTTTTACTACGGACTGCCTGGAGCTTAAGAGAATATTTTCTGAACTGGAGAGTAGTTAATAAGACAGATTCCTTGTGTTGCTTAGGGTCCATGAAAGTAAAATCTGGCATTCATGGTAAGCTCACTGATCACAGTGGGAAGCACAGCTCTGTTACACAAGCATAACTCTCTTCTCATATGGATACAACAGCATATTTCATACTAATGGATCAACTGCAGAATTACATTGTTAAACAAAGCTTTTTTTGTTAGTAGCAGTGTTAAGGCTTTTTAAATCTCTGTCTGTTGGATAAAATAGCTTCTTGTCAAAAAAAAAAAAAAAGGCAATTAAAAACAGCTAGGCATTGTAAGAGCTTAAATAAGAAGGCAGTATCAATATTTTGGAAGGAAGGATTTGAATAGCACTTGTAGCACATCCTGATGTATTATGGGCACTTCACTTTCTCTGACAAACCCAACTGATTTATTCTTCCCTCTCTGGTGTCTTTCCTATCAATCTAACAGAATTTGCACACAAACAGCAAGTCTAACAAGGATCACAGATTTCATTACAATAAACTCAGATTCTTAGTCCAGATGAAGAGATATTCATAACGGCATAAACTACAGAGAGAGAATCACCTTCAAAGAAAACACGTATCAGAATCAAAGTACGCCAGTGGAAGCCTAAGGTCAAATGATGTTAATGGGCTGTTTTCAATTATTTAGAACATGAAGAGGAAAAGGATTGCATTTGCTCTGTTTTTGAAATAGGCGCCTGATAATTTGCTTGCATGGAAAGTAATCAGATAGGAGAGAATCACTTTGGAGACTTATTAATGTTTGTTTTAGTATTGTATTGTGTGGAGGTGTGCATTTTTATTGGCAAATACTGTTTGAAATACTGTGCCTGCTTTTCCCTGTTCTTTCTACTATTCTAATTATGTCTGTCTCCTTTGGTATTGGCCACTTTTCCAAATTCAAACAGTGTGAAAAATAAACACAAAATCCCCTGTATTTTTTAAGAAAAATTTAGACAGTATATATCAAACTGATATATAACATACATAGAGGAAGGAATCTCACAGATGGATTTTTCTTTTAGAACCCCCAAAGAATCGTAAACTAAAATAATTCAGATTATTAATCTTTTCTCTGCACCTTATATGTATTGAAACTTATATGTTACGGTCTCCAAGTGTGGCAATTTTTCTGTGCCAGGTCTTTCAATTTCCTAAAGGCTAGAAAAAAATACATTCTCTTATTAAGCGACAACAGTGGAAAACAGGAGAAATGTGATTTCTTCTTGATATTCTCACCCTTTTCCATAGAGCAAAATGAACAAACTTTCAGGTACTGATTGTTACTTGAGCAACAAGTAGCCTTTCCTTATTACTGGATTGCTATCATCAAAACAGAAACATGGAAGGCAGTTAGAAAGAGAAGACCCAGACATTTTACAAAATTGCTATATAACTTGCAGAACCATTAATGGACAATATTACAGGAGATTGTCATTAAAGTTTTGATCATCCAGAATTTTCTATTACACCATTTTCTTTTGTAAAAGAAAATTCCTATTTCTTGCAATAGAAATATACAAACACCCAAGTACTTGAAAGTGCACTATACTCTACATGAAACAATAACATGCAAATATAAATGCCCTAGCTTAATATATCTAGATCACCAGTTTGGAAAAGGTATTCTTAATTTTGGGCTTCTGGCATTCTGGTTGTGCTTAACAATTTCAATTATTTTTATTTTTATTTTATTTTATTTATTTATTTGTTCTTAAATGTTTAGAATTGTTTAAATGTTGAAGATTTTGCCATCTTTGATAAGTAAAAAGCACATTCCATGGCACTGGCTGGAAGTCTTTTGAATACATTTCAGTAAAATGTGGTTACTTAAAGCCTGAGAATGGATTTACCAGAGACACTTGATGCTAAGCATGGACAAAACTTTCAGTTAAGCATCCTAGGAAATATGTAGGGAATATTAAAGTTGTATGGATTTTTCTTTTTAGGAGCATCCTAATCTAACTTCAGAAACTTTTTTTTTTTTTTTTGTAATGTAAGTTAAATGAATGGCATATTCATTGTTATATTGACATAGATTATAAATAGGGGCAATGGCACTGCACTCAGTTACTGTAATTTGTGAAGAGGAATGAGTTAAGAATTTTTCTTCATAATGTGTCAGAAATTCATGATTTTTCCAAACTAGGGCATAGGTGAGAAAAAAAAAAAAAGCATTTTCATATTCTAAGAGAAATCTTAGTTCAAAATCAGAGTGGAAGAGAAACCTTTCAATACCTGGGGGACTCCTGCTATTGCATGGGAAATCAATGCAGAAGTCAGCATGCACTTTGACTCAGAGCAAACTCTGTCCAAACTCTGAAGGAATGAATGTTCTAATCACTGAATTAGTGTCAAATAAGTATTCTGCTGTATCTGCTTTACTTAGTATGAACACTTAATACTCTGCAGAGCAAAGGATCTCATTGTTTTTCATAAATCACTGCATGGGCTCTAATAAACTCATCTAAAGAACTATCCTTAGTGGACTAGTAAACATTTCCTACAATCAAATCACCTGGAAGTGAGGCTATATAGAAGTGGATTTCTAAGGCTCAGGGGTCTAGCAGTCCCCCAAGATGAAGAATGTGAAAGTACAGGGCTCTG
Source organism: Tragopan temminckii (assembly GCA_028571105.1). Lineage (NCBI taxonomy): Eukaryota > Metazoa > Chordata > Aves > Galliformes > Phasianidae > Tragopan > Tragopan temminckii. The sequence goes on along the minus strand of JAOWBP010000001.1, from coordinate 79,727,373 downwards.
CTTCAGGGAATAGTAATACTGTCTCTCTAAGTAAAAAGAAGGAAATACTATTTTTCTGTTCTACTTCCTGAAATGTGATTCTGTGATTCTGTGAAATGTTAGACACATTGAAAGATTTTAGGGGGCACCAGGCTTAAATTTATTCTTAAGTTATTGCACTTATTAAAAAATAAATAAATAAAAGTTGTAATTTAGCAGAGAATCAGGAGCCTTGACTTGGATCTACACAGTATTTCTTTGTAGTACAGTTTCTGTGGAGAAGAACCACTAAGGCTTTTTCTGATAATCCTCCTCTCACTGGAAGCACAGGGAAAGCTAAGCTTTAAGCAGTGTGATTTGCCTCTTAACAAAATGTGTAGTGAACTGTAGTGGCAAGTATTGCTTATATTACAATAAAACGTATATATCCCAATGTTCTCTAGTAAAGACTGTGATGCATGCATCTTGAGTCGATGTATTTCTAGCATTATTTTAATTCTGATGACCAGGAGGAGATCACTAAATTTTCTACTCCTGAATTTACCTTTCAATAGTCATTTGTTAAAAGCCTCAAAGCATCAAAATCTATGTATTACTCACATTGTAACATTAGGCAAGAAAAGAAGTGCTCTTTTCTGAGATTGTAATTTCATTAACTTAAGATTGTTGCAGTAGGGAGAGACTATTTGATGTCATAGCATAGTTACCATATTATTATCACGTTGCCCTTTTATAAAATGATTTTTCTTCTGAAATCTGGTCATTTCCACACACCTTTTGCTGATTAATGCCTAAGGATGAATAAAGATCATGCATCATTATAGTTACTCACCCAGTAACTGGAAGTTTCATGAAAAAAGTATCCACAGAATCTCTGATAGTCCAGCTTGTTAAGGACAGAGGAACCAAGGACTTCTGAAGTTACATAGCAAAACCAGGCCAAATTATTTCTAATAATCTTGGGAGCAAAAAGGAGCAATTAAGGATTCATTTTCCCATTCACTTGTTGACATGCTTCATGATCTTAAACAAATTTACTTTCTTTTATGCATTCAGTTTCTGCATTTGCCCTGTGATTGTCAAGGACTTACACAGATGCTTTCATTTATCAGACAGGAATATTCAAGTGGCTTCTATGTGATCATATATGAAAAACTTTATATGAAATAATTTATATGAAAATATTTAAACCTGCTTGCAACTTTATAACAGCTTTAGCAAATTAATTTTTCTTTTCTTACTTCAAGCAATGCAAAAATATCAAGTGCACTTTGAATAAAAAAACCCAAACAAAACATTTAAGTGTTGGAGATCTGATTAACTGCAGAGGTCTGGTGAGTGATAAGAACCACCTTTATTTTGAAAAATTTTCAGTGAGATTAAATCAATCATTAAAACAGTTCTGTAAGATATTAAACTTGCCATTAATTGCTGCTAAGAGGAAAACAAAAAATTTGTGCTAAAGCACGTAATTTCTTTATATATCAGATAACATTAATTACCTGAATAACTGAAATCAGTTTTCCACATGCATTCTCTGATTTTGTATGTGAGTGAATAAAGATTATTGTGAATAAAGATTGCTTGATTAAAAAATGGATAAGTCTTCTCACAGCTTTGAAATGGCTTCTCTGGTTTTGTGCAAAGAGAAGTGCACGGATCCTAGAAAAAAAAAAAAAAAAGAAATAGAATCACTCAGTGAAACTTTTGCCTTTGGTCTGAAAGAAAAAAGGCTGTATCTAAAAATTACATCTCTTAGTTTTATCGATAATCAGTGTTATACTCTTATTTCTAGCAAAAGGGCAGATTCTTGGCACATAGGAGGTAGAAGATATCTTGCCATATGTCTAAAGATATGTTTGAGTCTCAGTTCACACTGGTGCTATCAATTGCAGCTCATAAGAACCTCATTATTCAAAATCAAGATGAGAGGGCCAAACAGCTTTCACACTGTTGGAGTTACATGTGAATAAATGAGTCACTGAGAATTAAAACAAGCGTGTTTTACTCTGAAGGCTTGCTTTGTGATCTGCACTAACATAAAATGCATTTTTTCTTAGAGTGGGGTTTTCCCAGTATCTAGTCTTTTTGGAATATTTTTCTCCTCCATAATGTCCTTAAAGCTCAGAATAAATCCATATTTATGGGTATCTGGGAGAAGTTTTAGTCATAATTCCTAGAATTCTGCTTTAAATACCAGTCTACATTATTTTAATTATAACTTACTGGGCCAGATCCTGAAAAGAAGATGCAAATTATTAAATTTCTCTAAGGTTTGAATGATGTAAATTGGGATGCTCCTACTGACTTAGTGAAGAAGCAGTGGAAGATCTGACCCTTGAACCTCCTTCAATTGTTTGTTTTAAGTGCAAAAGGCGATAATTTTATTTTTTTTTAAACATATCTACAAACAAAAACTGACAAACATATCTGAAAATAAGCCTCCATCTTGTATTGTATTACAGTTTCTCTTTCTTATTGTTTTTATTTATTTATTTATTTTGGACTTTGTTTCCTGGTGGTGGAAGTGTTTTCTGAAGGTTAGGTAATAGTCATATTGCTATGATTAGTAATTATGGGTGTGACAGGTTAAAGCCTGGTATATTGATAAAGTACATTCAGACATCAAATGTTTCTAAAACAAGTGGTCCTAACAGGAAGAAATATTTTATAACAGAGCATTTTATGCTCTGGAAATACCTCAAGTCAGCAGGCAATCTTTATATTTGTTAAAATAGCATTTTTAGGTTAGTTTTGAGAAAGTTTTTGACTTGTTCTTAAAAGTTTTCTCCTTGTAAGTGCATGCTTTAATTCTGGAGAGAAATCAAGGAAAGCATAAAAATACAAGTGGGAAGACTAACACTCAAAATTAAACACTCAAAATAGGCTGAATGTGGCTCTGGGCAGCCTGGTCTAGTGGCTGGCAACCCTGCACATAGGAGGGGGCTTGAAACTAGATGATCTTTGAGATCCTTTTCAACCCAGGCCTTCTATGATTCTATGATTCTATGAAAATAGAATATCAACTATTTTTTTTTAGAGGACTGATAATAAAATACAGAAGTTGTGAATTGTAAGCTTTCCTAAAAACCATGTATTGGATTAATTGCTGTGTTTCCTGTTTTAAAGGAACAATCAGTTAGTGTACAAGTAAATAAACAGGGAAAGCACAAAAGAATATTATTTTCCATATTGTCATAAAGTGTGTTAGAAACGTAAGACCTTTCTCGTCCTGTTAGTAAGCTCCCTTTACAGGCGCACGAAGAACAGAGCACTATCTGGAGCACTGAATAAATCAGGAATGGGAACTTTGAGTAAAGGAAAACAGCACAGCACTGATCCATGCAAATATAAGTTTAATTGTTTGAAATCCCCTCTCTGTTTGGGTCATTTACAGTAATGTGTGAAATGCTGATAATCTTTTCAGTATAAACCAGTAATGCTAACTAATCAAGCCTTTAATTTCTTTCTTCACTTGCAGCAATCATGATTACTTCCATAAAAGTTTAGTTCCCTTTCAGGTTTTTCTGGAAACCTCTTGATCTCATTGCATTAGTTGTCTCAGTACTTCAGCTAAAGTCTTCACATATTACTATCCGATAATAATTCGTTCCTCTGGTCCAGTGTATAATCAAGAGGGTAATACATTCATCTCCTACAACACCACTAAAATTGCAGATGCCCTCACTTATTTAGGCACTTGAGATCAGTGCCGTAAACATGTACTAAAAGTGAAGCAAACGCCTGCGTGACCTGCACAGGATTAGTCACCTGCAAAATGGTTTCCAGGGTTCATAACAAAGCCAAACTTTTGAAAAAGATTTGCTTCTGGTGTAAGGTTAGAGCAGCTGAAATCTAAATGATGCTGACAGTGCTTTCAGTGGAATTATGACAAGTGTGGACTAAGCCCCTTTTCTTATCTTGTACCATAGTTATGCACTGTGATACGTCAAAAATGAAAACCAAAGATAGAAAAAAGTTTTTGCCATTTTAACTTGTTTATACCATTTAATATTTAATAGAACTGTTAGGATTGAATAAAATAATACCGTAACAGCATATCACATTTTGTTTGATTTTGTAGTGTCATGCTGTCTTGCCTTTCATATTTTCTTGATAATAGGATATCTGTGTTCTCCCTGCTACCTCACTACTAAAACAATAGGAATTGCAAATTGGATGAAATAAAGGTTGGATAACCCTAGCTTTTCAGGGTAAATGTTTTTGGTTTGGGGTTTGTTTGTTTGTTTGTAGCATAGATTAAGTGTTTTGTATTAGGAAACCATACAGGAAACAAAGGGTTATTTTCTCCTGTTGAGTATGAAAGGTTTCCTTACTATTATTTTGATCTCTTTTTTCCTTTTCTTAAGAAAAAAATACTATGTATATAAATGTTTCTTTCTATATGGCCTTGTTTCTCCTTAAAATAGGTCCCCTTTAATTCATATAAAATATTTTCTTTGTGAGGGTTACCCTTGCAAACCAGATGGCAAACTGTTTTACAAGTTAAAGATCTACTACAAATATTTTATTCAGGTTTAATTCACAGTTTTTTATTGTATATTACTTTGAAGTCACAACTATAAATTAATCCCATTACATGGAAATAATACTTATAAGATTTTTGGACAGATTGCAAATTTTTCTATAGAGCTTTTCATTGATATTTGAAGCATTCTTTTTGAAAAAAAAATGTCAAATGGAAAAAAAAAAAAAAAGTTCTGTTTTAGGGACAACATTATTGCATTTCAGAAATAATATCCTGTAAAATGCCCATAACGAGGTATTTTATCTGGAAGCCTATTGTAGCTTTCTTATTATGATTTCAAGCTTTTGCAAAAGTAAAACTGTTCTTATTAAAATGTATATTATTGTATCATACTCTTAATAGCAGCATTCCATCATATCTACCTATAAATAGACAAAGAAACAATTGCCCAGAGTATTTGCTATTCATTGTCAATATTTTTTATTTCACCGTTAGATATTACACTTTGGAATACTCCTAGGGAGCATTTGCACTGAACATAGAAAGAAAAAAAAGTTATTTCCTTGGAGTAAACACAAGCTTTCTATCTTGTGATTTACAGTTTTAGTTCCATTTAGTTCCATTGGTCAATTTTTTTGCCTTCTTGAGGACAATGAAAATTGTGCAAGTGTTCAAATAAAAGCATACACAAGTCTAAATTAAATCTAGGGTGTAGTCTTTTGTAAGCAGAGAATAATGTACTCGTAGATAATAAATCTTTTTTCTTCTGTATATCAACAAGATGTCTGTTTTCTTTTCTTTATAGATACACCTTTAGTTAAAATCATTTCTTCTAATTCGTGGCCTGAAGAAGGACAATCTATAATTTTGACTTGTGAATCCAAAGGAAAACCAGTGTAAGTGATTTAACAAGTAATGTGTTTTGTTATTTTCTTTATTCTGCTGTGATTGCAATCTTCAGCTTCAGAAATATGCTCTTTTTGTCTCATCCTGGGGTGTAGTGTAATGTCTGCCATAGAAAACCCTCGAAGCCTGTCTTCATTAAGTGTCTATAGAACATCAGTCTTTACTTTGTCATTTATTTTAGTTTTCAGGAAGAATTCCAACTGTGAGATATATATTTTTTTTCAGTCAGGTATATCAACCTGAAAGGAGTGCAGGCTTTAATCAGACACTGTTTACATCATTGAACTGATGATAAGAGAGAAAATGTCTCATGAAAATCTTCCCACATCAACTAGCCTAAGAGAAAATATATCTAACTTTCTGGATACTTTCACTGTCATTTACAAGGAAATTTGAAGTGTAATGATATGTGCAAGTTGGTTACTGGTTTGTGCTGGAATTTTGAAAGATGTAGCCTGGTCTGAGAATATGAATTGTTTACTTGGAAACCAGCATCTTTGCTACCAATATTTTTAAGGACATATCTACAGGGATTGACTCTTGCACAAAAGCTACTATTGAAATCAATCTTGTTTAAAAAAAAAAAAAATGTATTCAGTAAGATGTTATATACTTACCCATGAAGAAACATAAATAATCAAGTTGGTTAGAATTAAATTAAATAGTGCAATCATATTTCTGGAAAAAGGTGAAAATTACCTATCAAAATCCATGTAACAAAAGGCAGAATTTCTCTTTTTTGCAATTTTAATGATTTAATGGAATTGTTTGACATGGTAACCCAAAGTCATCTTCAGATGACGTCAAACATTTATGCTCATTTTTCTTTTGATAACCTCTTAATTTAGTTCGACGTCATCTAAATTATCTTTTCTTTTATGTATTACAAGCCTGTATTGTTTTTAAGTAACTCCTCCTGAGCTGATCAACTAGATCATGCTTCTACCCTACTTTAGACCAGGATGGTAGTGTTCCTTCATATGAATCTTACATGGTGCTCAATGCAACTGGTCGTCAGTGTAGCTATGGACTTCTGAATTACTATATGCTTTTGAGATACCTGTGTATGTATCTCACAAAAGCAGGTGCAACTACGTCTTGCATTTAGAATATATTTAAAGGAGAATAAATTTACCTTCGAGCATTCCCTTAGGTATCAAGGGGTACAGAGTCCCTGCCCCTGTTGCTTTCAATTTCACCAAAAGATGTACAAGTGTTTAATTTTAGGAAAAAGATCAGCACCGATTGCTCTGAATACACAACTGGCTAAACTGGCTAGTTTTTAGGATTTTCCTCATCTCTGTATTTACCACATAACATAACAGGTGACAGCTACATGCAGAGATCTCTATTTAACACATTGACTTCAGGGCTTCTAGCCCCAGGTGCTTGATTTTCACTATTCATTTAACATTCACCATAAGGATAAAAACTTAGAAATAAGGCAGTCATTACAAAATTTTAATTAACTGTTGTTTGTTTCGGGGGACGGCCAGTTTGTCTCTTCGTGTTTGGAGTCTTAACACCCTAAGAAAGCTTGGAGGCTGTATTTCTTCTTTTTCAACTTTCTAGGTTTGTAAGATAGATATCTGGATAGTTGGACAGGTGGATGGAGTTGGTGAGGGCTGTTGGAAATAGTAACAACTAAGTGTTCTGCTCCTACAGTTTCACATTCTTACGAGTGTTAGAAGAGGCATTATACTTCTCAGAATCTTAGGGTATAGAAAAAATCTCAACTGTCATTAACCATTTGTATCATAGATATTTACATCTGAACTGCTCTTATCTCTCCAGTGACTGCGTGGAATTTAGACACCTGACTCAGATGACTATGAAGGCTGCTCTGAAAGTAACGTCTCCTATTTTATTATGTTGTCTCACAACATCAGAGGCAGATGTTGGTGGCATGGCAGTAGTGGTTGAACCTTCCTACCAATATTTCATTCCATGTTGTTGCCATGGGGCAGATGGCAGCAGGGGGCAGTCTGACAAAATGGCATCTGACATGGAAGTGCATATGGAGCAAAGGCGTGTCACTGAATTCCTCCATGAGGAAAAAATGACAACCACTGATATTCACTGACACTTGCTGAATGTTTCTGGAGACCAAGCACTGGGTGTGAGCACAGTGAAGCAGCGGGTGTTGCATTTCAACAGTGGCAACAGTGACAGTGGATCACCTTCACCAGTGCAGATTTTTAAGAGCACATTTTGCAGGCTCTTGTTCATCTCTGACAAAAGTGTATAGCTAATGGTGATGACTGTGATGAAAAATAGCATACTGTAGCTGAAAATGCTCTCTATCAAATAGTGTTATTGTGTTCTTTGTTCTAGTTTGCATGGAAATAAATAGGAGGCATTACTTTCAGAGCAACCTACATATCTCTGTATTTTGAGATGCCGAAGATAGGGGTCTAAATGTAGATACCTATATATATATAAAAATTGTATATCTCTGTTTATTTTTTTAGATGCATATTACTCTTTATCTATAACTTAAAACCACGTTTTTCCTAGTCTTTATTGAAATTTCTTTCACATGCTAAAAATACTAGACTGTTAAAAAAAACAATTTGGTTACTTGGTTTTCTTCAAGACACCAGTTTTTCTTAGTAATTTCTGTAGGAAGTAAAAAGCCTAGGAAACTTTTATGTTTTAGCCTGACATACAGTATTTTTTATTAAAACGTCAATATTATAGATATTTCTCATATGTTACCATTTGGAGATACTAGTAAAAAAACCAATAATTAGAATGGAGATTCTATTGAGATGTCTACAGATTTATTTATTTATTTTTTAATCTTTATTTAAAAGAAAACTTAGTTGTAACCATAAGTGATCCAACTGAAAATATTATATGTGCTTTTGAGAGGTGAGCCAAATAAGAATTACACCATAGAACTATCAAGGCAGGGCACCTCTGTGTGGTAGCCTTTGGGGCACAAATATTTTGTTCTCATAAATGCAGTTCAAATTGTTCATACCACAAGAATTGCCAACATCAGCAATTCTGTATTGATTCATTAGGTCAATCTTTCACTGCACAGAGCAGTAATAAATAAGCATTCTCATGGGAGCAATTTCCAGTTGCTTAGCATGAGAAACAGTAATGTCATACTCCCAGCCTTCCTTCTTACCTTCTGGCAAGAAATTGGAGAGGTCCATAGAGTCCAAATATGTCTGTCAGAAGATTAGTGATGAACAGTGGACTTCATGGAGAGCTCAAAGCTGGCTTTGGTCCATCATAGACATTTATACATCATGAGTGAATTTCTATCAACTGTCTTCTGACAGCTCTTCTGTTTCTTGCAGGTGGCAGTGACTCATACTAGTAAATTAATGCTTACTACCGTTACATTTCTCATTATTCAGTTTTCATAAGAATGATGTTAAAGATGAAAATGGCAAAAGAATGAAGCAGGGTGGTGGTTGTGGTGACATTCACGATACTGATGGCTGCTGCAGAGTACTCCTTTCCTAAAAGAGAATGGCAGAATGAAGCTAAAGCTGAAGAGTGTTTGCCACACCCTATCTAACCCCACGCCTTTCTCTGCATTGATTCTATCCCTTAAATTCTGTGCATCATAGGTACCCTCTTATTCAAAGCTACACAGTCCTAAGGAAAAGCCCTACCTCACTTACTGTTTTGTTTAAAGTGACATCTCTGGGAAATCAGCTGCCCTTCCAGAACATCCTCCAGACATTAATCAGAGAGGTGGGGAACAACGAGTTGTGAGAATTGGAGAAGGAAGGCCCTCCTAAGGCATTGTGAAAATTTGTCCTGACCAGTGGATGGCCACGGTTTTGAGAGCCTCAGACACTTGAACGTGTGGAATTATCCCAAACTCCAAGTTTGCTGGTTGTTAAGAATAGATTTGTGTCATCTCACATTTCTGGTCTCTAAGCAGATACAGCATTGTTGAAACAGGACTTCTGAGAATGATCTAATGGGGAAAAGAGTAGGAGGGTGTGTGAGAGAGGGTGTAGAGGAAGATGATAGACAGGGCAGCCATTTTGAATGATCCAGTAAAGCAACATGAGAGCACCAAAGAGGAGAGATGCAATTTCTGTAACTGCTGACTTCTCTGTCTGTTCATTACTGTGAGGATGAAGTCTACCTTGCTTCTGATCAGGGTACAGTGCTTATTAATATTGGAATAATTACTTTGGAGACAGTATTCTGGGTAAACATAATACCGTTATATGTATTATATAATTATTACATAATTACAATATTGTAGTAGAGCTTATAAAAAGAGTAGGCAAGTTTTCTTGCCCATTCTGCAGTGGTTTTGCAGAGGCAGACTGTGAGAGGGATTACTGAAGTGTCACACAGATTGTTATATGTTCTGCGACAGTTCCCTCTGGAATATGTGTTGTGGATGAGGCAGTTTCAAGCAGAGGTCAGATGCCTTAGAGGTGCTGAGGGGGTTCCTGCAAGTTCCATCACTCCTTGAGTTTGCCCCTGGGGGCTCTGATGTGACATGTTTCATTACACCAGTCCCACATGGTGTGGATGAAATTACTGCTCACAGTGTCAGAATGGGAATGGTGAGATAGTGAGACTTCCTCGCGCAGTGCCTCTGAAAAGATATCTCTTACTTCTGCTTGCAACTCTGGCTAAGTTCATTGCTTGCAGGATCCAGTATCAAAACTTGAGTGCTTTCTGAAAAGTTCAAGTTGCAACTGTGTTTGCAGACCTCTGGATTTGATGATGTTCTGGTCTGGCTAATATAGTGCTTGTGGCATAAGTTATGGGCAGCCGTGGAAGTCTAGTGTTTAGAATATTATATGTATAAAGAGTTGACATTCTGAATTAAAATTTTCTGATGGTGGAAAGAAAAAAAAGAAACACACTCATCTGTTTACCACAGATTGTTTTTAAGCAGACTTTATAAACAAAACTCACTGTAGAAATGCAGGACTTAGTTATTGGTTTGTTCAGCTGATTGACAATTTTAATAATAATAAAATTTTTGGCAATTACAAATGAAAGTACTTAGACATTTCTCTGTGTAACTTAAGTCAAAACTGCAGATGTCACCTTATAGTTGACACTACTATTCAACAGCATTTCTCTCTGCAAGCGAGTACTACTGTACAGTTTCAGAGCAAATGAAAGTTAATCTTTTATCTTCTCAGTCCTTACAGCTATTTTATCTAGTTCAAAATTTTTAAATGAATCCCCAAAAAGTTGTCGAACTGCAATATTTTGGTAAAAAATCTTGCTTGATACATCTGTAAAATGACAGCATCCCTTTTTAATTTATTTCTTTTTTAAGCATAATATAGTTTTATCTAGATTATGTTTATTTTCCAAAGAAGAATATTTAATTAAGCTCCAGAAATCACAAATATCCTTCTGATGAACTCATATGCAATGTTTAAAATTTTCCGTAGTCCTATTGGCTGCCAATATTTTGAATATATTGAAATAAAAATAGCTATAAAAAATGAAAGCTGAAGAATGCAATGATCATTCACACTGTTTTCTGTGCTTAAAAAGGTTTTAAAGGGCAGCGTTTTTTTCTTGTCACAATTTGTAGCTTCTACGCATTACATCCGAGCAGTATGGTCTACTGACTCCACACTGCTCCAGAAGTGAACTCAAAAGTGCCCCACAGTGGTAGAAAGCTTCAATATTAGTATTCTTAGTCATTGCTTTCTCCAAAGCATGCATGAAAAAAGTTTGAGGGTTTTTTGTTTGTTTGTTTGTTTGTTTTCCTAGTGCCATTTTAGAAAGGACTTCTAAGTATAATAGAATAATTAGATCATGACAAACAAAGAGGCAGTTGTCTGTCTCCTGTGTGCAGAAGGGATAGGTCTTTCCATTCCATGCACATCAAGAGAATCATTATATATTGGCTGATTAATGTAAAGAGAATATTTGGCCTTGCAGAAATAAATAAGATTTGTATTTCAGGGAAAGACTCACATTTGTATCCATCATTAGAATAATATTATTTGTAAGGTCATGAAAAAGTTACAGAGAAAATCACAATCAGGAATAAACACCAATATTTCATATACCCTGTAATCTAAAATGCAGTCAAATAAACTTTGTAATATCAGAAAAATTCATCACTTTTAATAATGAGGACACACCAAATAATTGAATTTGAAACACTCTAAAGCTTGTGTAAATGATATGTATGATATCACCACAGAAAAGGAAATGAAAGTTCTGTCTTTTCTAACATCCATTTTAAAAAGATTCCAGTGAGTGAGACAAACATTTTGCAAAGTCTGATGCAAAGACCTACTTAGAATAACAGAGAAATACACGACACCATTCTGTCAGTGACCTCAGAGAATGGCTGTTTCATTTGAGAATGATCTGGTAGAGATCTAGGTGAAGAGAAAACATGGTGAATATAGTTAAGAAAGAATTGGTCAACCAAAACCAGCAGAGCTTGGATTCGTGCTGGCTCATAGCCTAGGACCCCTCATGGCTTTTTCATCTCAGGTTCTAGAATCTGCATCTGTCCTTGCCGAATTTTCCTTCCTGTCTTGAGGAAGCTGTTGGCTTGTTCCTGTAGCCTGCAGAGGTCCTTTTAAATGCTGGACCCTCCCCTCAAGTATGCTGAATAGAATCCCTGTTTGGTGTCAGTGACAATCTTAATAGGAGCACTTTCCAACTCCTTAGCCAGATCTCCAATATTAAACAATTAAACATAACATCTAGGAAAAACTCCTGAAGAAGACTACTTGTAACCGGCCACCCTACAGCCCAATGGTCCAAATGGTTTTTCACCTGTCAAGTAGTACATGCATATAGTTGACCTGTACTGGCCCTACCAAGCTACAAGGGTACTGTTGCAGACAATAACCAAAAACTTACTAACATCAAGATAGGTAACATCTACTGGTCTCCCTTTGCTTACAGATGTAGTCATTCTTTCAGAGTTATCAGTGTTTGCTAGTTAGAAAATTACCAGAACGTGTACTTCGTAGATGATTTGTTGAGGTCTCGAGGAGAGTAGGAAGAGTAGAAAATGTCTTTCTTCCTCAGAATAGTTGCCTTAGTTCATACTAACACAAAACAGAAACACCTCTAAATCTAAGGAAGAAATTTTTAAAACAGTTTGAAGTGAAACATTTAAATTTCCTGACTTTCATTATAGTATAACAAATGTCACCATATTTTGTTTCCTGAAACTGTTGACGTTATGAGCAGAATATACGAGCCTTTGAAGAGAATTCCTGACTTCTGCAATAGCGTAGTAGTTATGAATAATCTGTATGATCCAGGTTTTATTTGATACATCCTCAGATTGCAGAATTAAAGTGTCTTCTTCGTAGGTGTTCATTTGTTTCTTCCCCATAGTATCGGAGAACTTAGCAAATAATTGTTTATTTTTATCAGACCTGTGTACATTCAATTGCCTCCAATTTACAGCTGGGAACTGAAGCAGAAAAAATCCTATGATCAAAACCAATGAAAAAGATTACATATTTTTAATGTCTAATGCTGAATACAGTCTCCATTTTCCCAAGAGTATTTGATGTAACATAGAAGATAGCTCATCATTGGTTAGAATTGTAACACTATGTTCTGAGCACATGTACAAATCTATGCCCAAGAGTCTGAAATCAGACATGCAGAAAATAACAGAAACCTTTTGCCATTCAGGTGTTAGCATTTTGGTGTAAATAGTTTGACAATATTGATTTGCAAGTACATTTTCATAACAGGGTTAAATTCTAATTCAGTAATATAATGGCCAGGCTTTCACCTGTGCACAATTCTTTCTTTCCTACTTTGACATGACAGACTTTCCGCAGCTGCTGGAGAAGATGAGATGGAGGTACAGAAAGAAATTATCTCATTTTCTGCATAAAGTTTATTTATTGCAGAGTACTATCTGGGTTATGAATACCTAGCAGCCTAGAATGGAATGCTGGTAGCAAGTGTTCCTGTATGACCTAACTGTAATGAATCTGGAAAAGCATGCGTGTTTCTATATTTATAAATCACCTTGCAAAATGAATCTACAGCCCAAGCTGCATGCTTAGTCCGTATTAATGATTTGGAAAATTGGATGAATTTGTCCATGTCCAAAATGAAATATTATTCTAATAAAATATGGATATGGTATTGAAGTATTTCTCCCTTAAATTTAAGACATTTGTACATAAGAATCTCAAATTCTGAAGTTCTGTTTCCATGTTTCCCTGGAAAGGGCCATTACAACTGAAATAAAGTAGGTCAAGATACAAAGTAAAGTTGGATATTGGACTTCCACTGTTTTATGTTCAGATTTGGCAGCCTGCGCCTTAGGCAGAAAGGTGGATGTTTTAGAATTTTGTTATAATCAGTTAGGTTTTAACAAAGAGGAACTCTACCTAGCCTCCTTTACCTTGATCCCATAACTAGCATGGATCTCTAATACCTCTCAGCAACTGAGGTATACTTTTTTTTTTTCTTCTCAGGATTATGCCTTCCAAATGCTGGAAGTTTACAGCTAAGTTTCCAGTGACACATATCACACACTACTTTGGGTGAAATTCTGTAAATATATTCTTAAATATGCACTTTCATATGAGATAAAATGTCATCTGTTGTTGTAGGCTTGGATATAGGTAAGAACCCCTGCTCACAGTTCTCAACCCTATGTTCTTTACCATTGTGGAACAACTCTCAAGATGGCACATGCTCAACTATTCTTGTCTTTCAACTTAAGGATTTTCTGCTGAAATTCACCTCTCCTTTCTGTTCAAGTTATCTTCTTCAAACTTAGCTTGTTCAGCAATTAGATAAAATCTGTCTCCTTTCTTTATCCCATCTCTGTCTTTCATGCATTGTTCTTGTTTCTTGAAAATTTACTTTAACTTTTTCCAACAACACTTTGTATTATGTCTTTGTATTTAGGCTCTTCATATATTCTTTTTTTCGGTCTTGTTTGGAAAAGTATGAAATGGTATTTCTGTAAGAGGAACTGATTATATTTTAGTACGTGATTATTAACTCATAAACAGCCTACTTTTAATTTGATCTGATGCCATGTAACCCATGTCAGCTAACATTAATCATTCTGTATCTCATAGTCATTGTCAATCACACAGAAATTTCTTATGAACCAAACTTGTAAGATTCTTTCAAAAACTGCATTGAAACATTACAGAAGAGTTAAGCATAAATTTTGTCCACCCACACAGGCAGCAGTGGATATATTTTATAAGACTTTATCAAAATTAAACAATACATTTCAGAGCTTTTTAAGTGGGAAATGTATGGAGAAAATACATTTTATTTGCAACATTAGACTAATGACATAACATGTGACATAGATCGGTTTTGTAAATCATAATATGCATAACTGTTATTAATGGTGAATTTTTTCAGTATCCAAGTTCAATGCCCAGTCTATTTTTTAAATAATTCCAGTTAATAGTCACTGATGCCAGTCTAAATATCTATTAAAGCCAAAATTGACAACATTGGCCAGGATTTTACTATCACTGATGTGATTGCTTTCTTTGGACAGTTGGCCAATTTTAAAATAATTGTCTTTATACAGGAGTTCATCATAATGGTATCTCCTGCCTTGATTTAGTAAGCATCTTTTATATGCTGTGTTGACTGAGTATTCATTTTCCATAAAATATTCTAAAATCTGATGAAGATTGTGATATAAACTGTAAAGAAAAATCTGCATATTGAAGCTTTCAGATAGGTAGTTTGTCTTTGCAACAAAAAGCCAATTATTTTAAAGGATTATGTAAACATTCAGCTTGAAACCTTATACACCAATATTCCACCATGTAATTGTTCTGTGATGTAGTAGATAACATAGTAAAAAGTAGGTAATATTTTTGCTGAGTTACAGCATGTATACATAATAGATTAAATTTCACTTTGTGTTAAACATCCTGATAGTCTGAGAAGCTGTATCTTCACTTCACACCTGGGACCTTCTATTGGTGTAATAAAAAGTGTGACACAAAAAGAAACAGGTGGGAGAATTAGTGCCTGATTAAAAATTACACTTTAAAGTAAAACCTCTTGCAGTGCAAAAGAACTTCCCCTTTAGTGTTCTGTAAAATAATCACATTACATAATAGGCTTTTTCTCTTTTTTTAAATGTCCCATTTCTGCAGTGTTTACACAAAAAAAAAATGTTACAGATAGTACATTGTGGAAAACAACAAAATGCAGCATTTTTAGTGCTCATTAAATCCACTTTGCATGCAAATGCCTTTTGAAATATTTTTTCTTTTCTCTTTTAGTTGAATGCCTAGCAAAGAGCAGCTGATGGAGTTGTGTACAATATGAACACATCCTAAAATAAAAGAGGTCCATAGAAGACAGTAAAGTTGAAATACAGCGTGTGTAATTGTAATTCAGTGCTAGACTGGAAGTTAAAATGATAGAAAATATTTTGGGAGATGCTATGATAATTTCAGTAAATAAGACATTAGCTACAGTTACAAGTGAACAACCATCAGACACGGAACACAAGAAAAAATGTTAGTTAATTTCCATCAGTGCAAATCATACTCAGAGTATTTTACTCTCTTACACAACTGCAAAACAGAGCTTATTCTCTCTATAGCAGATGTGATCTGGAACACGCAGCATCATGGAGAACATCAGATCATGGCGTACCTGCACTCCCCCCTCATATTTAGAGCAGCACAGCTCCCTGAGAAAGAGTGTGTGCTGTAAGCTAGTCAAGTAAAACACCATCCTTCCACAGGACTGGAAGTGGTCATATCAAGAACATGAAAAGGACAATTCAGTATCAAATTAGGATTTTCTTTTAATCTATATCTTTTTCATTTCTTCTTTGTATTTGGTATCCTTTCATTCAGAAATTCATCTCCTGTTTGGAATTGTATTTGTATGGATAGAGGAAGTGCATATATCTTCCCGCACAGAACTTTTTTGGCATTAGCCCAGCCAATTAGTGCAGCTGCTGAAGGCTGGAAAACAAAGGATAGAAAAGTATCCAAATAACTTTTTTAGTTGTCAAAATGTACAACTCTTTGGTGTATGAACATAGTCCCAGAACAAGTTGAGATTACAAGGTAAATGAGATTATGGTCGTAACAGACATGGCTGGAAAGAGACAGATAAGAGAATGAGTATACTAACACCTTTCATTAATAGTGGAAATTTAAAATATCTTTCTTTTCTTTTTTACTCTTACTCTGTCTTTCCCTTGCAAGGAAAATCTCTGATATTTTTCAGACTTCAGTTTGGCTAGTGAAAACTAAGATCTCCAGGTATGAGGCTTGGTATTTAAAGTACCACTGTAAACTGTTTCCAAAATGTATATTAAAAGACTTGAAGAAAGATCAAGTCTGGGATACGTAGTCTTTCACAGGAGAGCAAAAGTGGCATGCAGGAAGGAAGGATGCAGAACCATAGGTAGGAGATAATTGCTAATAAAGTACTGTAGCTGCGTGCATGGTTTGTCCCTCACATAAGAATCTGCTATAGGCAGCTGAGAGACTGAGCAATGACTCCAGAGCTCTAAACATGAACAGCCCAGTCAGGGAATGATCTAGCTAAGAAACAGTGGTGAGTTTACTGGGTTTTAGCTGGTGGAGATCTCAACAAAAGAAAAAAAGAAAAAAAAAAAAAGGAAAAAAAAAAAATTGTGAGGAGCACCTAGCAAAGGTAGTTAAAAGCGCTAGCTAATCTTCCTTGAAATGTACCAAGGAGAGAAAGTGTTCATTTGTACGATCAGCGAAGAATCAAGATACAAGAAGAACTCAAATGAATTCACTGTATCAATATTTACTGTGAAAGAAAATAGGTATATTACAGAAAATCTCCCTTTTATTCTGAGGTGCTCATTGGAAAGTTCTTAAATGCACTGTGTAGGAGAACATGGAAGAAATGGACAAAGTGAACAGAAACAAGAAACCAACAGGACTAGATGGTTTCACTTGGGCATTCAAAGGACTTGAGGATGAAACAGATGAATTACCAGCAGTGACAAGGAGCTTCATGCTTAAAACCACTGTGCTAACCTGAGGCAAAAGGGACTCAGGAGAGGTCCTAGAATGTGCAAGTCTGTAGAACTGACATCTGGGCTTGATAATAGTAAGATCTTTAAGAAGAGCCAGAATTAGCAGACAACCTGAAAAAAAAATTTCTTAAGGGAAATCCATTCTTAAAAACATTCTGGATTTCTATGAAGGGCACAAAAAATGTGCAAGGTGGTGGTCACTTGACAGAGAAAATATTACAGAAGTTTACAAAATTGTAAGTTATATAGAAATAGTTGAAAGGGACTGTTGGTTCATTCTCTTCAAATAAGGTAATGAGGTAATGAGGGCTGAATTAAGCTAGTAACAACCAGTTTGTAGCAAAGCATGGTAGTCATTCTTCACACAGTAACAGGTAGAATTCCAGAATTTGTAGTCAGTGGATACAAGAGGTGGTAAAATATGGTAATTCAACAGTAAAATGGATAAATTCATGGAACGGAAAATCATCATGGTTTACTCTGTGGTTGGCGTCAGAAGTGCCTGAGATAGCAGTATGTTAGAAGTTTGCTGGCAGAGGCAACACCTGTGCTTGGTGTGCTCCCTAAACAACTGCTTGCCCCTGGTGCTGGAGATAAGGCACTGGGCTGCCTGAACTTTTAGTCTGATCCAGTACAGCTGTTTCTGTGCTGTTAAGCTTTGTGTTTGCTGTGGGTAGCTAGGACTAGATGCTAATAGAGCTGGATCCCACTGAGAGCTTGAGAATATCTTCTTTACAGTGCTAAAATTATTACCATGAAGTTGCTAATGGATAATTTTCAGTGTGAGAGAAGTTTGTGTGAACTCAAGCACTTCCTTCTGTTTGGAGATAATGATACGTTTGGGAAAAGAAAAACAAACTACTGTAAGTAAATAGCATTTTTTTTATTGTATTGCTGTTTCATAAGTCATTTTTAGACATGAAAGAAATTGACACAGACCACAGTATAGGACTCAACTCTGAAATATAAGTAATCATAAGTTCCTAGTGTATTATTGTATTATTATTAAGCTTTCATTATATTCTCTTGAAGGCATTAAGTACTTCATTATTTATCATAGAATCACAGAATCATAGAATCGCAAGGTTGGAAACAACCTGCAAGATCACCTAGTCCAACTGTCTTCCCACTACCATTGCTACCACAAGCACTAAATCATATCTCGCACCTCCTCATTCAGATGCCTCTTGAACACTGCCAGGGACGGCGACTCCACCACCTCCCTGGGCAGGCCATTCCACTGCCTGACCACTCTCTGAGAGAAAAAGTTCTTCCTTATGTGTAACCTAAACCTCCTCTGGTACAAGTTGAGGCCATTTCCTCGGGTCCTGTTTGTTGCCAGGGAGAAGAGGCCAAACCCCTCTTCATCACAGTCTCCCTTCAGGAAGTTGTAGAGTGCAATGAGGTCTCCCCTGAGCCTCCTCTTCTCCAGACTAAACAATCCCAGCTCCCTCAGCCGCTCCTCATAGGATTTGTGCTCCAGAACCCTCACCAGTTTCGTTGCCCTTCTCTGGATATGTTCCAGGGCCTCAATGTCTTTCTTGTAGTGAGGGGCCCACAACTGAACACAATACTTGAGGTACAGCTTCAGTGCTGAGTACAGGGGCATGAACACCTCTCTGCTCTTGCTGGCCACACTATTTCTAATGCAGGCCAGGATGCTGTTGGCCTTCTTGGCCACCTGGGCACACTGTCAGCTCATGTTCAGCCTAGCATCAACCAACACCCCCAGATCCTTTTCCTCTTCACAGTTATCCAGCCACTCATCCCCAAGCCTGTAGCGCTGCATGGGGTTATTGTTGCCAAAGTGCAGGACCCGGCACTTGACCTTGTTGAACCTCATCCCATTCACCTCAGCCCAGCAATCCAGCTTATCTAGATTCCTTTGAAGGG
Source organism: Tragopan temminckii (assembly GCA_028571105.1). Taxonomy (NCBI): domain Eukaryota; kingdom Metazoa; phylum Chordata; class Aves; order Galliformes; family Phasianidae; genus Tragopan; species Tragopan temminckii. The sequence continues at coordinate 79,708,123 of JAOWBP010000001.1, read as the reverse complement.
CCTCCCTACAATGCAGTGTACTTCAATAGAAAGCTTTCTTCTAAAGTTTTTTGACACTCATGAAAAAAGTATAACTCAGGTACAAAAATCTTACCGTGTATAATCCTTCCTTTTGGTGTTACTGTAACTGTTATACCAACAAACATTTGTTGTTTGTTTTTTTGTTTGTTTGTTTGTTTTTGAGAAGAATCCAGTTTCAAAAAAAGATCATAGAAACATCATAGGTACTGCTAGTTATTTCTTGTTGATTAAGTCAGCAGGTGGCTGAGCACCACACAGTGGTTCACTCACTCCCCCCCTTTCCCAGTGGGATGGGGGAGAGAATCAGAAAAAAATAAAGTAGAACTCGTGGGTTGAGATAAAAATATTTACTAGGATAAAGAAAAGGAAAAAGATAATAGTTATGACTATATATATACATATATATGAATATATATTGCAAGTATTGCACAAGAAATAGCTCACCTCTACACAAACTGATGCCCAGCTAGCCCCCCAAGCAGTGGAAGTGAACTCCCACACTCCTTTCAAAACTCTCCTTCCACATGCTGTTATATGGTATGGAATTTCCCTTTGGTCAGTTTAAGTTAGCTGTCCTTATTCTGTTCCCTTCCAGTGCCCTGGGCCCTTTGCTGAGAGTGGCTTTGGATCTGTACAACACTGCTTGCCAGCAACTATAAATGTCAGTGTGTTATCCACACTGTTTTTCTCCTAGAACTAAAACGTAGCATCATACCAGACACTCTGAAGGAAACAATTCCATCCCAACTGAAACTAAGACATTATTAAAGGTTTCTTACCTGATGAAAAGGGAATCTTCTGCTACATCTGTCTCGCTCCAATTTATATGAGGGAGAGGAGGTTCTTTTAATATATGTATACCTGGCATGAGATTAAAAAACAACGGTTCAAATGTTGGTCCAACCAGTTTATTATAAATCCTAATCAGGGTGATGGGGAAGGGAAGGAGGGCGATAGAAAAGATAGGAAAGAAACAAGAATCGCGTAAAGCGGGGATAGTCACCACCAGGATCCAGCAGCGGTCCTGATGCACGCCGTTTCAAAGGTCTGAGACAAAAGCAGCAGGGGGGGAGAGCAGCAGCAGTGTGGCCTTGGGCAGCAAGCAGGCAGCAGGAAGAAGTTGCAGAGCCAATCCAGGAGGAAGCATCAGGACTCAGGTAGCAGGCCCAGGAGAGTCTGTCAGCATGCAGAAATTCCGTAGTGAGGAATCTGATGGCAGACACCTCTGTTCTTCTTCAGCATGCTGGTAGAGCACAGAGCAAGTCCAGGAGGGAGAGAGGCAGGTCGTGAGGCTTCTCAAGTCAAAAACCTCATCTTCTTCATGAGGAATCTGTTGCCAGAAAATCCCTCCTCATTGTTATAGGTCCCCTTTTTATCCTTCTTCTTCTTGCCATCATGGCTTTCCTGGGCGCTTGGGTAATAGTCATGTGCAGCACCTCCTGAGATGGCCATCTTCCTCGAGATAAGCCCACACAAAAGACTGCTTCTTGGCCATTAATCTGCAGCTTATCTCTCTCTTGTTGCCCCTGGCCTTGTCCATCTGTGTCCCTTAGACAAAGGATTTCTCAGCCCTTGCCCAGGATTTGCTAGGACTTGTTCATCTGTGTCCCCAGCAAGCTTTGAGACAATGATGTAAAAGAATAATATCTTACAACATCTCCCAAACTTCATGGTGAGCAATGTTTTGACATGCACTGCAAATCAAGAATTGCACAGCTTGGTTAATGAGGGTTGGTGCTGAAGACTTTTCATAGTACTTGCTTGTCATTCAAGTTGCAATGCTAGTACTTTTATCAGCTTTCTATGTGTTGTTGCTGCATTTCAAATGCATGAAGGAATTTTAGTTTAATGAGGCTTCTCCTTGACTCTGTCTCACATCAATAGCCACAAGATTTTAAACAAGTCGTATTTGGTTGAGCAAGGAACTCTGAATCAGATTTTCATCTGTTTACATAATGAAAAAGGTGGAAGTGAATCAGCCACTCTTCATTTTCCCCTTTGATTCTTGTGCCAGCAAGTATTTGACCCTAGCCCAAAAATGCAGGTGGTGTTTCTTAGATGAGATTTCTCAGCTTACTTGTCTTGCAGAGACATCGTTTCTTACAAGTATCGGTACACAGCTCTTACTGAAAACATTGCAAGTTAGGCATTTGAATAGCCCTAAGTATCTCAGACTGAAATATCAAAGCAGTCTAAAATCCTGAATCATCAAAGGAAAAAAAAGCTCATAATAATCTTTGCTCATCAATATTTTTATATATTCTTCTGGCATCAACTGGCTGTGGAAATATCACTAGCAGATGTAACACTGATTAAAGAAAAAGAAAAAAGGAACTTGAAAATGTGGAGTAAAAGAAGCTACCTCCTGTTTCTTCCTTGCAGTCTACAACATTGCCTATCAAATAGCATAAAATCTGGCACTTCAGGTTGAGCTATCCTATTCTTTGTCTGTAAGCCAAGCTGATTTTACAAAATGTACTCTTATTTAGTTTTACAGTATGAAAATTTAAAAAGCATTTAAAATTAGTCATGGTGAATCTCTTTGTTACTTCTGAATAATTGGCATTTTCTGCAGCTCTTGTTGCATGTATGCAGTATACTTAGAAACTTTTATGAAAAACACAATGTTAGAAAATGATCTGAAGACGTAGCAGATAAGAGGGTGTTATTTTCCTGTGTTCTGTGAAATGCATAGTAACTAAGGTGTGCATATCCTGTCGTTATGCTGTGCTGCTGCTTTCCTATCCCCAGCAGTACTTCATTAGCATTAAGAGCATAGTTCTTGGTTAATCCTAGTAATTTTCAGCTGCCATTCTGATGCATCCACTTGAGCACCATATTATCTTAATACTACTGACATTTACATGTCTTTGAAATATTTTTTTTGTTATTGTCCATTTAATCCACTGCAGTTTCTATCATCCTTTGTTCTCATCGTTATTCTTTACTTATAGCTGATGAAAAAGAATAATCTACTAGTTTCTCAATAGCTCTTAAAGGTTAAGAAGGAATCAACAAGGTGTAAACAGCATTATAAAAAGCACAAAGATTTAGCAGTTTGAATGCATAATTAGAAACCTATAGAACTAGAATTATAGTGAAATCAGGTCATTAAGATTTCTGTGTTTAATCAATGCTTTTTCATGTGAATGAAATTCTTATGTGCCATTTATCATCTCAGCTATACTCTGATGGAAAAGAAAAAGCCTCTCAGAACAGCAATAAAACATTTAAACAAGGTGTGAGAATTATTCTTTATATTCACTTATCTCTGTATAGCTTCTCTTTTTTTTTCCCCCTCTTATCTGAGTGTAGATCTTAGATAATAAATCTGAAAGAAAAAGGATTTGACTTTCTAATTCACACATCAATAAATGGCACCAATCCCAGGCACAACTGGGGAAGGGGGCTACATTACAGACGTGCTCAGCACTGAGACAGAGTAGTTCTAGCTCTATTATTTGAAAGAAGCTTTTTCTCTACTTCATCATGTACCTGTTCCCCAATTGGAGTAATGTTACCATTCAGTGGACCTTGCTTTCTCACTGTGTGAAGCTACCAGGCTGCTAGTCATCAGGCTTTGCAGACTTTCTGTTCTATATAGAAGACTGCAGTTTCATGAGGCTGCCTTCCCCCAGCTGCCTGCAGCAGTAAGGGAGATGCACCTGATGGAAACAATTTCTCCCCCTTCACTCACACAATCTGTTGGAAGCAAGGCTGTCACCGGACACTAATTATTGATATGTTGTTAGGGATATCTTATCCATTGCTTGTAAAAGCTGTTATAATATATTGTGCTTGCACCTGAACAGCTTGTTCTTGTGCAATCTGTCCATAGCAGGCCTTTACTTTTGATAAAAAAAAAAGCAGCATCTTTGCTACTTTATAAAAATTGGAAAGCACCTTATCTGATCTCTGTTCGAGTCCAAGCCAACCCACAGATATTCCCTGCAAAGTATTTCCTGGTATTTGTCCTTGAGCTAGTGCCAGTGAGCTGACAGTGGCAGTAGTCCCTACCCATTTCTGCAAGGTCTCCACTTCCCAGAAAGTAAGGCAGGATTTATAACATGAGACTTTTAATGTATTTTCTTTTCTTTCCTGCTGTTGTACTGACTTACACCTCTCTTCGCCATTTTAGCCTCAGGAAACTTTTTGAAAGAGATGTTAGAATTCTGGAGAGGACTGGTTAAAATTTAAAGGAAATATAAATTATTTATAAAACTGACAACACAAAATGAACAGTATAACCATATGTACCAGAGACATTGTTTTCTATAGGCAGAAGGTTTTAAAATGCACTTTTAATGAAAGCTTTTTGTAAGCTGTAAAGGGTATAGTTCTTTCTCTGAACTTGAGATGTTTTAAGCATAAGACTTTAATGTCCGTATAAAACAGTGTGGTTTAGAATTGACTACTAAAAATGTAGTCTAAAATACTGTTTATTTTGATTTGAAATACTAAAAATGCATTAAAATATCCACATCTCTTTCAGAATAGAACTGAAAAAATAAAAATGAAGTCAGTGCTCATTCCCTGACCTTCGCATGATGCATTTGAAAAACATTTACCTTTTTGTTTATGGATTACATCACTGTGCCTCTATTCTTCAGTCCCGTTTGCTCCCAAGTGATATTTTGTTGCTGAAAGTTTGAAAATTTGGCAACCTCCTTCTCCCTTCTCTCTTTTGTGTTTACTTATCTGCTTAAAGGTAGAAATAAAGTCATTCAGAAAAAAAAAATAAAATGCCTTTAATGGAAGTGGTTACCAACAGGGTATAGAAAAGTTTCATGACTTAGGAAAGCATAAATTAGTAGAAATGTACAGCCTGTTTTTTGTGAAGTAGGTCAGATTTGGAGGAAGCAAAAAAGTGGGGTGGGGATGGAATGAAACACCCAAAGTTTACAAGTAGATGAAGTATTTGACAAATATGGGAGAGAGATGAAGAAAGTGGAGAAGCAAAAGGCAAGGTGATGTAACAGGCAGTGTATGGCCCAGGTTGCTGGAGGCAATTACTGTTCTCCTCGATGAAAAACATTAATACATCTACAATGCTCATAGGGTAGCTTCAACATTCTGACTGGAAAATTAGCGGAGGTAAATGCCAAAGTAAAAAGCTGGAGAAGATCAGCCCCTTAGAAAGCATGCAATGTTTTTAATCTTCAAATGTGTTGGGAAGATGGTGAATATAAGTACAAGCATTTTTTGTTTTCTCACTTTGAGTGTTCAGATTTGTACAAAATTGAGCGTACAGCTCCAGTGCAAAACCTTTTTGCTCCTAGAGCCTACTGACAGTATCTGAGCAGTGTGTGAACAAAAGCTGCTGTAGGCAGCTAAACATGATGTACCTGTGAGGTACATGCCTTATACACAAATCTGAAGTAGTGCAACTGTTTCTATAACCAGCCTGAACGTCCATAAAGAATGCAGTTTTGAAGTTAAGAGCTCCAACTGTAAGTACAGTCACACCAAAACACTGGCAGTGCCTAATAAGCTTAGGAAATTGTGGTTGGTTGTAAATATCAAAGAGAAAAAGGAAAGGCAAGAAAACCTCATAGTGATGGCAGTGAGATGTTGTACTGGATCTGGCTGGGATGGAGTTAATTCTTGCCAAAACAACCTGTAGGGTTTAAATCTGGGGTCAAAACAATGTTGGTAATGCAGGGGTGCATTTGTGTGTTAGCTGTGACTGAACACAGGCTGTGCAGTGCCTCTCTTTGTCACTCTCTCCCAGTGAGTAATTAGGGGATGTGTGAGAGCTTGGGATAGGACAGCCAAGCAGATGACTCAAACCAACCATTGAGATAACACCATGCCAGCAATAAATAAAAAGGGAAATAGAGAGTTTAGGGAAAGTGGTTGGGTATCAGTCTGCCCATGGAAGGCAGTGATTGCCACTGCTTGGTGGTTTGTTTGTTTGTTTGTTTGTGTTTTTGTTTGTTTGTTTGTGTTTTTTTTTTTTTTTAACCCTCTCCTACTTTTTCAGTTACTAGAAAAAAAAAATTACCTTGATCCATATGTTTTCTTGCTTTTACTCCTCCTCTCTTTTTCCCCATCCCACTGAAGGAGTGATGCAAGGGACAGCAGGTGAGCAGCTAACCGTGAAGCACTGAGTTGTCTACCTGGGTTAAACCACCACAGCTTTGAATTCCTTGAAGAAAATTAGCCACAAGATCTAGTACTTGATCTGATGAAGTAGTTCTTCCATTAAAGGCATTATCAAGTTGGTTGGATACCATTAACAATAACACCAATAAACAATTCAAGACTGTAGGAAACCTTGCAAAGCATCTAAAGTGCCTTAAGTTTTAAAAACAAAGCAAAACTTGAAAAGCATTTTGGATAAAAAAAAAGTACAGCTGTAGAGAAAGCCTCAGGCTTGGAAAACTGCTGCAGGTATACTTGAGGGAATATTCAGTATCACAAAATACATTTTAAAACAATGAAAAGATTTCTGAGGCTTAATGATGAGATTCAAACTGGAGAGTATAGTTACTCAAAAGAATAAACATAGAAATATTTTTCTTTTAGTATTATATTCATACAAGTGGTAAAATTAAAGTATGCTATATGAATATTATTTGGATTTATTTCTTTCTTTAATGCACAAAGTTCAAAATGAAGTCTGAAATGATTCAGAGATTTCTTTGTACCAAAATAAGACTGGCAATCAGTAAGCAATTAAACATACTTAAAACAGCTACAAAAAGCTAAAATACACTTTATGCTTCCATGAGAGTTAAAAATATTTTTCTGCAGCTTATCCTGAAACACAGATGTCTGAACCTACACTAGGTTGAGAAGATCAGATATTTGGAATACTTTAAAGATTTGTCTTCTCTAGAACTTGCTGTAAATATGTGATATAGAATATTAAGATTTTGTGTTACAAAAAAAAACGTTAGCTGAAGTAGGCAACAATCACAGAAACTGGAGAACTATTATTCTTAATGATGCTGATCCTCGAAGTAAGTTTAAAAGTAATTCTGTGTGTTTAAGACTTTACTAGGAAACAGGTTTTTTGTGTATGTGTGGTTTCTTGATAAGCAGTAACAGAAGGTGAGGTGAGTGAAAACTTAACATTCCCTTTTCTCAGATTTTTGTATTGTTATAGTGTTTATTCATTTTGGAACTGTTGAGTCATTATGGTAGTACTGGCTTAGTTTTTGGTTCAAACATGGGCAGAGTTGTTCACTGATCGATGAATAAAATAATGCTATTGATATCAATCATAAAGAGCTCCATCCACTTCAGCTTTCACATTACGTATGATTCTTTTACATAGTTTACTGATGTAGTCTGAGCTGGTGCTTGTGTGTCGTGGAAGTTCTAGAATCAGGAAATAAGGAATACTGTGGTGCAATACCGTATGGAAATGTTTCTCAGTATGACGTGTTCAAAGAAAAACTTTTTGCAGACACGATCATCATTGAAGAATCTCAGGTAATAGTAAATTTAAAAAGTCACCTGATTATGAGAAAACACAGAATGAATAATTTAAATAAGCAGCATGAGCTCTAAAACTTAAGCAATAGCAGGTGCCTATCAATCTTGATCTATCTTTATACCCTGGCACACAGCTAAGACCTTTTGTCAATAGTTCAGGAGTTTATAGTTAATTTCTATTTAGGTGTAATTAGGCTCCATAAGACATACATTTTGAGTTTATTCTCTGCAGGAGAGCCATGTGATTTATAAAGACTGTGGACTTTGCAAAAAGGTTTCTATTTCTTATGTAAACTAAAGATAATGGGGTTTCTTATGTTAACAGGGGGAGAAAAAAATGATAAGCCTTTCCCTTTAATGGGTACATTTTAGCAAATAAACTGGTATATGGATTTGAAGTTATTAATTTCAATTAGCCAAGATGACTTTCTGAGAGTCTTTGTAAACATTATGTTACTAAAATGAGATTTAGATATCCATCACAATGAAAAGATAGATCAGTATTGTATTACAGGTACTTGGCCTAAGAAAGAGTGGGCTGTGAGGGAAGTAGGAGATCTGCAACCAGAACTGGCTTCTCTTGCTCATTTGACAATCAAGCCTAACCTCATATTGTGTAGCTTCTAATAGAAGGGGAAGGAAAGAGGTGCAGAATGAAATAATAAGTCAAGTTCAAAAATACAAAATATAGTCTTTCTCTTCCTAAAACAAGAGGACAACCTTGCTTAAAATGATTTTTTTTTCCCCAGTTTATTATGAGCACACAAAGCTTTTCATAGAAATTCCCTTCGGGACTCTAGAAAAAAGAGGCAGCACATTTTGTCTGCATTCTTTAAAGACTAGTGATGTTTGTAGGAGGTTAGCATGTTATTTTTATGTCATGCAGTGATAATTTCACTGCAAGGTGAGTTTAATATCTCTAAGACAAAAAGTAGATTCATTCTGTTGAATAAAGAAGAGGATAGCAGATAAAAGCCTTAGAAAAAATTACTGGCATTAGGAAAAGCACTGTTGAAATGGGCAAAACAAAACATATAACCTGAATGATTACAGTATTTTCTTAGAGATCTTTGTAACAAGAACTGTTTTTAAGAAGGTTCATTTTTAGTTAAGTGTTTACCTGACTGTGAGTACAGTTAGAAGTACTTGGGGCGAAGAATGGAGCTAGCGACTAACTGTGCACAGTTTGATTTAATGTTTCAATGCATTTATTCTGAGTTGCCTGTTTGCATGCTGTAGTACTGGGGGCATAAGAAATCAATTAAATAAATAGTTGTGTTATCAGATACCTTGGTAGTGAGTTTCTGTATATTCCACTATTGCGAAAATTTGCTTATTTGACCTCAGTTTTGATATATAGCACAGTATCATGATGAAACTTTTTCTAACATTGCCCCTTCGGCCATATTACACATTTGTGAGCTCTTTGATTTTGCATTTTCTCCAAAGCTGCACAAGCTAACATTACCAAGCTAACCCTGACAAATGCTGTTTCTCCAGCACATACCCGGTGGCTACTGATTATGAATTATACTTCTCTGAACTGTTTTTTTACTTCAGTATGAATCACGGAAGGACAGTAGATCACTCATAGTAGAGAGCACACCAATTTGATGCCCTCTCCTTGGGCACACATTTAAAATTTAGCTTACCTTATGGAGGATAGTATTTCAGGAACGAGCTTAAGGACTCCTCTACATTTGCCTTCACGTAGCAATGGCTATTGAGTTCTTTAAAATGAAATTCTGGACTACATTCCTGTCATCTTCCTCATAGAGGCTATTTTTGAGGCAATCTTTCTGTACATCTCTCGCCTCCCTGCAGCTTACAGTAAGAGAATACAAGGGATATTTCTGTTGCAATTCACTGATAAGGTATCTTCTGATTTCACATAATTTCTCTTGTTGATCTGTCTCACGACTGTGAGAAAGCCAATCTCCCAAATGTTATTTGTAGCAGGTTTTTATACTCATATGATAAGATTTTAAAAAACACTGGAACTATATGTTTTATACACTTTTCAGGGTATTTGATATTGTCTTGCCTTTTTGAGAAAGACTAAAATAAAGGAATAGTGGCGCAGAGGCACAATGAATTCATAACAGGGAAAGAGAAACTACAGGTAAATATTTTCAAAGAAGTTAGTGTAATAATGGCTTGGTCATCAGTTGGGAAAGAGCTACTCAGACACAAAGCGGCAACACTGCACAGCTGTGCTGAGAGCAGAAGATCTTAGGTAAAAGGGAGTCCTGGACTATGAGGATACTGAAGGATAAAGGAGAATCAGCTTGATGACTGGGAGATATCCCAGTCCAAAAAGATAATTGTTGCAGAAGGAGAGCATTCAGATTCTTACAGCTGAAGGTACGTATTTACTGTCCTGAATTGAACCTTAAAAGGAGTTGGAAGGAAAGGTTAAAAAATAGGTATTGAAAAATATTAAAAAAATATCATTTCTCTTGGAGCAAGCTATGCTTCCTGTCTCAGTAACAGGAAAAAACACCTATGCTTTGAAAAGACTCTTCCTGAGTCACTGTAATCAGTTACTGCCATAGGCTTGTTTAGGATAAGCATTTTCAGCTGTAAATTTAGCCCATCCTATCAATGTGGTTAGCAACTGTAACCCAAAGATTCAGTCTGAAAGTGAGAGGACTGTTTTATCCAAGGAAACTTATAGGCGGTGAGTTCTTCTCTGCATTTGTGATGGGTAAAAGAAAGGTTTTATCTGTAACCAGAACAGAAGATAAGAGATGAGGGGTGGTTTTGTTTGTCTTGATTTGTTTTTTTTTCTTCTCTTTTCTACTATGTATTTTTTTTCCTTTTTTTTTTTTTTAACTGTAAACTATGAATACTACTGCCTTTTGAGACTCCTATCCCCTTTAAATTTAAGCAGCTTTTTCAAAAGCATAATATACTGCAAGTATCTTCAACATTTCTTGTTGTACCTGTTGTCTTTATAGCTGTAAATTCCTCACAAATCTTTATAATAAAAAGTAGAAATATCTATTTTGTTGCCACTTCATTTTTAACATATATTGGTAATTTAATTCTTAGTCATTTTAAAAACACTGGTATAACTGATATAGGGCATCATAAATGTTTTTAAGCTAAGCTATGTCTTCTGAGATGCTTGAAAGGGGAAGGTATAAACCAATATAATAGCTAATTCATGTTTAAAGTTGCCTTCCTAATAAAAAGAGAACCTTTTAAAAGATACTTAGGACATTTTTGTCTAATTCTTTTGAGGAGAAAAATGCTCTCTGAGGGTTAGTCAAGCTCTGCAAAACTACAAAATCATAAAAGGTTCTTATCTGATAAAATAAAAACCATTTATCCAAGCCTCTTATGAAAGGCTAGAGAGTGGATATTGATGTTTCTGATAGATGAAATGCTCCCAAACCAGCTCATCCTAATATGACTCATCAAGAGTGAGGCTTTATACAAACAAAAAGTTCCCTCAAGATTTAAACTTTCAACTGGATGATTAACTGATAAATCTAAAAATCCAGATTCTCAATTGAGATTGACTCCATAGAGTCAAACTAATGAAGCAACCATTTCCTTAGGTGACTTGGAACTTTACACTAGCATTTTGACAAAAATGTACTGGTGAAAGTAGTGATGCCTTTTCCATTATTCATTTAAATATTTTCACTAGCATTTGTTTTTTAGGAACTGCAGAGGAAAGAAGTATACCCCTACTTGGAGAATTAAAAGATGGTGTTAAGAGAGCCATACTCAAAACAGTGAATTTACTTGTCTCATTAGTGTTCTGCAAATCCTTCTGTCTTTCCTATTTTTATCCATGTTGGCTACAAAGTCCTGACAGAATGCTTAGATACCCAGATGGATGTTAATGTGTTCAGTGAGATCAAGTATGTGAACAGCTGGCATTTTTTGTTGTGTGTTTCTTTTTTTGTTTGATGCTTTTCATATCTTAAAGATATCAAAAGGTTATCTGTGGTAGTATTACAGGACAGCAAGTTATCTAAGTTTGAGATCAAGGTCTCAGTGAAGAACATTTTGACCTTTCTGTGTTTAAAATAAATAAAAAATAAAAAAGGATTGTGTTGATTAAGTTCCCTGAAAGAAAGAAGAGGTGATGCATAAAATCAATGTATCATTCCTAAATCAAGACTAAGCTAAATATAATTTTTATATATAAAGATATCGTTAGAAGGGAGGTTTATAGGTATCCACAGCTTCTCTTGGCAGCCTGTGCCAGGGCCTCACTGCCCTCTGAGTGAAGAATTTCTTCCTAAGATCTAACCTAGATCTCCCTTCTGTTAGCTTAAAGCCATTTTCCCTTGTCCTATCACTATAAGAGCATGTAAAATGTTGCTCTCCTTCCCACCTGTAAGCTCCCTTCATGCACTGGAATGCTTCAATGAGATCTCTCCAAAGTCTTCTCTTGTCCAAGTTAAACAAGCCAATTCTCTCAGTCTGTCTTTGTAGGAAAGGTGCTCCAGTCCTCTGATCATCTTCATGATCATCTTAAACATAATTACATCAAAATCTGAGCTTGCTTTGGAGTTTTTCAGATAAAACTGTAGATTTCAAGTCTATTTTAGATGGCAGGCAAAGTAGTCGTTGATCATAATTAAGGTATTTTTAGTATGCTCATAGTTAGTATCTCTGGCTTCTTTGAGAGTATTGCAATTCTGACTATGCCACAGTGGGAATCTACATGCAAAGCCAAATTAGTAAAAGTCGTACATGCTAGCCAAGGAACTAGCATGGCCTGTCACATTGAGCTGTCTTTTAAAATATTTTTTTCAATGAAGTCAGAGAAAGTGGGGGATAAATTTGTAAGTGTGATTTGACTTCAAGTAATCATAAATGAAAGACATAGAGCTATCCAGTTTGTTCCAATCCTCATCATGACAGTGCTTTAGTGAGTGAAGAAAAACTGAAATTCTTTAATGGAGATGTATTCGGTAGAGAGGAATGTGCAGTATTAGGAATATATGTGTTTGCCTGATGTTTTAGACCTTCCAACCTAAATATCCCCTAACTGAGCCAGAATGTTGAGTGAAGAATAAACCTCTGAATGTACAGCCATGAGCATATTTCAATAGGATTATCTGTGGAAAACTTTCATTTCAGCATGCTTTGTGATAGGGAAGGGGAACTTCCCCATCAATGTTTCAGCTGCATTTGGGCATTTAACAATTAAGGTGCTAAAGCACATATCAGGGGATGGCCAGTATGCTCCTAATTTACAGTCTGCCTTGTTTTCTTGTGATTTCTTTTTTTCTGTCCATAATCTCAGACATTATCAAATTCAAACAAATATAGGAAGATAAAGGGTGAACAAGGAAGGCCTACTAAATAAGGTCTATCGTAACTCATAACAAGGTTATAATGTGCAGATCTGTTCCATATTTTGCAGTAGTCATTGCAGCTGCTTAGAGATCAGTATAAGACAGATAAAAGTAGATATATTTTTGCACAGCAGGTAGGGAATTTTTTTTGAATTTATTGCCACAGAAGGCTGAGTTGACAGACAGCATAAGCAGATTCAGAAAGAAGTTAGAGAAATTCATGGGCAACAGTCTAAATACTGCATAGATACTAAAGGGAGCAAGAGATGCACCGTCCAGTACCCCTGATGGGGTGATTGCAAATGCTAGAGGAGCACAGAGGGAATGGGCCACAGGCATTGGCCACACTCTCTTGCTTTCCCTAGGCAGCCGCTCCAGTTGTTGCTGTCAGTAGCAGCGCACTGGCCTGGGTGCTTGAGCATGTCTCATCTTCTTAACTCACTTCTGCCTGACTAATGAATTGTTTAGACCAGAGTGTCTCAAAGCTTCCCAGCAGCAAAGGCAAGATTTAATTTTGTGGCTGTGACAGCATTTCTGCTTTAGGCACCATCCTCCTGGAGAGTGGTGAGATGGAGTGAGGGCTGTGCCCAGCCACCATGACGTGCTGACCATGGGCTGGCTGCCCAGGGATGGCTCTGCTGCTGCTGCTGAGCCAAAGGGGCTGGCTCTGTTAATTAACAGCTTCCCCACCACAGCCAGAGTATATACATCTGCTGCTCTAACTGCTCTGTGTAGGACTGCAATCGGTATATTAAGATGTAACAAAGCTCTCTGAATAATTTAGATCTAAGACTCCTTTTCCTAGTTATTTGTTATCCTATGGGTTTTACCCTAGGACATGCCATCTAAGTTCAATTTAAATTCTAAGTTTCTTATATTTTCACTACACAGAAGTTGCTTTAACATGCCATTTATGAAGGTGATGGCTTACATTATAGCAGAAAAATTCCAAAATTTCCACTCTTGGGATTACAGATTCACAGTAGAGTGGTACATGGGGAACAGTGAGGAGTTTTCTTCAAAAATTGAACACATCCACCCTAACAAATCAAAACAATTCACACTGTAATGATGTGGGACAATTCTTCTGCAACATTGTGGAATATCTAGATTCCTTGCTAGTGCTAAGCAGAAAGGAGGTGTGTATTTTGTGTGCATGTGTATTTAGACACAATGCTTGAAAGCACATTAGGAGAAGTACTATGGCAAATTTACAGTTAGGGATAGATAAGCCCCTTTACACCAATACTTTCTTAATCTTTGGTTTAAAATTTTATGAATGTTGTGATATTCCCTGACTAGGGAAGTGTTTGTCCCTCTGTACTTAGCACTGGTGAGGCCATTCCTTTTCAAGAGAAATAAAAGGTTAAGTGTTCCTACAAAATAGAAAATAAAGAAAATAGAAAATAAGTTACATAGCAGTAAGTTCCCTTCAGAAAACTTCACTTTGTTTAGATGTTGTATTATTTAAAATATACTTATGTCACTGGAGTCATTAGAACTATTTTTGTGTGTAAGGCCACATTTTAAGAAAAATATCTCTGCTTAGGTATTTAGGTTTAATTCTTAATACTCAAATTTAATAATTAAATTAAGCAAATTAAGTATTTCTTCAGTAGTACTAGCAGCTAACTAGGCATTTGTTGACTTTATGAAAGAATTTTACATTTTATTTTATTATTTAGTCATAAAATTGAATACTTTTATAAAGCAAATATTGTGTTAGATTCTGCTACCATATAAATTGCAAGTTTAGAACTGCAGTTGACTGCAACTGCTTATGTAGTGGACACTAAAGAAAGGAATTGATACTTGAGTTAAAAAGTACAAAGCTACCAGGTAGAAATAAATAAATATTAATCTTCAGACTGTGAATGTATTGCTTTAATGACTAGTGTCTAAGGAGTTGAGATGCTTTATCTGTTTATGAAATAGGATTCAGCAAGCCAGCTTTTTATTCCTAGTAATGGACCAATCTTTTTTTATTTTCTTCATGTAAATTTGGGAGTGGATTTTGTTACATACAGGTAAAGACAGCTTACAAATAATCAATACTTACTGCTGTCTGTTAGGCAAATCTCTTGGGCTGCAGAGCTTCTTGGAAGTTTTTGGGAAAGAGTTAAGTATCTAATGTCAGTGAAAGATCTAGGGGAATCTATAAATGTGATCAGTTCCCTTCTCTACTGTGTCCTTAACTTGGCTGGGGGTTATCAGTGCTTTGCTTCTGGTCTGATTTGGGGTGACCAGTTACAAGAGAAAAGGTTTCACTAAAAGGAAATGCAGGATTTTAATTCAAATCTTACATTGCTTGTGATAATGTTTGTAACAAGCAATTATGCAATGGAAGGATGCAGGACGGGTGAAGAAAGTGGTGGGCTTTGTCAAAGTACAGCAATTTAGATTGTATGTAAGATGTGCTACTTTGTGACTGATATGCCTCTTTCAGGAAAAACACTCAGTGCATTCAAGTGCACTTGTGAATGTGAATAGCCTAAATAATTTAAGAATCTATTTGCAAACCACTTATATCTACCTCAGCCTGCTCACAGGATTTCTGATGCCTGTCAGCTGCACAGGACCACACTGCTCATCACACAGAAACATTGCTTGCCAAATGTCTTGCTGAACTGTGCCCTGAAACCTCACAAGTGCTTTTAAAAAAAATGTTATTTTTTTATTTATTGAGGGAATTTTCCAATACTCTTCTGTTTCCCTTTTTGTTCCTCATCCTTTCCTGCCTGTTCCTTCCCTTTGTTTAGTAGTTTACATCTGGTGGGTAGGTTGTAATAAGTTCTCATTATATCCAGTAACTCAAATTATCTTAGGTATTCTTTAGTGGCAGGGTATTAGCCATTAGTCACTGTTTCTAATACGTGTTGTATAGACACACTTCATGTATCTGAATAAAAGTCTCACCTTGGATCCAACAGGCCAGAACCAGTATTGTGGACAAAGGATGGTGGAGAACTACCAGATCCAGAGCGAATGGTTGTCAACGGCAGAGTCCTCAGCATTAGTTTCCTAAACAAAACAGACAATGGCACATATCGATGTGAAGCAAAAAACCCAATTGGCCGAAACAGCACAGAATATGTTCTGATAGTACATGGTAAGTGCATTCTCTTTAGTTCTTTGGTGCATGTTAAACATTTGTAGCATTTGAGGAAAATTGGTTGCTTATGATCATTAATGCAAAAATAGGAGGAAAAAGCTAAAAGTGTAATTGCACTTTTATTGATGTTATCCTCTTGTTGTAGTGTGTGTGTTTATTTCCTTCTACCAGATGCCTCTCTTTGTAAAGTTTAAACAAAATATATTCATCATTGTAAGCATCTGTAAAAATATTTTGCAGTATGTTGGGTACTGTTATATAAAAACTTGCCTCATGCATAATGTATAGCTAAGGTGGTTACAGAAGTACACATGAAGGGAAAATTGGAAATACAAGGCAAAATGCACAAGTTACAGCTTGCTACTGCTTATCCATGTTAGCTGATCATCAGCATATGACTTATTTTTTATAATCAATCCTCTAAAATATGTTCTGTACTAATTCACAATCCGTTTCCAATGAAACTGATAAATCAGAAGGCTCCCATTAAATTACAATTTATTTATTTTCATAGTTTAATTAGGCAACAGTATGTGTTGTTAAAAACCAGCAGGCTTTTATATTAATTGTGAAATAGTTTGGTATAACTCAGATATAGGAGAAACTATAATAAAATGTTAGTATTTAACTTTAGTATGGCTTTACAGTGCACATCTAGCAGTCTCAAAATATAAAGTTTGTCTTATTACAGATATATACGTACTAATTCCTAGAAAATGTTTGAATTTTAGCCTAAGTGAATAAAGAGGTGAAAGCTCCAGTATACTTTACCACAGTACTGTTTTCCCCTACTTTTTACATGCAAGTAACTTTTTTATAACTGTGAGAAAAATAAAACAAAACAATCTAATGCAGATTGTAGTCTGAAAATAGGAATGGAAACTATGTAGGCTTTATTCAGCTCATAATGACTTTGGGTGTAAGAAATATATGTTTCTTAGTGTTTGCAAGCTCTCAAAAATATTTTTTTACTGAAGGCTTAATCTAACTATTGGTATTTGGCATAAAAGTTATAATAAATGCTACTTTCAGCTTTCTGTAATGAGCTACTTTCTTGGGGCTGTTGATGAAATGTGATTTGTCAAAAGAACTCCTTAGATTACTTTTCATTTCTCTTAAAGTTCAATATTAGTTTATGTAACATTAATGACAGAAGTAAAGAGGAGGTCTTTCCATGAGGAGCATGGAGCCCATACTGCTGTGTGAGTATTTCTCTATTAAAGACAAACAGAAAAACTAAACCCCCTAACCTCTACTTTCATTGAGTACTGAAAAAAAAAAAAAAAAAAAAAATATTTTGCATCCCAGACGTAGTGATGTATTGGTTTTTGGCTGCATTCATGAAGTGCACTGCCTTGGATAAAGTAATGTCTTCCTTGCTTACCAAATAACAGAAATGTCTATCATTTGTGTTTTGTACCCAATTTATTTATATGATAATTTTTGAAAACATAGTGTTTGGCAATAGTAGATTTTCCATCAGTGCTGACTTTGCAATATACCCTCATCAAAGACTATTTCACAATCTCCTATGTTTCTTTCATGTAGTGGTATGCCCCCTGTTGATCTGATTATCTTGCAACAATTTCATGGCAATCTGTAAAGTTATTCATTATGAGGAAGGCATTCTGTTGTGTGGCAACACATTAGGCATGTTATCAGGTTTAGCTTGAACATCGCTGACCTTTTCTGTTATGAGTACTGTCGTTTTCCTAATTGCATTTCTTCAATTCTGGTGTTAAAACTGCAGAAGATAAATGTCAGGTGTTTCCTAGATTACTGTAACAATGAAAGTAGTGTAACAGAGTATGTGTTGGTGTTTAGTGCTTAACAACTTTCTGCATTTCTGAGTTTTTATTTAAACACAGAAGAGACTGACATAATTATTTTATGAATTGTACCACAATTGGTTGTATAGATCAATTTAAACAGTGTCTTATCCTTTCTTTAGTTCATTGGATTCCTGAATGTCCCTAGTGGAACCTAATCCTCTCAAAGCAATTCATTATTATCATTCTTGCTCTCTCCTTCTCTCTCTTTTTTCTGCTAGCAAAACTACTTTTTAGCATTCTCTGAGATGCATTCTTCTTTTTAATAGAGGATGTATTTTCTATGTATCTTCCAAAATATATCTTGGCGCATCCTTTGATTTGCCATCACTTCCCCTGTGCCTGACTTGTAATTTTTGGATCTGCTCCTTCTGATACAGCTGATGTATCATATAAACATGCCTTCCTACCTCGAGTCTTTCGTATCTAGTACAGTTACATGCCAGACATAAGGCGGAGTTATATTTATAAAGATGTGGGAAAGGAGGAGGAAGAAATCTGTATGTGCAGAAAATCTCTCTTCTTTGATGTTGCAAGTCAAGGAAGTAAGGTCTAGGAAAAAGAGACTTCACCCACTACCCTTAATGAAACCTCTGAAAGTCCAATGCCACAGTGTTAAACAGCTAACAGATTTTCTAATATAATCTTCAGCCCAGAGGAGGTACAGTGATGGAGAGAAAGAATGATAATCACTTCCCCAAATCTAGGGAGATACTGTCGCTGATTCACTTTTGCCAGGCAAGCTGGTGTGAGAAGGCAAGGGACATCAATAACTCTACAGGGTCAGAGAAGTGTAATCTGATTCATAACTTTTTTTTTTCATCCAAATTGTGATTCCATCTACATTTTTTCCACTTCTACAGCTTTTCTTTCTTCTGTTCATTAAGGGTTCCAAAGTTTCATATGGCTTCTATTTCATTTTTCCCCTATTTATTTCCTCTCAGTGAGACTCTGTCTACTAATTCCCTCAATTCCTGAAGTTATCTTCCTAACTCAGAACAGATTTAGACAGCTCTAGTGTGGATAGAAGCTTACCTAAAAAATGAAAGATGTCATTTATCATAATTAGAGATAAAGAGTAAGGAACGTTTATATATATATTAAGAAAAGAGTGTCTCATGCCTTTGCCAACCTAGTCAAAATGTTATAGAGAAAAGTAATATT
>JAOWBP010000001.1:79667675-79684700 GCA_028571105.1 Tragopan temminckii | reverse complement strand
AAAAAACAAAAAACCCGCATAATGAAATTATGGAAGTAACTTTGCAATTTTCAGATGGTAATCCTTCTTGTGCCACAGTGTGCCATGTGGAATGCAGATAATGGTCTTTTGTCTCTCATCCTGATGTGGTGCTTCTATAATTTACCTTTCTTTTGAGAATAGGTTGCTCATCATTTCGCTTAATTCGAGAAATGAAGTGGTGCATAGTGATAATAATTTAAATATCAATTGATGATGGTAGTCTGGTGATACATCAGTACCTTGTGTTCTAACTGAGATTACAAAGTTTGGGAAAGTAGCACAAATCATTGACTCTGAGCAAAGGAGGACAGATAAAATTCTTCAGGGAAATTGCTTATAGCACCCTGTGTCTGCACCTTACCGCTGAAGGGAGTTCAGAAAAACTTTTGTTAAAATGTTGCATTTTTGCTAGAGAGCTATGAGAATTTCAGTATCTCAGGTCTTTGATCAAATATGAAGGACAGAAGCTCAGAGAGAAGTAAACAGTCTTGAACTTGCTTATCTCAAACCATTAATATTTCTAACATCCTTAGTTTTCAATTATTAATCATTTGTTCTGATTATTATATTTTTGCTGTTCATAATTTTAATAATTAAAAAAAAATTTTCTATAGTTTACCTCACATTCCTATATAAATAAATAAAAATCATAAAAAAAAACAACTGTATGAAGAAAAAATATTCAATTCATATTTCTTTCAGTATTCTATTACTATTTTTCTCTGAATAAATAAGGTGGTTATTTTTCCCTTTGTTTTCAGTATTCTTCCAGCTAAAAGACTGATCAAACTGACAAGGAAGTGAAATTTTCCTGGATAAAATTTCAGATTCCCTATAACATCTTTCTTCACAGCTTAACTTCAGTTTTAATTTGTGGTGGGAGAGAAATAGCTTTACTCCATCCCTTAAAAAGGAAACTTCTAACCTGAAATCATGAACTATTTTTTCTAGCTCTTCGTTCTTGAATTCTTGACCTAACATAGCATTTTTTTTCTTTCCTTTGTAATTAAATTCATACTGATTTATTGCTAAATCATGACATGGACTTTCTACATTGGATCTTCATCTGCCTTGTTATGGGTTACTGTGAATTGCTTTGACCTTTTTCCTAAGGATTCACTCCATTTTTCACGGCTTTCAAGAAAGTGTGTTGCATTTATCTTTCTACATGACTCACACAGAAAGTGGAAGAGACACAAGCAGTAGACAGGAAAGCAGTAAGGGTATATCTCAAAACCATTTTCAGGCAATAGAAAAATGAATATTGCTTCCAAGTATGAATGTGTATCTACTAAAGCTGATAATGTTGGTTGAACATCCAGTGCTGTCTGAGGATCTCTCACAATAATGTGACTTCTTGTAAGAAGCCGTTGTTACCTTACAAGAATAAAGAAAGCTTTAAGCACCTTTTGGTGAAATGTACAGGCAAGTATCTGTGAATAGATCTCTAAATATCTGCTACTTCTGATGGAGTTCATGTTATGATGTTAGATAATCTATTATTTGTAGAAAGAATTGGTCCAAAAATTTTCAGTCTAGGTCATTTTTCTTTTATTAGAAGGCTTGGAGGTAGAAGAATTAACGATTTTATTTCTTTTTTCTTTATCTACTTTATATTCTAGCCTGCATTTCCTTTACCTTTCCTTCACCTGTATCCACAAAACTTAATTAGTCCCCAAATACACCCTTGAAGAAAAACCTTACTTTTGCTTGGTAACTTCATGCCTGAAGAGGGTATGTCTTTCAGTTGAAACTACCCACATTCTCACAGCAAGTGAAGAGGAAACCAAACCAAAGGAGAGGAGGAAGGACAGGAAAAGAACTTGGCAGGGTAAACTCTTTCTTTTCTTTAGATATTTCTATGGGTCATAGCAGTAGTGGATTGGTTTCTCCCTCCATGGTTTCTGTTGTTTTTTGTTGGCTTTTTTTTTGTTTGTTTGTTTGTTTTCTCCACATTTCTTAATCCTCGATGGGTAGGAAGCAAGGAGAAATGAGGCTAACACATTACAATGTTCATTTACTGCTTGAATGAGGAGAGCTCTGGATGGTTTTCATCATTCACAAGCAGGAACAGAAATCTCTTTACATTGATTTGTAAGGTTGTTTTTTTGTTTGTTTGTTTGTTTTTAATAAATAAGGGGATATGACCAGTTTTTCTTTATAACAAATACTGCAGCATTCCACTGGAATGGAACTATGAAACTATCTTATTTGATGGCTTTTTAGTAAAGGTACCAAATAACCTGCCTACATCAATGAAAGCTGTATAATTACAGTAGGAACAAGTCTTGACTGTATTGCATGTGTCTCAGCTTTCATTGTAGTGAAGCTAGCATCATGGGAGAATTGAACTAAATGAGCAGCACTCTTTCAGGAAAAAAAAAAAAGAAAAAAAAGCATAAAGATTGACAACTAAAAAGATAGGACCTTTTTCTTTCAGGTAGTTCGTTATGGTAATAAGAATGTGAGAAATAAGTTTATTAATCAAAAAGATTGCAAAGAAGCGCAGTAAACTATATTTTTGTTCCAAAGATGCCATTAACTTCCCCAAGCTGATTTTCAATGGGATATAGCTATCATACTGTGACAAAGCATTTCAGATTAATGTTGGACCCCTCTGATTTTTGAAATAAAGTAATTTAAAATAAATAGCATTCTATCTGATGCCTTTTTACTAACCTTAAAATTATTGCAGTGAGTTTTGTGTTGTTTAAGCAATTTCAGTGATTTGTCTGGAATTTCTCCGAGAAGTGAAAGCAACAACCATAATAAAATAGAGATCAGCAATCTATTTACTTCCATTTAGTCTCAATACTTGACTCCCTATGAGGGAAATTTTAGAGAATTCTCCTTGACCTCTTTTTTTCTTCCTAGTGCCATTCTGCCTGAGTTTTTTGAATTTTTTTTTGTACAGAAAGAGTCAAGTGTCATTCTGAGAAAGCTGTCATCTTTGTTCAAGGCTGCTGGTGTCTGAATTTGTGTTGTGTATTAGCTTTTCTTTATAGATTTTCAAGGGCCAGATGCTGGTACTTTATTTCATTTAATTTTGAATACTTCTATTTCACAGCTTGGGGAAACAAGGAAATATGGCTTTCTATTTACTTTAAAAGAATAAAAATGTATTTTTACATTTTAACATTGCAGTGGCAATGGGCCTAGAATATCATACCAATAATGATAGAATGCCATGCTACTGGGACAAATCAAACTGGTGGTTGGTGACTTGTGTGTTAACATTTCATCTTGAATGCAGTGAAATTGGCACTTCAGGTGTAAGGACAGTTGCAATTTTAAGAGGTTTTATGTTTTTTTTCTCCTTTTGAATGAGTTTGTTTCAGTAGCAAATTGCAGTGGGACTGCAGAGATCCATTCTGAACTCCCTAATCGTGACCAGAGAACTGTGAGATATAAGATATTCTATTTAATAATTCTGCGTTCATTTCTGTAGCTGTGGAATGAGAATGATGCTACCTCCTTTTCCCTAACTTTTTTTCTGTTACATCTAAGTAAGGATCTTACAAAAACTCAAGGCAGAGTTCCATTCTTTAGTGTACATATATTTGTTTATGAAGAGTTATGAACAAAATCAGGATGCATCTATATGCACTTTTATAAGTACAGCTACTTCTTTAGTTCTTTAAAACTGTTATTTTTGTTTAGAATATCGAATTACAAAATTCTTTTCCTCAGCCTACTCCTCGTTCTGCTGATTTTACTTAAGTTCTTTCAGGTAAACACAAGTTTCACTACTGTGCTCAATGCATTATTTGTAACTATTTCAATTAGAAAGATGAGATTTTATTCAAGATAGAATAGGTCTTTTAAATAAAATAATATGCTTATATTAACATTACCACTATAAAATGTGAAAGGATTTTTTTCACAACTGGCAAAATGTAATTTGGGAAAGAGTAGTTCTTTCAGAATATACATTTGGAGTAGTCTAAAATACTGTATTTATGTGACTCCAGAACATGGGAGATTAATTTTTCCTTGGAATACCTGTCTTGATATGTCCCCAGAGGTACATTTTATGCTAATAACCATTAATAAAGTAAAACTAATAAAGCAGAGCACTTGAAAACAAATTCCTCAGTATTGAAGAGTTCACCCACTTGTGAGTTTAGATTTTCTTTGTGTTAAGGTAATCTTCAATATCTACTCATCAGAACAAGTAGTTATCTTGTCAAATGTATCCTTTTATGTTCTCTGTATATCAGCTGGATTTAGCACAAGTAGGAATTAAGAAGTACTGCATTACAACCTATCTGCTTTCTCTGGTACAAAAGATATAATTCATATAAGCTGCCCCACCAAAAGTGAACAGCAATAGCTAGATATATTGTGAGATACTACGTTGTGCCACCTTTCATTCTTCTACGTCAGAAAGAGCAAGAACGATGAGCTCTTCAGATGACTAGAATGGTGGCAAACAATGACAGTGATGGACAATTAATAAAGAGTCCAGTACTGCAGACCTTCCTTTACAAACTTCTTCTTTACAAGGGAGCTGCAGCTAGAGAGTTTCTGCTGATAGCAAATTCATCGGAGTGATATGGGAAGCAAAATGATCTCTACAGTAAGAACTAAGGGCTTCAAAAGGGCTTCATTTTATAAGTTATCGATCACTAGCACAACACTTAAATATTCATGTTAGATGCTTTCCTGTGAGTGTGACGTACTATGCTTTGCTTTCCAGGTGACAAAGCCATGTTTGTGGCAACATCTGTGCTGTGCATAAAGGTCATGTTTTTGCTAGCCAGATAAAACTTTTTTTCTTTTTTTTTTTTTAAAATATGAAATCCTACTCAGAGCTGTCCTGTGCCACTCAGGAGGAGCAGTGGAAGAAAGCTGCTGTCCTGGCCAGACTCTCCAGGTTGTTACCTGCCAAAGGTGGTACTGGCTGCCTGTGGAGAGTGCCCACAGGCCTATCAAGATTGTCACAGAGACTTAATACTCCATAGCACTGCGTGTCTGTGAAGCAATAGCTTTTGCTTACAGTTTGCGATGTCGGTAGAACTTTCGAATATGCCCCTCAAGCTTCAATTCAGGGGCAGCGTGGCAGGGACAAGAACCAGACAAGCAGCTTGTGAGGACACTGCATGTGGTGAGAGCAGACCCAAGCTGGACATCTGCACCTGGGGGCAGAGGGAAGTCATAGAGCTGACCACTGCCCTCGGGCACAAGAACTTCTTGTCTCATCCCATGTCCTTCCTACTGTATTAAGGCACTTTCTTCCCATTGCTTCTTTCTTGTCACCTGCTTGAGAGCCCTGACACCTTGTTTTCTGACAGTTATGGCAAATAAGGACAGTTAACTTTCACTTTGTAGTTCAATGTCAGCTACCTACTAATCCTCATTTTCTCGTATTTATCATGCTTTTAGTTTTGTCCTAAGCTCTTCTGGTCTGTACATGTGTCATAAAACATGCCTTTGTGTAATATAACGTCATCACATTAAAGGACAAACTTTTAAGCAATTTTGAGTGATACCATGCTGCCATTCCTGAGTATTAACATTGAAGTGGATTGGTTCTTTGTCTTCTATTCTTCTATTCCTAACTTCCTAAGGATAAAATTTAGGCAAATAGAATTTACTTACTTGACTCTTGAAAAGGAAGAAATCATTGTCTTCTTTTAAATACATTGTTGTCCCTTGTTTGCTACTGAAATCTGTTGCTTTCAAAATTGGAAAAAAACTGTTACGGTTTCTATAAGAAGGCAGAGAACTCTCAATGAAGCTCTGGTATCTTTCAACACTTGATTTTCTTCCTCTGTCTTACTAGGCGACCAAAGTATGTTAAATCAAACCTTAATGAGCTCCCACATTTTCCAACATTTAATACGACCTACCAGCCCATTAAACACCTCTGAATAATGGTGCTATGTGAATTTACTTTCTGTCCTTCCAAAGCTGCTTGGCCATTTTAGCCCAGCTGTGTATCTTGCATTATGAACTCACCTACCACTAGTCTCTAATTGTTTTAGCTAGGGATCTAGATCTACATGAGGCTTTTATTAAAAGGTTTTGGATATTTTTTAATGACATCTGATTTGCTAGCAAAAATGTCAAGCACATAATTGCCATTTCAGAGTTTCATAAATCTGAATCAATTAGTAAAGAGAACCCCTTGACCTCATGTCTGCAAGGCTTCATGATCATTTAGTCTAAAGTGCTAAGGAGATATTGGCACATGATATTCAAGCTGAATTATCCCTTTGTTCAATCCCATTTTCTGGGAGCAACTCTAAATGCAGCTCCCTTTGAATTTAAAACCTTGCTAAATAATTTAGTACTACATACCACAGACTGATTAAATTTTGTGCAGACTAGTGAGGTTGTTTCCCAGGTAGGTCATCACTCAGTTCAGTCTAGCACTTAAAATTTGTTTCGCTCTTAGTAAAAACACAGTACAGGCCATCCATCATTATCAGTCTGGCCTTTAATTTTTATGTCAGACTTTGTCAAGCTTGAAACAAAAACCTTTACATTTTTATCAACTGCAGCCATTGTTGTCTGAATTGTGCTCAGTCATTTCACCTTATCGTTTTGTTTTGTTTTATTTTTTCCCAAACAAGTCAAATATTCTCAATAGGTCAGATCTGTGTTTCGTGTAAGCCTACTGAACCAAACAGAACCATTTCTCATTTATTTGGAAATGGAGAGTAAAAGTGCTTAGGGCTGAATCTGCAGTGAGAGTAAAGTGTCCAGGCTCCTTGCACTTAAATGAGTGAATGTCCTCTGTTAGATTAACAAGAATGCAGCATCAATTCAAGAGAAAAGGAGAGGCAAGCACAAAATTATGACTGGGCAGGTCTGGACAGTGTTGTGAACTATTCTGCCACTCATAAGCAGTTGGATATGTGCCTCTCCTAAAGAGCAGCCTCCTGAACAAGCCAAGCAGTACATTCTCCTCCTTTCTTTATTCTCCATTCACAGCTATCAGATTACCTGCTGTCTGCCTTCACCTTGCCACTGCTAGTGTGGCTTAAAGTCATGCTAACATACTGTAGCATTCCATGAAGAACACCCTTAAAACATTCTCCATGCTTCTCTCTGCATCTACTGAATCATCTTTCATTGAAAATCCAGTTGCAGTCTCATGTGTAACCTGTGGGAACATTTATGAAAAAGTATTGAGTATAGAGTCTCTTATTCTCTCCTGCGTGATATCTAACCTTTTTTCTGTTTCCAGAAACTTTTATGAAAACAAATAGATCTCAGTGAATTGTTTGTATTTCAGAGATAGCAAGGTGATGAATACCATGTTTATTACATTACTGAATTTTCAATAGAATATGTTACACTAAACATTCCTTATAGGTGAGATTTCTAAACTAACAGTGGCAATTATTGTTTGATTTATATATCTAACATGGCTTTTCTGTCCTCTTTGGTTTCCCACCTGCAAAATATGGCTATTTTCTGCTTCACAGGAAGATGAGGATTAATACTTAAGTATTATGAAAACAGTGATCTGGTGCATTGGTTTGGGTATGGCCACCTGAATTAAAAAGTTCCACTCTACATGGTCCCATGATCATACCAATCCTCAGTATTTAGGGGCATGAAAGTCATAAACAAAAATTTGTTTTTGGCTGAACATTCTGTACAATCAGATTCAGAAACTGCAAGGCCATAAAATAGAATTAAATATCTCTGCAACACACGTTTGCTGGACTGAAGTTTGCAAATACATGTTATTGAGATACTTCTTGACAGAGAGCTCAAGGAGAGATCAAAGCTATGTAGCCCTTTTAATAGTATGTTTCTCAGTAACTGCTAAAGAGAAAGATGTGGGTAACGCAGGGATCTGCTTCACTGGAAGTATGATAAGTGTGCCCCAAAGTGAAAAAACTGCCAGAAAAAAAGTGTAGAACTAGAAATAGTCAAATAGTAATACCTTTTTCTGACATTTATATGGATATTTAAAATACTGACAGAGATTCATATGCCATAAACAGAAGCCTGTGCTCTGTGTTTTATATATAACTTTTGTTTATATATAACTCTTTTACAGTTTATATTTGCAGTCTGTCTGATTTTTGGAGCTACCAAACTCACTTACTTCCCACATCTTCAGTAAACAAGGAGAAAATGAAGGCTGTTGCAGATTATTATTCTTTCTTTTGAGGCCCATGTTCTGCATTCTCTAATGCAAGAAGCAAACAAGCGAAAAACAAACAAAGAACAAAAAGAAAAAACACACTTTCAAGGCAAGGACATTAAGGTTTTCTCAGGAACACATAAATCTTCCTAGAAAAACTGAGAAAGATTCTTTCTGTCACAGAGACTCAGTAGGACTGGTAGGCCCAAATAAAGATATTACATGAATGTGGTACTCAAGCACTATTTAGAATGCTAATTTTCATCTACGCTTAGGCTACCCCAAATAGATTTTAAAGATAGAAAGTGATGCAAGAGTTCCAAAATCTGTTGATAATAAGGCAGTTAGCTATTTTGTCACTTTACGCGTACTTTCCCATGACACATTCATCATGAAAGGATAGATACCATTAAACTTAGATTTCTTTGGGCTTGCCTGGCTGATTTTGGTTCCTGTCTTGTTCTTTGGTTATTGAGAGCAAGTAGCTGTAATGCTATGAACAAAGCAAATCAGCTGCAGTCATTTGCATAGTGAATTTCTCCTTTCTCTGGTAAGAAAGAAGCAAAGCCAGTCCTATTCCTTGCATTTATGTTTCCTTTGAGGAAATATGTTTTTCTTTGAGGTTTCCGACAAGCTGCCACATTGATGCTTTGCATCAGCGTAAGTTTTTGTTGCTCTTGGTGTGATCAGAAAAGATGAACCTACTATATCTGTGTTAAAATACTTGTACCTTCTAATTCTTGTTAACCAGTCTCAGTTTCCTACATAGGCTTTCTTTTAATATAATAAATCTTGTTGGAAATGTTTCAATTAGAATAGAAACTGGAAAACAGTGAGCTTCTAAATTCACCAGAGACTCATGTAATCTGGTGTGTGGCAAACTGGGTAGACAGTGTGTTTGTAGAACAAAAAACTGTGTCATAAAACTGTAATTTGTCAGTTGCAACTGACTTGCCATTGCAAAATATTAAGTAAGTAACATATTTAAGAAATATAATTATGGGAAATATGTCATATTAATTAGCTCTTATGTACAAGGCTGATTTGTAAAGCTTTTCTACTAAACAAGGATTTACTATCCTTATGAAGGAGGCATTTTTGTTGTGTTTGGTTTCATTTTTAACAGGAACTTATCTAAGGAGTTTCCCTTTATGAAAAGAAGTTGCATAGATCAGTACATCTGGCATGTATCTTTTTTAAAATGTTAATTTATTTCTAATGATTGTTCAACTCCATTCTGTTTAATTATCGTGGTACTCACATTCCAGGTAGTGTGGCAGTTCTTCCTGATGATTAATGTGGCTACACTGCCTTTTTTGAAAAACCTGTTTTAATTTTTCTGGTTTCTAATGTTTCATACTGCAAAACAGATGTAAATATCAGTGTACAACAGACAAAAGACAGATCTCATGCCATTTTCTGAAGGTTTCCAGGAGGGAAATCCCACAGGTATAGGTTCTGGAGGGGATAATGCTGGTGTTCATCCAAACCAGAATAATACAGAGTAATAATACAGGTGACTCATAAATATTAACTGACAAGGAAACTTTTTAAGTGGCAAAGTAATCTGTCATCCATCATGAAAATAATGCAAACATTATAATTTGAAGTCTTAAGGGAATAATTATGCTGCGCTGAACTCACGAACCCTGTCTCTGAAATGTCTTCTGCTGGGCCCAGTACTGTAAAGGGCTGAGCTGCTTTAGCTTCCATTGATTTTAGTCAGAATTGATGGTACTCAGACACCAATTGCATTTCCTTCCACAGCAAGGGAAGATAGATCATGGGTCAGGTTTGTTCTCCTTTATTGCACTGCATTGAATAGCACCCTTCAGAAATGGTTGTTTGTTTTTTTTTTTTTTTTTCCTCCTGAAATCAGTGTGGAATGGCTTGCTTACCATCAATTGATGAGAAACTAGTCCTTTCCTTTTAAAGCTGTGGTATAAATAATCTGAAAATTGTCAGATGATTTTTACTTCCTCACAGAAGTGTTTTTCTGTATTTCTCTTCAGGGCTTTTGTTTGTTTGTTCTTTAAAACCTGCAATCACCTTATAAACAAAGTGATACTGGTCTTGATTGCTTTTGGCAGTGTAATCAAAGTATTTTCTATCTGTACATCTGGTTATGTTCTGCTCTGTACAGGAACATTTTGCAACAGTTTGCTGGTTCTTCTGCAATGAAGTGGCAGCTGCCTGTGCTTGGCATACCTGTATTTGATCAGAAGCTGAAGGGTTTTGCAGGGTGCTGTCATCCAGGCCTTGCATCTTCTCTGACTTCTATACTTACTTTTTAACAGTAATATAATTGGCTTTTCTGATTTTTCAGTTCTAATCTATATATTAATGATAACATGTATGCATTAAGGATGACTGCAAGATGATGCCTACTAATTAGGGTAAAGATTTTGAAATGTACTCTGCTCTAGATCTTAGCAGACAACTGTGTCTTAAACAAGTGTGTGGGAAGAAGAAAAGCAATCCGGAAAAAGCAGCTCTTATAGTTAGTAGCATTTTCTCCCCTTTTTCCGTCCATTGAGTCTGTCTGAAAGTGGGTGTTTTAACATACAGCCATTTCTCGTTAACATGTGTGTGTTTATTTTAGCATGATGGTGTTGTTGCTTCATCTCCCACTCTGACACAGCATGTTTCATCTGTATATGGTTTCTACTGTATGAGACATTTAAAATGGCTCAGTGAAGAAATGGATTCTTGTCAGTTAAACATTCACTCTCCAGATCTATGGAAACTTGGTTGTTTTAACAATATTTTAAATTCTGTTTGCTAGCACACTGACTATAAAAAATTGAGAGTGATATAATGTCAAGAATTTAAAGGTACCACTGTTGTACCTGTAATAATTTGTGTTAATCATGTTTTAATTTAATCATTTTTGACATACTTGTATTTACAAATTAAACCACTATTATGGTTCTCCTTTGTTTGCATGATATGATTTTATTTTATATTTTTTTTTCCACTCACCAGATGTTTTCAACACTTTGCTTCCCACTACTGTCATCCCCTCCCTTACCACTGCAACAGTCACAACCACTGTAGCCTTAACAGCCAGCACAACCACATCGGCAACAGCCATCAGCACCAGAGGTACAGTATGCTTCTTTGTTATGGCCTGAAAAGCACATTATAAATAGGAAATTATAGGTTTGGTTTTTAAAAAGAATAGAAATTGCTAAAGAGAGACTTCAAACATTTTAGTTCAAAATAAATTTAATAGAATTATCCATGTGGTGATGGCTCATGGTTAAGGAAAATTACTTGTGACCTTGAGTACTTAATTGCGTTAGCAGTATGTATGTGAACTTTGACAGGATGCTTAAATTATTTGTATACATTTGCATTTAATTTTTTTGAGGTTAGTAAATTAACTTGAATGTAAAATGCAAGCAAGCTATTTTTAAATAAACATGACCTTTTAAGACTGGTTATTTTGGGTGCTAATGTTTAAAACAAGATAAGTGTCTTTGCATTGGAATTACTGTTGATGCAATCCTGCTTGGCAACAAAGAGGCATCATATTTCATAATTTTTGTCACTCTTTTGGAATTAAAGGTGTTCTAATGTAAGTTGTTGTTCTGTGTGGGTTTTTTTGTTTGTTTGTTTGTTTGTTGTTTTGTTTTTAATGATTCTAGTATTGCTTTGCTTTGTTATGAGTGAAAGCTTAATTATATGGTTATATTCAGTATTGAACAGGAACTGTTCAACTGCTAAGGAATAGTCAATATATCTCTCACAGTATGTGAAATGGCAGACAGTTCCTGTGTGATCTGTAGATGGCTTTCATTGTGCAAGGAGAGAAGAAATCATATTCAGTTTTTGCAGTGCCATATTCACATGATGAGTTACAACTATCCCAAGGAAGTTAAGACAGTGTTATGAAATATTTTCTTTCTACAAGTTATGAGGCAGTTGCAGTGACCAACCTAACTTGCAAGAATAAGCTGAGCTAAATAGAAGTCCATTGTATAAAGGCTGTGATGGCATCAGATTACCCAGTTCCTACCTCCATAGATTATTTGTACGTTAACACTGTGGCCTTTATGTCATAAACTGATGTCACGCCTGAAATTACATTTTTAAGCTTTAATATTACTTAGAGTGTGAAAAAATATTGTAGTGAAAAGTAAAAAGGAAAAGAATGATATAATAGTCCTTTCTCTTCAGAAAAATAAGAATAAAAAATGGAGAGACCATTGAAGACAGCCAAGTGCTCCAAGGGCTAATAGTAAGAGGAATGGATCTGGAGAAGGAACTGAATGACTGAGATGATCGCATCTTTAAAGAGAGTGTTTTGAGTCATGCAGCAGAAGCTTGCCAGCTTTCAGGGAGCTTGTTTTCTGGAAGGACAAAGTGCTTGGTGTTCCATGTTGGTGTTTGCTGTCCTTGATTGTTTTGTTCTGTGATCATGTCATGTGATCATAACTAACCTATATCTGTGATATGCTTGCACATTTAGTGTACCAATGTGATTCAGGTATTCTGTGCCCTCACCATTTTCAGTTAGGACCTCATTTTCCACTACTCTGAAGTGCTCATTTTCACCGTATGCATGCCCTGCAATAAAAGGAATAGCTGGAAGACACTCTTCCAGGCTTCTGCTCTACTACATATTGTAAAGCGTGCAATTTAGTGCTACAGTAACAAAGGGATATTATTTAAGAGAAAGTGAAAGAAGAAGGAAATCAGAAGAATTGATCAATCACTAAAAAATCAGAAATTCTCTTAGAAATGGAATGCAGCAAAATGACTGAGAAGATGAGATGGTTTCAAACTCAAGGAACTGATAGATAAGGTCTCTTGGTCAGACAATCTGAGGGACAAAGGGTTTTAGGAAAGCTGTTTCTTGAACAGCTTGCATTTGAAAGGAAGTTTGAAAGAGTTTTGAAAGAGTTATTTTCCAGATTTAATCAGGCAAATGAGTCCTCTGAATTAGTGGCAAAGACATTTAGTGGGGAAACTTTTTAAATGTGGAGGATGCAGTGGCGCAGTGTAGGTATCTAACTTCTAGATTTACCTTCATCAGACTTATTTCTTTAAAAGTGCTTTATGCTAATGGCAGAGGGAAATGGACAAGATGCTCTCCTTAGGTCTTGTCATCCCCCCACTCTTGGACTCATAAATAATGTTCACAAACCTGCAACAAATGATGTGTCAAATTTTCAGTTGTATCTTTTTCTGACCGAACAAAAAGTGCCATGTAATCATATTTTCCTGTGATGATTCTGCTTCATATTCCAGTAAGAGATCTGACTTGAAGCAGTTCATAAAGGCATGAAGTTGGGAAGCTATTAATATACTTTCAACCTACAGAACTTTAAAAATATATATATATATTATTATCTTGCTTCCAGGTAGGTTAGAAGTAGCAATTCTCTATACCTTAGTATCTTATTTCTTGTTTGATCGTACTTTAAAGAAACAGAAGTTTACTCTACATCATATGGTTGCAACATACAGATTAATAAAGTCTTTAAAATGGATTTCTAACATTTGAGATATCAGTAGCTGATATAATATTCTTGCTGAGTGCATTTCATTACTACAATTCTAAAATTATTACTAGATACTTATGAATCACCTCAGGTAAATTTCACAGGCCATTCCTGTGTTCTGCAAGACTCTTACACAGTCCACCTTGAGGAATGTTACATCTAGTCACAGGAAATGCCATTACAGAAATATACTGCAGGATATAAGGATCTCTGCGAGCCTTTAAATCTGTGGCATTTTACATTATGATGATTGTGCCTTCTCATTACCAAAAGCCTGAATTAATGGGAAAAAAATCCAAAATATCCAAACGATCATCAGTTATTTCTGAAACTGTGTGACCCCTCTCTTTCTTAATTTGCATGGAGTTTAGTAAACAGCATGAGAAAAAGTTACTGATCCAGTTAAATAATAGTATGATAATTCATAAACATCTTCTTTAGTCAAATTTTTCACTTTCTCAGACAAACGTATGCTTGCTTTTATGTTCAGTCCTTCAGGAATTAATTATTCTTTTACCGGTACGTTACCTACTAACTCAAAAGTCTAAACAAAATTTGATGTCAGAGAAGAGTATTGTCTTTTGTATATTTGTCAAGGGTATCTTAAAGCCTAAAAACCATGCTGAGGAATGTACAACAAAATCAGAATAAAATGTATTAGTAAAAACAATTCAGGGGTCTAAAGAAGCATTGTATAGGTAGTCTCCTTTTCATCAGGTTTATGTAACATTAAAGCTCTGTGTGGATCCATATTACTGTTCTGTTTTTATTAATGGGAAGAGGCAAAGAAGATTGGGGTTTTTCACCTAGTTCTGGAAAGAGGGATCCCTCTCCTGTGCAAATTCTTTGTTAATATAAAGTTAATCTAGATGTTTCTGCATCCACCCTTTGAAGTCCTATAGGTGAAGAGAGAGTATAGTTAACAGCACAGAAGTCACCTCCACTCTTAACAACTCTTCACGCTTGTGGGTTCACAGAAGATAAAAGCATAAAAGCTTGTGCTCTCTGTCTTTAGACACACGAATGTACACAAAACCCCCTCATAGGCTTGGCATTATGTTAATCATTCCCCTCTTCCCCAGGATTTTTTTCATTTAAATCTCTTTCCTGGCAAGAAAAAAAAGTATCAGAGGTTATAAAACTCAATAATTTTGACTTATTTTTGACACTCTCCACTGTCCCCCGCTACTAATACACTAATAGGTGTAAAAGTCACATTGCGAGAGCATTCCAAACTCAAAAGATAGATCCACTCAGTTCTGTTCCATGTATCTGAGTGAGTCAGTCTCAATTGACTCATTTCTGTAATGACTGTGCCAGAATGTTCACAGCTTTATATAGCAGTCTCTAAAAACATCTCCAAAAACATTGCTCATAACAGAGATATGAGGTTGCTCCCAGACAGCTGCTCTACAAAGTCAAAAAGCTGATTTGTCAGGTTGTTCACAAAGTCAATTAATATGCATATTCATATATAAACTTAAAAATAAATAAATAAATATTCATTGTTAAATCACTGTTTTATTTTAATCTTTGTTTTTACCATTTTGGTAAGAAAGCTTTCTTAAAGAATATATGCAGAACTAAATTTAGAAGAATAGTTAATGGTGGATTAATAAAAGATTTGAGAGTGTGATTATTTTGATATACTGCAATAAATTGAAAATGTGAATGTTTCCATTTAATAGTATAGATGACAAAAATCCTAGCAAGAAAATTACTTTCTTTTTGTCCCATTTCTGTAGTCTTCATGAGAGAAAAGAAGGAAAAAGACCCAATTAGTTGTTTCATTGTAGGCAGTTAAAATGCATGAATTACTTGGACAGTATTTATATTCTCCAGTTCTTTTCATATCAAAAGAATTTTAAGCATTGCCAGTTTTTTCTTGTGACATTTTTTCTTTCACGTAATCTGATTAAGATATGTAGGTCACTCCAAAAGTAGTGACCTGTGACCTCTGTATATTTCCATGGAAACAGAAGCATTACTAAGAGCACAATAATGCTATTGGATGGAGTGAATTCTCAGCTACAGAACACTATTTCTCAACATAGTCACCACCATTAGCAGACTTGTGAAGATGACCTGACTGAGATGCTCTTCATTTCATGGCATGACAGCTGTGCATGGCCTTCTGAAAAGTGGATTATATTTCACGTCTCTGTTGCCACTGCTGAAATGCAGCTCTCACCCCTCATTGCGCTCCATAAACATTCAGGTAGTGTGGATGAATGTCAGTGGATGCCATTCTTTCCATATGGAGGAATTCAGTGAAACACCTTTGCTTCATACACACTTCCACATTAGAAGTCCCTTTGTCAGAGTGCTCCTCTGATGCCATCTATTGCACAGCAATAAAATGTAGCTGAATATTGGTCAAAAGGTTCAATCTCTACTGTCATACCATCAATATCTACCTCTGATGTCCTGGGCCAACATTATTAAATAGAAGGCATTACTTTTGGAGCAGCCATCATAGCTTGGTGTTTTGTGATATGGACAGAGGAAGAAACAAGAAAGCAAGAAAAAGATACAGAAGGGACCAAAGATATGTGACAGATAAGGAAGGCAAAAATAGTTATATCTTAGGTATAGGTGTTTACATTTACTTCCATTCAACTCTGATAGTAAATAAAACCAAAGTCTAATGTTAAAGGCAGTTTTGTGACATGCATGACAGCATGCTAAAAGCTTGTTGCTTTATACTTTATAGCTGCAGGAGCATCATAAAAACTAATATGTGCCTGTTTTTACTCAAACCAGATTTTGATTACAAAATTACAACTTTCCTATTTTTGTATTTCTTCTTTTTTGTTTCCCTTTCTCTTATAATAATCTTTTACTGATTTATGCAACTTCTAGACTCCCCAGTAGACCAAACAATTTGACATTCAAAGCAAGACTCTAGATAGTTTAGACTATCTTTCTCCCTATCAGACATTCCAGCCTTTACCTCTCCTTTTGCAAGAACTACTATATCTTGATATTATAATGACTTCTTTCATTGGATCAATTTTTCATTCTGCTTGTTACCCCACTGTTAGAATGTCTTCATTTAGACCATGATGAAAGCCCAAACTTATTTTATAAGCCTCTTTACCTAAGTCTTGAGACATTCAGAGCTGTCTCTGGTGAGAACTAGTATTTCTTACCCAGAAGAAACGTCAACAGGCTACAAATCAGGAGCTGGGAAACCTTCCCTAACAAGTATCTCCAACCAAATGATGGAGGGACCATAAATAGGAAGTGCCTCTCCATTCCTTGGTATCTCTATGGTCAAAGTGGAGTAGACTGTGAGAAAGTGCCTAGTCTCCACTACTAGCCAGCAAGTGTGGATTGGAGTTGCAGTGGCATAACACGGTTTGCTTCCTTTTCCTTTTCCTTTTC
>JAOWBP010000001.1:79637279-79664634 GCA_028571105.1 Tragopan temminckii | reverse complement strand
AAAACACAGAAATGGAAGAATAGGGGAGAGGGCTACTTGGTATAGCCAGTAACCAGGTAGTTTGAGCAGTCACCACTTAATGGAATGGGTCAGGGAGAGACAAGTTCTTTTAACTATCTCAGTCTCTAATATGAACCTTTGTTCATGTCTGGTTTGGTCAGACTTCTCAGAGAACTCCCTAATCATCTGGCCACTGTGATTTCTTAATGGGCTATGCTGATGAGTTTACTTAATGAAGCTATTACACTTCAAATATTCACAATACATAGCAGAAGCAAAAAAAGATATTTACTTAATGATCTACTAGGTAGGAAATAATATTGTTCAGGTATTTACTTTGATTAATATATGTTTATATTTATATGTATGTAGGCTATATTCATACAAAGTAGGATGCTTTCAAAGGAGGATTTTTATGGCATATGCCCAAACAACCAGTGGCTAGGCTATATGGATAGTCGAATGAATTGGAAATTACAGAGTCTCCTGTTTCTAAGCAGGGCTCTCTAGCCAGAGTTTTGAGATAACAGTCCATATGCAGTTTTGGGGAACCACAATTTGCCTGCATCTCTTGTGAAAGAAGCATCGCCTATGGGTTGGTAAGATAGGTGGAGGACCACCTTGTTTGTGAATTGCCCTGATGTAGCCAGATAGTTTTGGCATCCAGGCAGTTAAATGACACAGTAGAACTCAGGCAGTTGCCCTTAGGTATTTGTAGGTCCTGAAAGACTTAAGCTGAACAACTCTTCTAGGTATCTGTCATTGCGTAATTGAAAGATTTCAGCAGAGCCCAGAGGTTTTCCTTAGGCATAAGGATTCATGTTTCTGATGTTTGCTATAGATTTATGTGGTAAGTTTGCCCACAGAAACAGCTAGGTATTGTTCCTTAATAAATTGACAGAAATATCAAAGACAAAATAACAGTTCAGAGTGCCAGTGAGCTTCCTGGTATGGTTTTGGTGCTTTTTGACATGTCTGACTCAGCTGCCAAATTTATTCCTGCAGAGATCACTGTACAAGATGACACTTGATTTACGTTATCTGATTTGTTCCGTAATGGGAGAGCTCGGAGTAGAGTCCTTGATTTCATTTTCACAAGGAACAATATATCTTTAATTTTAAAATGGATGATCAGCGACTACATTCACAGAATAATTTAGGACATCACTTTGGCTATAGCAATTCACATTGCAGAGTAGTGTAATCATCATTCCTGTCCTCCTTTGTCTGTCTCAGTCAGTAATGTTTCATCTAGGCTCATTTGTAGCTGTCTGTCTAGGATCTAGACAGCCACAGTAAGGTACACAGTCTTCACACCCCCTTCTACTTTCTCTGAATATAAGCAGTCTCCAAGTAACTTCATCCTCCAAAGTGCTAGTGAGGAGACAAAGGCTGTTTGTTTTTTGGTTTGTTTTTTTTTGCCCCTTTTTGGCTTTAATCCACTTAATATTTTGTGTCTGCTGGTAGATTTAGAAAGACAGATTTGCTTATGAGGATTTCATTTTGTCTTCTTTCCCTGGAGCTCGACCTGGTTGCAGACTGTGCTAATTACTGGAGTAAAGCTCATGATCTAGATTTTACAGTAGGATTCCCTGTGGTCTCTTACAGAACTTTACCATACCTTTGAGTTATTCAATCATATAGCTCAGGTTACCCTTCTCTGCCTGACTGTAAAGTGAAATCTGTCAGTATACTTCTATTGAAAGGGTTGTACTTTTCTGTGCGAGTGCTATGTTGATGATTCTTACAATTAATTAATTAATTTTGATAATGGAAGTGGTACGGGATTTCTTTTGTTTCCCCCCTCTTTTTTTTTTTTAACTTGTCACTTTCAGGTGATCCTTTCCAGGATTCAGCTTAAGAAAATAAACCTGCAGTGAATACTGGCTCTAAGCATTTTTTCTGCAAATTAGTATAATTTCAAAATTCATATTTTTAAGTGAAGGTTTTATAAGTACTGTATGATTTAGTATTTTCTTTTCTGCTCTCAGAGTGAACTTGTAAATGAAGTAATCCAGTATGGTTCCTGTATGTCAAGCATAGAGAGCTTAAAAGCATACTGAGTAAGTTAGCATATGCAGATACTCCTTGACTATGCCTTTAATAACTATACAATAGAACTAATGATTATCCATGTGAGGTTTTCTTAAATAGAATTCAATGCCTCCAGCTCAATCCTGATAACATCATAGGGATGTTGGTCAGAGGAGAAAACATTTTAAATTTCTGTCTGATAGTACATCCTTTCTCGGTGAGAAAATTAATCCTAGGTACAGCAGTAATTTGTTGGGCTGTTCCGTAACTCTGAAGAGCTAAGTTGCCAGTGATTCCAATAAAATCTGTCACTGATTTCTGGCCATTATTCTCTAATTTAGAGTTTATAGAAAAAGTTTTTGGTTGTTTTTTTATTTGGGGAGGAGAGGGGGGAGAGAGAGGAGGAATGTGGAGAGGGGTTGGGAGTGGGGTGGCTCAATCTTGTAGTATCCTATTGGCAAAACAGCTGAGAACAGATCACAACCACAAAGAACATGACACAGGAGTGTGCAATTGCTTGTGTATATGTACTAACCAAGTACAACTGGAAGGCTTCTTTCTCTCCAGCTCCTCCCTTTCTCTTGTTCTAAATAGAAATATTTACACTGATGTAATCAATCAGAGGTTTTAAAATTCTTTGGTGTCCTTGGAAAATGCATGTTCATGAGAGGGCTTACTCATAGCAGTGCTCATTTCTAAAGGGGATCATGTTAATCTGTTAAGATTTTAACAATACCAGAATTATCTCTGTGGACTAATAGACATAGAACAGTTGTATTTGATACAGTTCAGCACATCACTGTTCTGGACAGTAGTTCCTAATAATAAGAAATTATCTAATCCAAAGAGAAGAGGAATGCTTGGAGGATTTTTTTCATGCAATATTACGATATAGGTAAAATCAGTATTAATCAGAGATTCACCAAATTTCTGAGGTTGGAAGGAATCTCTGGAGATCATTTAGTCCAGTTTCCCTTGTCACCAAAATCTGGGAATCAAACTCACTAGTGTGAATGACACATTTGAAAGCTGACACTACTTTATTACAGCACTGGGCATACAGGAGATCGCTCCTCCTAGAATGCACACCCAAGACCTAAAGCATACAGATTTCATACATTTTAATGTGAGAATATTTATACAATTTCCATGAAGTGCCTACTTGTTCCTAGAATTTCTGTGCATATTAAAATCTGATAATACATTCTGTGTTAATGTAGGATTCTTGCAAGGGTGGTCTTTGGTAGTCGTGAAGTTCCATTGGGAGGTGTTATCTAGGAGAAAGGTCATATGTTATATAGGCCAGGTCCCATATTTGATCAAGAACTTATTTCCAAAAACATGGATGTTGACTAAGTTTCTAATCCGCATTGTCCTTGCTATGGTGCCTATATTATCAACCCTAACAGGGTACAGTATACCTCCTCAAGACTTGTGAATTGTTGAGACTCCGCTTTTAGGCTCCAGATGTCCTGCTTATCTAGGAAAAATGGCCTTTCCTGCACAGAATATTAGTTTGTTAATGAGTTTGAATTAATTGCTCTGAATTTATTACCAGGTATCACCCTGCTAAAGCAGGGACAACCAGAACAAGTTGCCTCAGGCCATGTCATGTTGGGTTTTGACCAAAGAATGCAGGCTCTACAACTTCTCTAGACAGAACTGGACATAGTACTTTAGTACCAGTGCTGAGAAGGGAGGAAACGTCACCACTCTCCACAAGTTGGTGATACTCTTCCAAAAAAGAAAGCCCACAGTGCTACTAAGTGTAAAGTAATTTAAATTTGCAGTTGTTCATTTTTACATTTCTGTTAAAGAGAAATGAAGTGTGCTTTGGAGTTTATATTAGGAAATGTAAACATATAAATTACTTTTCATAGAATCACAGAAACTTCAAGATTGGAAAAGACCTCTAAGATCATCTAGTCATCTAGTCCAATGATCAACCTTATTTCAATATCTGTAATGCACCAGCAAATAAATAAATTACTTTTGCATACTCTTTCCTTTTAAAGAGTTACAAATCAGTAGTCCTGGTATACATTTAATACTCAATTCATTCAGCCCATTCTTATTTTCCATTTTCTTTCAGTGGCCTGAAGCTCATAGGGATGTTATGTATTACACAGAGGAAACAAAACCCTTTTCAGTAGAAAATGGGAAAAGTGTTTCTAAGAGGGATGCCAGTAGGTGTTTCTATGAATGAAAAATCAGTGGTGAAAGGAGGAAGAGAGTAAATGGAGAAACAAATGGGGTGAAAGCTTATTACAAAGATAGGCAGCATCCACTTAAGTATGTAGTCAGGAAAGATTTCAAAGGAAAAGAAAGAAGGTGAAGAGTAGAAGGACTAAAGAACAAGGAAAGGATAGGATTAATGAGTCAGGAAAAGTACTTTCAATACTTTCAGTACTTTCAATTTGCAGAGTACACTAAAAGCTGATACTGGGAAAAGAAAATACAGAATTTATTTTGCTAGGTTTTTGTTGAAGAGTGAAACAGCAGACTGATTACAGAAGGGTAGGATCTTGCAAATGCATCAAACTTGGCCAACACAATTTGCAAGCAAAAATGAAAAGCAGAAGAAAAAATACCTATTTTTATTGAGAACGATTGTGCTATTATCTTGTACCAGAGGAAGTGGATTTAATTGCTGGAAAATTTTCAGAACTATTGAGTCTTCCAGGAGTTGAAAAAGGTGGGAAAAGAAATTGAGTTGTAGGGACAAATACTCCTTAAAATTGAGTTGGATAACATGACAAAGTACTTGAATGCTAGATAAAAAGGAATTAAGCAAATCAGCTCTGAAGTTAAGAGAGATGAGAGAAAATCACAGAATCATAAAATGGCTGAGGTTAGAAGAGACCTTAAAGAGTATTTCTTCTAGCCCCTTCCGTGGGTAGAGCTGCCCTTCACCAGATCAGACTGCCCAGGGTGCTATCCAACTCAGCCTTGATCACCTCCAGGTATGTGGCACCTACAACTTCTCCAGGCAGTCGGTGCCAGTGCCTTAGAACTGCTCTCTGGTCTGTAGTTCCCCAGATCTTTCTTTGTCCTTTTTTTGAAAATGGAAGAGTGATGTTTCCCTTTTCCCAGTCACCAGGGACTTTGTCTGACAGCCATGACTATTCAAATATGATGAAGCGTGGCTTGGCAATCACATCAGACAGTTTCTTCAGGACCCTGGGGTGTTTGTTATCTGACCCCGTGGACTTGTACACGATCAGCCTCATGAGGTGGTCTCTGACTTGCTCTGCTGTTACAGAGGGAGGGATTTTAACTCTGTGACACCGCCAGCTGTCCCTTATTGATCTGTTCCTTGATATTTAAACACAAGGTCTCAACCCGGTGATGGCTGTTTCTCAGAGGCAGCTCTTCCCAATCTATCTGCTTCTTAACATAGAGGGCAACTGCCCCACCCCTCTTGCCCTACCCATCCCTGCTGAAAAGATTACAGCTCTCAGTCATAGTATTCCAGCTGTGCGATTTGTTCCCCATGTTTCCATAATAGCAATGAGATCATTGTTTTCTAATTGCACCATGGTTTTGATCTCTTCCTGCTTATTGCCCAAGCTATGTGCATTGGTGCATTTCCACTGGTCTGTTGGCAATGTTACTTTCTTGGTGGAGTCCTCCCAAATTCCTCTGGAAGAATCTGAGATCTTCCCTCACTGCTTCCCAAAGGGGTAGATCCCTGGCTCTTTTCTGTTATTCAGCAGTACATCCCCCTTCCCCATCAAATCTAGTTTAAAGCTCTGGTGATAAGCCCAGTCAACTTGCTGCCTGGTGTTTTCTTGCCCCATCCCGGTCATCTGCATCCCAAAATGAAAAAAGAATCAAGGACACAGTCTTATTAAAAATGTGATATTATAGCCTACATACTGAAAGTATTCATGTACCCCCTGTTGTGAATTGTTACTGCAGCACTATGTATTACATCTGATGCTGCAAACATATTATCATCTAAATATGCAATTACTTTGTTGATAAGCCTAAGAAGTAGTTTAGTTACAGTCACTTCTCTGAAGGTCAAATACTTCCTCCACCATGTCTAAAGGCAACTAAAGAGGCAGATTTGGAAGTCATTCTTGATCCTTTACATACAATTAAATATCACATGGTAAATAAATAAAATGTTTTTAAGATTGCATCTCCAATATTTAGGTGATTTTCTGTCTATTAAAGGTAGACACAAAAAGCAGTCAACATTAGAACAACTTGCAATGTCTTTCTTAGTATGCAGTGCTTTCTTTTATATGACAGTCATGAATTGGAGACAGGTTAGTTATGGAGATTTCTTAGTGAGTCTTCTAAATATACTAGTTAAGAAAAGTGCAGCA
This sequence comes from Tragopan temminckii, assembly GCA_028571105.1. NCBI lineage: Eukaryota > Metazoa > Chordata > Aves > Galliformes > Phasianidae > Tragopan > Tragopan temminckii. The sequence goes on along the minus strand of JAOWBP010000001.1, from coordinate 79,658,263 downwards.
TGGGAACCAGTACTGCTATTTACCACTTGCAAGTGTGAAGATTAAGTGGAATTTTCTAGCTACATAACTGTAAGTTGTTATTTATTGTTTATTCTGAAGGATGCCAATCAGAAGCCTCCATGAAAGAAAAATTACTTAGGAAAAGCTAAAGAAGAGTAATGTTTGTGAATATCTACCAGAGATTTATTGTTGGTGTTTCTGGATTTGTTACATTCTTAAATTTTCTGATATGCAGATTCATTACCAAAAAAAAAAAAAAATCACAAAAAAACAGAATCTTTCATGTTTGAAGGGAACTGTGAATTTCTCTTAGTCTAACCTTGTTCTCTAACTATGTCCAATTACAGAACATCACTCAGAAAATTAGGGATCTAGAAATTTGTTCTAACAGGTACTTTTTTATTATTATTATTATTTATTAATTTGGAATAAGCTCATGATTTGCCTCTTCTTCGTGCTAAGCAGTTCCATCTCTCTCAGCTTATTCATATAATGGAGATGTTCCTATTCCTTAATTATCTGCTTCCATCACTGTTTCTCATGAATGATCTTAGCAAACCTGCATCTGTACGCAAATCCCACAAAAGGGAAAGCATCTGTGTAGTCAGATTCAGAGGCAGATTCTCTCTATTTGAAAGACATCATCAAACTTCAAAGAGCTCTATCTAAAAGCTGTTAAAACCACTGAAGAGCTTTCTGACAGTCCTTGTTGGAATTGCACCAGTCTCATCTCAGATATCTCCTGATGCTTTGTTCCATATTTCAGTTCCCTCAATAGTGAGATCTGTGAATCACCACTAATCTTCAGTGTTGACATAGGCATTAGGGTTTGACTCTGCAGTAGTACTAAAATCAATTGCTAGATTGATTGCAGATACAATCATCCGTCATTGATGATTTCTTTGTTGTTTTGCTCAGACTCTGTAATATTTTCAAGGCAGTGACCTGTTCTTAATTGGCCTCTGGAGAAACTATCTTGCTCTACTGATTGCAGAAGGAGTTTAGGTAGTTCTTAAAATAGTTAGGAAGAGTAACTATTTCTACTGCATTTCTAGCCAATATAGACATCTGCTTCAGGAAAAATGATGTTAATTTGTTTACTTACATGAATGATAAGGAAGTGCAGAAAGATAACGAGGTTATCTTATAGCTGTGCTCATATTTCCATCATTAGTAAGTGAGAAAGTCTTTCCAAATTCTGCCAAATATATTTGCACACAGCCACACTCTTTAGAAATTAGAAGACTGTAACTTTCCAAGAAAAATGAAGCAGTACCATAAATTTGACTTTACCACAGATATTGCTCATTCGTGGTGAAAATAAATAAATAAATAAATAAATAAATAAATAAATAAATAAATAAATAAATAAAAAGTAATCATTAACTTCGATGGTGAGTCAGCAAAGCTGTTGTTTTATCAACTACAAGGGTAGAGAAATACAGGTATTATTCAGTTCTCCAGCTTTCTTAAGACATGGCCAACTGCTGACGCACATGGATCACATGTTGCACATGGAGAAATTTTCAGAGATTGGATTTCAGGCTGAGTGTGTAAAATTTAGCCAAGTTTTTCCGAGTTCCCTACCTGGTAAGATATTTTGTATCCAAAGCTGAGAGAAGACAGTGCACAAGGGTCGCTAGAGGTGACTATAAAAAGTCAGTCTTTTGAAGGAACTGTAACTGTTATTCTTTAAAATATGTAGACTGTCCTGGTAAAGCTCTGTGCTATTTGGCTAGACAGTTTTCAGTACCTGGCCAACCTTAACACTTTTTTCATCAGCAATCATTTAATTACTGTTGACAAAATAACTAATATCAACTTTAATAGCATGAGAAAAAATCACCTGGTCTGTTTTTCACAAAAGAAAAAGCTTGGATATCTGTGTATCTTTATTGTAATTTGCAAGAATATTAGTTTTTACTCTTTGTGCTTGTCTGAAATACACTGTTTTGTGTTTTCAATATTACTGTAAAATTATAGAAAAATAAATTATTTTTCCAACTCCTATTCATGTTTTATTGGATAGGTGTAGACTATTATTACAGCTCTCCATTATATTATTTTCACTTTAGTAATATTACTTATCCACTATTCCATTGGTAGACCTTCAGAAATTACCTCCCCTGCTGAGAGTTTGTTCCTATCTGTAATTTAAAATATATGACATGACACAATATATGTAGTTTTGGACTACCATAGCATTATTTTTTCCTTTTATCATAATTGACATTATCAGTACAACCCAGAATAGGATTCATTTTTTTAGAGTGGTTCTGCATTTGAACATATAGTTAAATAATTTTCTTTGTAATCCTTAGAACCTCTTTCCTGCATTACTGATTTTAAATTATCAGTCTCCAACTTGGTTTATAAGATTATCATTTCCATCAATTACTTATATCTGTTGAATCTCATTTATTTTAACTGTGACCACCTTTAACCTTGCCCCATGATTTTGCAGTTCTAATTTTTGCAGCTGCATATTTGAGAAGTATAATTTTTAAAGATTTTCTCGGCTACCGTTCTGTGGCACATGTCCAGTTCCATTATTATAATAGAAGGTTTTGTTATTCTCCATTTCAGAAGAAAACCAGATAAGGAGACCTTGTAAGAAAGCATTTCATTCTGACTAATGTAATTTTAGTTTTATTTTTTGGAGGTACACTTGAACATTTTTTCAATATGATAAAACACCTTCACAGTTCAAAGCCTGTACATTTTGGAAGAATTTGATACTTAAATTTTGTATTTGGAAGTGAAGAAATCCTCAGAGCACATAAGATAGTAAGTATTATCCTTGTGATTCTGGAAAGACAAGCAGCACATAAGTACATTGTCTCTTTAATACCAGAAATGGGCATTGTAGACACCACAGAAGGAAAGTTCTGATCTCTCAGTATATTGCCATGTTACTTGAATGTTCTGAAGAAGAGAAACTGAAGAGAATATAGAAAATGACTGTGAAAGAAAATGTAACTCAGTGGAGAAGATCTGGCAAACAAGGATTTATTCCATACATGAAGGGCATATAATCATCCAGGCCTTCTATTTTGAGTTGGTTACAGTTGGCGAAACCAAGAGTAGCAGATGTTCTCAAGACTGTAAGTCCTTGTAAGTCACCTTAAACTGTTTTCATCCTCAGCAAACTGAGTTTTATGCAGGAAGCTGAGAATTGTTATTGTTTCACTGAAGAAATTACACTGCTGTTTGGATTTTCCTCATAAGGATATAAGCTTTTTCTTTAAATGCAGCTAACTGATGTAAATAATGGATAATGTACTGATGAGTTCTGGGTCGCCAATTCTTTGGCTTTTTCGGGGAAGTAAGCAAGTACGGATAAGATGCCTCTGCTAGTGAAACTGTCAACAGCTCTAATAATGAAGGAGGTTTTCTCTACTTATTGAGATATACACAATGTGCAAGAAATCTGAAAAATTTAAAATGTCAAAAGCAGTGTTCTGCTGAGCAGTGTTCTCTAAATAAGCTAGTCAACTATTCAGGAGCACTTCTCAGCTGAAAAGACATTTCTTATTAGATTGCAAAGACAGAGCATGAAGCAATCATAGCAGCTGAATTCTGGAAGATGACCATATGAGGTAATGGTAAAAGAAGAATGTTTCTACTGACCCCATTCTTTCTTCCTTTTGGCTACAAAGGTCTTCAGCAGGGTTCAAAGACAAATGTGAATGTAGGGAATGAAAGTAAAACTGATTTCCAAGGATTATGTTATTCTTCCATTTTAAAAACCTACTAAGCACCTTCTGCAAAATTCAGTGAAACTCTGAATTTGTTCAGTGAGTACGCAAATGGGTTGGAAAATTCAGTGAAGTTGAATTATCCACAGCATATATGTAACATGGATGTGTAAGATGCTGCTTGGAATGTCTTTTTGAACTGAGCCATGTTACTAATCACTGTAATGATGAGGGGAAAAAAATTAACACATATCTTCAAACTGACCAGATTAGTGATCCACAGCCAATAAGCCAAAGATCCACCCACTATTGTGACTCTCAGATTTTGTTTCTTATTATTTTACTTAATAATGATGTTACCTTTAATGGTTTCCAACTAGTACATATATAAACAAATTTAATAGGTTGTATAAAAACTTCCAATGTGTTACCATATTCTTTTCTCTGCACTACAGCATTATCTGTGAAAGTAGATGCAATTTCAGTGTTTCTATCCTGGTGCTGAAATCTATCAGGTCTGCAGACTAATTAAGAGATAATCACATTTCTTTCTGACCTGTGGGCTCTGTCAGAATTGTGACCAACTGGTAATAAGAGTTTCACAAAAGCAAAACTTTGGTGCTCATTTCCAGTGGTAAGTAAAAATGACCTCGCTGCAAGAAGAAATAGAAGTAGAAAGTGTGTGATTTCTAACTATCCGCAGTGCTACTTCTGTTTCTCCTTGTACAAAAGTGATCAGACTGCCTGAATGGAAATGAAAGAGGAAGCAACAGTGTTTTCTTTCCACATGCAAATAATTGAGAATATTTTAAATATCAAATCAGATACCGTGCAAGTAATGACTAGATAGGTTAGGCATCAATAGAGTAACTGCGTACTAGTTAAGAAAAGGACAAGCTGTTAATACAGCCACTGACTAATGAGTACATTAATCTTTTTTAAAGAAATACAAGGGAAGTGGTTTGAGAAGAAGCTCGAGAACTGAGAAAACTTGATTCAGATTAGTCTCCCATTTAACAATTATAATTGTGGTTTTGTTTTCATTTACTTCCCTTCTCTTTTATTTATTTCTTTGCTTTCATGATAGTGTTGGTGGTTGTCTGTGACCTGACAGATTTTAATGTACAGCTATTGGCAAGTGCTGTAGATCCTCTCTATTGCATTTTGGTATATTGCTTTCATTAGGAACAAAGCAAAAGGCCTTTTCAATTATATTCAGAAGCAAATTAAATGGATTATATATCCCTTGAAATCTCTTTCAGCACTGCTGATGTTCCTGCATTCAGCAAGTTGGATTTTAAAAATCAGAGGAATTACTTCAGTTTCATAAGTATTAAATTTCTGGCGTGACCTGTAGAGTATGAGGAATCCTTCTGGTCCCAACTAGCAGCTACATTATTCCCATGACAGAGATCAACTCTAACATAAGGAAGAAAATGTTGTTGGGTGAATCCCAGGATGGCAGCAGATGTCAAGTTAGTATTGTCAAAACATCTGCAAATTACTCTGGAGGATTCAGGGATTTTGTTGTTTATTTTTTCCCCATTCTTCAAATATTTGACTCTAAACTCTAATAAGATGTAGTTGCATTAGAGAAATAAGATTAGAGATGCTGCACTCCAGCAATTGTAACATGTCCAACTGTCCTTTTCCTTACTATGGGAAATATGGGTATTCCTTCTGTGATAGTATAAATTTCTAAAATTCTTTTCTCTCTTTGATTTGATTCCTACCACAAGTTTTCACTGCATTGTTACATATGATCACTTTATTATTTTGTGCCAAAAAATAAAATACAGCTTTCTGTGACTGAACTAACAGATCAGTTTTCTCCAATGGTCGCCAGCCTCAACAATTGTTAATTAACGCAGCTGAAATATGCAACTGTATATTTTACTCAAAATAAGCTAAACTATGCAAATTATCAGGGTTGCTTGTTTCTGAGTCAGAAAACATTCTGAAAGGAAATCTTTTGCAGAGAAAGAGAGAATGACAGGTAAAGTAAATGAAGTGTGTCTGCTTATGAACAAGTATTTTATGCATAATTACTTCATACCTTTCAAATTAATTACATCATATTTGCCTGAAAATTACAGAAAAATGAAATAATGGACTTAGGGCATATTGGAACTTATGCAATTACATTTGTTGCTGCATTTTTGTGAGCTCTTGCAACATAAGAGAGCAGGAAGGAGATGCCAGCGGTGGTATTCTTTGTTACTGTTTTGAGCAAGCGTGTCATAACAGAAATCAAATACATATTCTTTTTGTTTACTATTCTAGCATTCCTGTATCATGCAAAAGTGTGGAGATGAGAATGGTCAAGAAGATGACAATTCTAGAATATGGATGGAGATCCCCAAGAAAAGGCCTACAAGGTCTGCTGGGCTTCTTAAAGAGTGAAATAGATAAAAAAGGAAGAGCTTCCAGGAAAGGTTCTGAAAGAGCAGAGGTAGCAGTGAGGTTGGGAAAGGAGGATGCAAGTCAAGTGAGGAGAGAGTATGTAGGGTCATTAGGGACAAAATTCTTTTCTATCCAAACCTAGGCTCTCTTGTCCCTACTGCCATATGTCTAGTCAATAGTACTCTGAAACTACCCATGGAATAAAATTGTGGCTATTAGTATAACTTTCATAAAAAGTGGAGATATAAACCATGTTGCTTCAGAACAGCACGGTAGCTGCATGAGATGCTTAAACAGAAGCCTGTTGTTTCCTGGTAATTTATTTGGAGAAGCTAGAAATATTTACTGCCATATGTACTGAACAATGCATGGGCATTTCAGGAAGCGTGAATCTGTGTTAGTATGAATCAAATTACAGATTCATGAGGTTCTACTTTTTGTTTTCAGCAGCTGACTGAATAAGGGAGAGCATTTCGTATTTTACTTTTTGATACTGTATTTCCTCTATGGCACAACCTTGAGTCAGCTTGAAACTGGTGAAATTGCCCAGTTCAGGGCAATTCTGACTTCAAAGGAAGAGCAATTAAAATGCTTTAGTAAACAAATCTCCTTTATTTCCACTACCTCCTTGAGGAGCGTGTTTCTTCCTTCAAGCCTCTGCTTTCCAGTTGATTCCTCCAAGTAGCTTGCTTCTATTCAAACTCCACAGTCTTCTTTGGTCCATCAGCCAGACTTGGCAAGGATTCACTCTCTGCCTCATAAGAGACCCTTGCTCCACTCATTCTGTGCTGGCTGGCTAGCAGTGAAGAAGATATAGCTGTTGATAAAGGTATAAATAATAAAGTTTGAAAATAAGAATGTATAAAATCTCCATGTAAGTGCTAGCCTTGTCTAAGTGAAAGTGGAAAAGTTTTTTTCACTGGTTTGCTCTACAATCTATTTCCATTAGAAAACTCTTCTTTCCCCCCATGCCTTCAATAAATTTCATTCTGAACTGAAGCAGGGTATTTCTGATCTCAGCTCTCCATCAGTGGTTGTTTTTACTGGTTTTCCAGAAAATTGATTGAGCTGATGATTTCATGTTGCACAAAGGTTAAAAAGCTGTGGAGGGGAGGAAATGAGGGTAGCTGCAGGAGTGTACTTCATGCAGTTGGTTTGTATTTCAGTTGTTGCTTTTTCTCTGTACCAGTAGGATAAAGTAGTTTCCTTCTGGCATCATCTTATGCTGGGGTTAATTATAATTCTTTTTAGTGCATGAGATTCTGAACATTGCCCCATCTGTAGCAAAATCTTTCAACAATGAATCTTTATCAGAAACAATGGCAGTTGTCAAAATACAGTGCAGTGTAAGATTATATACTGCATTATTTTTGCACAGTTTTTGTCTTGGGAGGCAGAAGTCACAACTTTGAAGTTACGGCATACTGAGGTACTTGTTTTGTTTTGAGGTTTTGTTGTTTTCTTTCATTTCCTGTTTTGTTTTCCAAATGATGGGTGTGGGAATCAAAATATTTGGAAGCACTGGGGCATTTTGAAAATATTTTTTTCTGAAAGATCACTAATATGAAATAAACGACCATCCTTAGCTCAGTTTTCATCTGACTAGAATTGTAACATTGATAGATGAATTCTGAGTCTCTACCTATTTCTTCAAAGACAGCAACAACTTTACTGTTGTGAGGAAGTTTGGCTAGTAAAGCCACAGTCATCGACTTTGCCTGCTGTTCTGCATTGGTAGGAGCTGGCTTCCATGTACTTTCTTGAGCATGTTTCCCAGTTAATATTGCTAACATGCTGATTGAAAAGCTGATATAGCTTTTTGTATTGGGACTTTTTGTTTGCTTGTTTGTTTGATTGATGTTGCACATATTTTTCATTATTATATGCATTTACTATTACATATTAAATAATTATTTGCTTTTTCTATGGAGGGTCAGAATACATCTCAGATATGTTTAGAATGTGTCCACTGCACACAATCTCAGTCTCTTTGATGTGCCTTGGAGAAACGCATGGCATGCTTGTATGTCAGGTCTACTTAAGCTGTTGCCTTTCAGTCATCAAACCCTGAAGAAAGTCAAGCTTTAGCTGACCTACCCTGAAATAACCAATAAATTTGTCTTGAAGTCATTGTAAAGAAACCTGAAGAGTAGCCTTAGAAGACAACCAGTTTAAGTGACGTTTTTGCTGAATCTCCTCTGTAGCTGCTTATTTTGGTGTAAATCTTCCTGTGCTGACAGTACTTAGGGAGTCTTGTGATGGGTCAGAAACATCCAGATTTAGTAGCAAACAAACCACAGTAAAGCTTCGTTTTTCTCACTGGACAGATATAAATGGTAGGTGAAACAAATTCAAAGCCTTTGGGGACTTTTGAAAGAGTCGAGTGAGAACAGAATTGGGAACTGAGCATCTTGGTGGTTCTCACAAATCAAAGCAAAGCTCTCCTGGTAATTACAATAGTCCACTTTTACTTGAACTTTCAGAGGCTTATTATAAAAATAGACTCACTGAAGACTGAAACCTGTCAATTCAAAGATTTGAATCTAACAGTGCTTTCCAAATTACAGAGGCTTTGTTCACATAGGAGAATTACAGTGCTTACTTACCTCGATAGTAGTGCTCCTGTACTGAAGAAAAAAAAATATATGTGGATTGCTGAGATAGCATTATTCTAAAGAAATTAAATAGTTGGATTTTTTGATTGCTCATAAATAGAAAATGTGGGTTTATCTAAATACATGCTTTAAAATATGTAAGATTTTAAAGTGTTATCTAAAGTGTAATTTTGAATTGAAGTGATCTACCTCTTACTCTTCCTTTGTTGGCTTCATGCAAACAGAATTTTGTTATGATTTTCTGATAGGTTCAGATTTTTAGCTGCCATAAAAAAAAAAAGACCACTATATTCAACTACCTCAAACCATAAAATGTGTTTCAAATGCATGTAGAATTTTGAATATATTCATAACCAGAAATGCTCTAACAGTCTTCAGGAAAACTCACTTATTAATTCAACCTCAGTAGTAAGACAAGAGAGAAATCCGTAGGCAACCTATGCAGCACTAGATCTCTTAGTGGAAAATGTAGTTTGTTACTAGATGAAACAGAATTCTCAAGATTCACCCAAGCATGTAAATTCTTGGGAAAAAAAAAATGCTTTTGGAGAGGAGTTATTTAAGGACTGCACAAAGCTATTAGATGGCAGAAATCAGTCACAACATTGTTTTTTCAGAGCTTGACCAAATGTAACTGTTAAGTCCCTTAGGTTTTTAGGTTTACATACATTAGAAGTAAATAAGTTCAGTAGTCAGAAACTTGCTAAACCCTTGTGCTTCTTTCCACAGAGAAAACAACTATGTGTTAAGACAACTGTTTGTACCCCTGTATTCTTGGGTGTAACTTCCCTAGGATAATACATAGAATCTCCTATGTAACAAGCCAAACTTTGTTAATGGGCTGTTTTTGTTTTTTTTTTTTACCTTATATATATATATATTTTTCAGCTCTACGGGACAACAGAATTGAGCTGGTTCGAGCTTCATGGCATGAACTGAGTATCAGTGTCAGCGATGTATCTCTGTCAGATGAAGGGCAGTACACCTGCTCTTTATTTACTATGCCTGTCAAAACCTCCAAGGCTTTTCTTACCGTTCTTGGTAAGTATAAATAACTGAGCATGCTTATGTTAAAGAAGCAAGCGTTGGCAAATAATGATACGAATGAACTTGTCTGAAGTTTTGCGGAAGAGCCATGTAAATATCTCAAGTCCCTGTAGTTAATTTTTTAATATGGCTATGCTGAAAAATAATGTGCTTCTTACTATTTGGGATGGGATAATGAATTAGGAAGTACACAAATGGCACAATAGGAGTGCTTCATAACTTCTACATCCCAAGCACCAGAAACGTGAAGAAAGTGTGTACGTTCATCTCCTAACAATGTACTTTAGAAAGCAATAGGGAAGAAATCAGCCTGAAATCAAAACAGGCTTTAGAGCTTTATAGTTTTTCCTTCTCATTGCCTTTGCTTGGCTCATTCTGGTTTCTGCTTTTTGTCTATAAAGTGCATATTTTCACTCAGTTTCCTGCTTCTTTTATGTTTTATCTTCTAAATGCTCTACTGTTTTCCCCATAGGTTCTAGATACACATAGAAAAGCAATGGATTTCTAGAGGTGCCCAGGAAATAAAGTTTTTACTTGAAGCTTTACATAATTCGACAAATTTCAGTAGCTCAATCATCTGAAATGGCTAGAGTTTATTGAAACCAAAGTCCGTACCTAAGAGATATGATTATAGAGATTGATTTTAATGCTTTTCTCCTTTTTATATCCCTCAACTATACTCTTTCTTTCTTTTTGTTTTATTTTTATGTGTAGACAGGCAAACAGTTGAATTTAATAGGACTGATGTAAGATGTTCTCTGCACCAGTAATATTCACATTAATCTAGACAGGGAATTGCTTTTGTGTATATGATCTGAAATATGTCTCCATTTCAGTCCACATGAGACCATTTTACAAAAATCTTTAGAAATTTGCCATTGAGAATGAAAAATACCCTCTCAAAACAGAATAGGCTGGAGTAACATCTGCTTGAGGTTAATCTGCTTTTGTGTAGAGAGGCATCGCATGGTCTAAAGAACAGATGAGTGGACCAGTTCAAACTTGTAAATGACAGAAAGACATAGAAAGGTGTTAGAAAGACAGAAAAAAAATCTAGCCATTTTTTATTAACCAGAGTTAACTTGATTTTCCACAGTTCATTTAGTTCTATCTTCAATTTGAGGAGGGTGAGAAGGGGTTAATGAAATTTTCCTGCCATCAGCTACTTTACTTTCAAGAAGGAAAGATAAAATGTCCAAGATGTCTGTTTTTTGTATTTATTTATTTATTTATTTATTTATTTATTTTTATTTTAGACTTGCAATTTTCTGTTTCAAAGCAATATTTTAAGCTCTCGAAACTCCTTCCATCTGAGAATGGGACTTTTTTCCACAGAAAAATATTTCATCTTTTTAATCAGATAAACCATCTTTTTATGTACTAATAATCTCTTTGTTGACTGCTCTGATATGGATTAAAAGATTTAAGTGTCAAGGTATTATGGTAGACACCATTTTGTGTTCTCAAAGAGAGGAGTAGATTTATTACAGAAATGTATTTTGTGATATGTACTGCTGCTTGGTTTTTATGTACATAATCTGTCATTTTGGAAAAGTGATGTAAATGAGCCAAATTGTGAAATGCAGGTTACAAGATCAGGTACTGTGACTAATCCATTTACCTTGCCATTAGTATGAATGCATCAAAGTGCTTCGGATGCAAGTTCTAACAGTGACATTTTCAGACATCTTAAAATTACAATCTTCAGTATCATTTCAAAGTAAATTATTCTTGTATTTGCCAAAGTCAAATGGATTTATACATACTGCAATGACATTTTTTGTAAACGCTACTCATAAATTTATTTATAATCTTTCATGGTTCATTGAAAAATAACTATTTCAAAATTTATTATGATGTGTATGCTATTTCATGATCCTAAGATCTCTTCCAAAGACTTTGGATTCAGCTAAAGAATTCTCAGTAGCCAATGGATTTTTGATTATACATTTTTTTTTCTCATTATTGGTTCTCTGAAAATAACATAACTTCTGTGTTTGTTTTCATCCTCCTTTTTCCCTGGATTTTGTACTAAAACTTCATAATTCATGCTTAAACATCTGTTCTCAACTTAGAACAGTTAGCTGGTTTTTGCCAGTTATTTTTTATTTTCAGAGTTTTACTTCAAATATGCTTCCAGTGTACTTCAACATTTTCTTTACTGTGCAGACCAGTTTAAATCTTATAACCTGTTTGCAGAATATTTTTAGATAGAATAGGTTCTAAGATACAAATTATCCATTTTCCTTAGAAATCTGGATAAGTTCTGTGTGTTTTATTGATAGTTTATTTACAATAGAAAACACTAGCATTCAATTTTGATAAAAGACAATAAACTACTAATTCCATTTATAGAATTTAGAGTACATGAAGAACTCTAAGGTGATCATATATTTATGGTAACAGTTGAACATATCAGATACGTTTTGTTTGTTTGCTTGTTAGGTGTTCCTGAGAAGCCACAAATTACTGGATTTACTTCACCAGTTATGGAAGGCGAGAGAATGCAGCTAACTTGCAAGACGTCTGGTAGCAAGCCAGCAGCTGATATCAGATGGTTCAAAAATGACAAAGAAGTTAAAGGTATTTAAAGGACTTTTGTGAAATTTGGTACACTTGTGAAAACTATGCATAATTTACAGTTATGTTTTTAATTCATGTTTGTAAAAAAGTATTTAGTGTTCAACTGTCAAATGAATTAGTGATAGTATGTAGTTAAGGAATTGATTCCAAGTGACTCTAGTGGCCACAAAACCACTACTTTATTTTTCTTCTCCAATAGTAAAAACTGATGTTTTGAACTTCTCTGAAATCTGTTTAGCGTATTTAACTCAAAGTAGATGTGTTATAGAGAAATGTCTTGTGAAATTAATATTGTCACAGCCATGACACTCACTCCAGATATTTTATCTTTTCCTTTCTTTTTGCTTTTGTGATATGACATATGTTATATTTGATCAATTATTAGTTTCATGTTATGCTTCCTTAAGTAAAATAACTGGCTGAGAAAGAGCTGTCTGGAGCAGACAGGATATTGCATTTCCCACAAGGGAGATACAGAGCCTGCTCAGGCGAGGAAGGGTCAAGTTTTAGCCACTGAGAAAGTCTCAGTTACAAAACTGGGAATCTGCAGCTGTGACAAGAATGCTGAGTGTCTGCAGGACTGAAGAGAGGGAGGAATACTTTGAAGGGTATGAGGCAAATTTCACAGGGACTGAGGAGGGTTGGAAAAAGTGAACTGTAACTGACAAGTCTTTAGGTGACTAAAACCAAAGCAAGTATTGTTCTTCGGGTATCCAATAAAATAGGAAATAGTTGCATATGAAAGCTACGTATTTCTTTTCTGTCTTCTCTTTCCCTTTTTGTGTTTGTTATTCAAAAGTTACTTTTCATTCCATATTTTTATAAAGCATAAGACAGTTTTAAAATCCTTTCTGGTGAATGGATGGAGAAAGCTTTCTATAAAAGGAAGGCTGCTTGTTGTAGAGTATTTTAATAAAAATTATAAGGTCATGGCTTTTATTCAAGTCGTGTCTATTCATTCTACTACAACACCAAATCAGTATATGATATGAAATCTAATATTTCTGCATAGCCATTTACAAAAACAAAAACAAACACACAAAAAAACCCCACATTTTAGTATAGTCTTGTTCCTGGGGAGGAATAGGTGCATGCATCAGTACAGGTCAGGCGATGATCTGCTGGAGAGGAGCCCTGCAGAGAAGGACCTGGGTGTTCTGGTGGAGAGCAGGTTGGCAATGAGCCAGCAGTGTGCCCTTGTCTCCAAGAAGGCCAATGGTATCCTGGGGTGCATTAAAAAGAGTGTGATCAGCCAGTCAAGGGAGGTGATCTTTCTCTTCTGCTCTGCCCCGGTGAGGCCACATTTAGAATACTGTATCCTGTTCTGGCCTCCATAGTTCAAAAAAGACAGGGACTTCCTAGAAGGGGTCCAGCAGGGGGCCATAAAGATGATAAAGGGCTGGAGCATCTCCCATGTGAGGAAAGACTGAGTAACCCGGGTCTGGTAAGCCTTGGAAAAAGAAGACTGAGGGGGGAATCTGATAAATATTTATAAATATCTAAAGGGAGGTGAGAGACAAATGGATGAGGCCAGGATCTTCTCAGTGGTGTGTAGCAATAAGACAAGGAGTAGTGGCCTAAAACTTGAACATAGGAAATTCCATACTAACATGCAGAAGGACTTCAGTTCTGTAAGGGTAATGGAGCACTGGAACAGGTTTCCCAGAGAAGCTGTGGAATCAACTTCTATGGAGATATTCAAGACCCTCTTGGAAACTAGCTATGTGATTTATTGTAGGGAACCTGCTTTAGCAGGGGGATTGGATTCAATGATTTCTTAAAGTCCCTTCTAACCCATGCAAATCTGTGATTCTCTGATCAGCTTTGTCTCATATTTGTCTGACGTTATGAATTTTGTTAGCTGAAATTATTGCCTCAAACAAAGTTGCAGCATTAATTAAAGAACTAATTAATCTACCTTTATTATTGTTTACCACAACCAAAGCTGATTTAAAAGGAGGTGGTAATTGGTTGTCTGAGGAACGCAGTCCCTTTGAGAAGTGTCTTTAGGTTTCTGATAAAAATCAAAGTTTTTTTTTATTGGAGACAGGAAGCTTAGGCTGAAATTATTTGAAATATATTTGAACACTCTTAACAAGGAAAGAAAATGGGGAAACACAGAATACCTTTCTTACCAGTCACTGACAAATTTGAAGAAATTGCTGTATTTTTAAGTCTGGTATAAGAACTTTGCCTTTCTTTCAGCTGACGTGTAATTGAAGCCAAACAAGCGGTTCAGTCATTTGTCTCTACAGCTAATTTGCTCTTCTCAACAGTTTCTAAAGGGACTTTTTTTATCTTAGGAGAGGGTAGAGGAGGGACAAAGGTTATGAGAAGAAGAATGGTAAAAGTGAAAAAAACAGAAATGAGAGGAAAGCACATTCATTTCAGTTTAGCTTTTCAGATCTTCTGAAGATCACATTGCCATTTTGCAAAGGTTAGAAATAAAATAACCTAACCAGTTTGCAGTGGCATCAGCAGAACTTACATTAGCTTTGTGCACTGTAAAAGGTGAAATGATAAATCTGAGAAAATAGATACGAAATTATATGCTAATGCAGCTGACATTAAAGGTTAGGAGTTCGTCTGTCTAGCACCAGTAAATCCAATCGTGTTACAGTGTATTATACATGGTGCAAAAGAATATAAATGATGCATTGAGTTCAGAGTTGCACCAAAGGGGAAAAAGCCATTCTAAAATTGTACCTCCATTGCTATTACTCAAAAAAGGAATCATCATGTGGTATAAGAATACTGTTTGATGCAGTAAGTGCTAGTAATAAGACTGAGTGCAAAGCACTGAGTACTGCGTCTTTTATTTTAGTGTTCTGTCTCATGTGAACCAAATTAACAAAGCAATCTGCACTCTGGTGCAGCATTCTGGTGACATTTTAGAAGGAGGTTATTAAAAGCAGAAATATACGAGAAGTTAAATATGCAATTTTTTATTTTTTTTTCTAACAAAACTTGTTACGGCTAATTTCAACAATATTATATAAAATATGTCTTTCATTTTCCAGGAATATTTTTAAAGGATTTTTTTTTTCCTGGGAAAATGAGGCTTAAAAATATATAAGATAATGTCAATTGATTTTGTTGCAACAAATTAAGATATTTTGAATAAGTTTATACATTTTAATATACACTAAATATTCTGACAGACATCCAGTATTTTGTCTTAATTAACCTCTAAGTGAAGGAGGATTTTTTTTTTTTTTTAGGTAGAAAAGCCGTTTCATGGTAGAACTTGATGTTAAATGTAAATAAGAACTATATTTGCCTTTTAAAAACAGCAAAATTATCTTTTTATAAGATTGGTGCTCCTATATGAATGTTTTATGTATGCACTCATAAATGACAACGAACAATGAATGATAGGTATCATTTTACTTCTGTTTATTATTTTCACCATCAAACATCTGTACTTGTGAGCCATAAACTAGTATTAATAGCTAATATGAGGGTGTCTGTTTGTATGCCTGTCTGATAGTCATAGATGGTCCCCAGAGTTGGTGTGGCCCAACCTCTTTTTGGTTATATCAGATTGCTTAATGTCTTTTCTGATTTGGTTTTGAAAAATCTCCAAGGACAGTTTCCACAGTGTGTCTGGGATAGAAGTTTCAAGTAACTGAAATACCTTACTGGGGAGAGTTTTCGTAATTTCATGAATCACAATCAGAATTTGTCTTGGCATAACTTATGTTCATTGCTCCTCAGTTTTTGTTGTACAGCTCCAAGGAGGCTCTGGATTTTTCTTAAGAAATTCAAGACAGTAGTTTGTCTTCTATTCAGCAGGTTGATCAAACCCAACTGTCTCCAACTTCTCATTGTAATCCAGTTAGTTGACATCTTTTCTATACTGGAAAGTCCAAATTTTGGCTGATTATTCTAGATGCAACTGCAAACATACTAAATAAAGGAGAATAATAATTTCTTCTTCTTGCTCGTTTTACTATTGTTACTGCAGGGCAATCCTTTTTTAACTCTCAACTCTGTAAAGGCACATTGTTGACTAATGTTCAACAGGTACTTAATACCCCCAGTTCCAGTTCTGTAGAACTACTTTCTGTTTAGGTATACCTAAATCCTTTGATTATGGTGATTTCCAGACAGAATTCCTCTGTAATGGACATTTTTCAGTCTTTTTTAAGCTGACAGGAGTAGTAAGAAAAGTAAGGTAAAAAGCAGACTGCATAGGACATATTTACAAATTCTGTGAAAATCCTGGGTAAATATTTTGAAAGCTAGTGTGCGATTACATGCCCACTACCTGATCTCCGCTGCTGTTTCTTTTCAGAAGGGCTTAAGCTGTTAACATGTATTATAATTATACCTTTCTTTTGCTGTGAAGAAACATCCAAGAAGATAGAGCTGATCAAGTGGGCAAGCTAAGGATTTCTGTTGATAAAGATGTCAACAGCAACAATATTAGCACCATCTTTTTTACTAGAGGGATTTAAGGGTTTTACCCTCTAAATAAGAGGTGTCTAGGGAAAGACTTCTAAACACCTGCCTAGGAAATCAACTGGTTTTGTTTTTCTGAAGGATTAAGTGTCCACAGCTTCTCACTGAAATGAAAGTTGTTGAAGTTCTCAGGAGCTTTCTTTCCTCCTAAAATCAATAAGAAATTGGATGTATACATTACTTACAAACGTAAAGCAGTCTGTGTAGGTGCTTGTTATTGAATTTCATACTTACCTCTTTGAACAAAGTCTCAATTATGTGACTCAAAAATTAGTGAAGAAATTTGTGGTTTGATTATAGTAAATTTGCTTTAGCCCTGACCAGTATTTCTCTTATCTTCTGATTCCTAAATACTGATGATCACCTTGGCAGAAATTTGAAATCTCTTAAAGTTTAGCAACCAATAGGCAGAAAAATGTTTGTATGCAATAAATGATTTTGTCTTAGGAAAAAAGTAGAAAATGTATAACTGTATGGTGTCTTCATTTATCCAGAGACGATGAAAAAGAACATCTTTCTAATATCAGAGGTATTTTTATCTAAAAACAGGTAGCTTAAGCCATTTAATATTTGCTTTCTAATATGGATATTTAATGCAAATTTTATTTAGGTCATATTCTTCTCTAATGGGATTTAACATAATTTATAAAGCTGAAACCTCTCGTGTTTTCATTTCTGTAGGACACAGAGGATGTATGCAATCTCAGTGTAATTTCGTATATATATTTATGTATATATCTTTTAAATCCTTTGTAACAAATCAATATAGTAAGCTTATGATTTTGCTGAAATAAACAAATCAATAACTGCTATAAATAGTTGGGTTCCAAGTAAACCAGTTCTAATATGTATGTGAGAAGATCTCATATTGCAGTTAATACAGAATAACTTTTAAAAATAAATGCTTAGTCTTTTGGTTCTCCAGTTCTAATGTAGCTTGTATGTCCTACAGTAAAACTTACTGAGTCTAAACCTTAACTTTGAGCTGAATTGAATTCTTCTTAATCATGGTTGTAGGATCCCAACAGAGTAGTATCTGGATTGAAAACTGGCACAGATTTTTAATGGGCTCTGCTCTGAAAGAGTAAGCCAATGAGTAATGATAAAAAGCACTGAGTGGAAGGTATCTTTGAAGTAATTTTATTTCCAGTGTTTTTGGGATGCATCTGTACGTCCCATTAAATTCTATGATGTATTATAATAATATAATATAATAATATTATCTCCATTTGTTCATCAACTTTTATATATATACTTTGGTTTAGTTTAATTAATAAATTAGTATGATTCTAGCCAAACAACAGAATAAGCAATGAATAAAACAAGCATGAGTTTGACGTATGCAATTTGTTCACGTGGATTCAGCGATATTCATGTATTGCATTACTATGAAAGATGAATGTAGAATATTTAACATTTAGTGACACTGTGAATGTATTAGGGAAGTGAGGGTGGGAGTACATTACACTTTTCTAATGAACTGCAATTTATATCAGATTTGGACCTAAACATGGGAGAATGGTGAAAGCAATTGCCCTCTGAGTCCAGTATCAAGTAACTGATTTTGAATTTTCATCTTCAGTGTACATCTTCTGCTTTGGCAACAGGAGAAAAGAGTAGAATAGCTACAGTTTAATTACTTATGTTTTAAAGAGGTCAATAAGTACATTAAATGTATTTTTTTTTTATAAGTTTGATAGATAAATGTTGCTGTTTAATGTTGGACTATTTCTTTCTGAAAATATTGGGAACAAATATGTTTATTTTTTCTTTCAGATGTTAAATATTTAAAAGAAGAAGATGCAAATCGTAAAACATTCACAGTCAGCAGCACACTGGATTTCCTTGCAGATCGCAATGATGATGGTGCAGTTGTAAGCTGCAGAGTAGATCACGAGTCCCTAAACTCTACACCTCAAATAGCAATGCAAGTTCTAGAAATACACTGTAAGTAATATACATTATATTTGCTTGCTTTTACAGTTTTGTTTTGTTTCAGAGTTTCTACTGTAGGAAATCTTTAAAATTTTCTGAGAACAGTAGGTATTGATAACACTTTTAGCCAACCTCTTTTTTTTTTATTTTTTTTTTCAGAAATAACTCTGAAAAGATTAGAGAGTTAAGTTCTTGGTTTTCTTTACAAATAGCAAAGAGGAAGTGGATTTGTCTTCTTCATTTATCATTGTAGTAATGTCAAAGTAAGCTTTAATATCAAGATCATAGCAGTTCATGACTTTTCATGAAAGTATTTCAGAACTTGTAATGATGATATGGAGAGGCAACATTTATTCAATAACTTTGGATCATGCTAGAGAAACTGTTTAATGCTGTTAAAAACAAAAGTATAGGAGAAAGAGCCCTCTAGAAATTTTTTTGGGCGACTTATCTATAGAGAACATTAAAATAGTGTGTTCTAAAATCCAGGAAGTAAACTCTAACCCCACTGTGGTGTTAGAAAGCAGCATTCCTTTTTTCGTTACAGTGCGTACTTGGTGACTTGACAAATCAAATGCACACTCTCAGAGTTGAAGTTCTGTAGTTAAGCAGTTAAGACATACATATGCAATACATTTGTATACATATTCATTCTTTTCCAAGAACTCATTAGTATATGCTAATGTCTCTCTGGGCAGGCATGGTAGTGCCTCTGGTGGTCTTAGACAACCTACATCCACGTCATTTTTCCATCATCAGCTTCATCACAGTGCCTTTTGGCCGACCTTTCGCTGTTTTTCCCCAATTTGACAAATTTCCATTGCTTGTTGTACCATAATGAGCAACTTTCCATCTTGATGTACTGCAACTCAAAACAATATATGTGAAATCCAAGAAATCCTGGTGAATGCAAAAATATTATGACTTCAGTGCTTCTATGAAGCAGGATCACTGAGAAGAACAAGGCTGCTCACACACCAAACAGAGCTAAAGTGGAAAGTTTTAGAACTAGCACTCACTGATTCCTTTTGCTAAACTAATATATTGGTCCTTAAACTAATATACTGATAGCTATTGCTAAACCAGCCTTAAGTTCAAAATTTAGGCATATTCAAAGTTGAATAAGCCTGCCTATACATCTGTGTGCCGTAGTCTGAAGTCATGTCCCTTGAATCACTTTCTTCACTTTTATAAACTATGAGGGACTCAGGAGAACACCTTTTCACCATCAGGTGACATTTACATATCCACTTGCACTGTAATCACCGTTCTTCTGTATACTGTTATGCCTACTGTTTTGCAGAACATCCAGGGAAAGAGACATCTGCAAAATATTACCAGATCAAGTGAAGAGTAGAGACCTTTCACAGGTCTGTTTCTAGGGTAAATGTGAGCAAAGGAACTTACTATAAACAAGTTTATCCATGAAGCAGACAAGTTGCCAGTAACAGCGGCTAGTTCCCAAGACACAATGTCAAGGTTTGCTGGCTTGTATAACTTATTTCTGAACAGGGAGATAGTTCTGTAAGTATCTAAAACATGTAAAATGTAGTGGTTGAGAAAGCACTCCATACATAGAAGCTGACAGCATTGCTAAAAATGCCATCTGCATAACATCTGAAATGAGGCAGATGTGGATTAGTATCCGTAAGTAATGTGTACTGAAAATAACTGTTTTCTGATGCATCCTATGCATCATTTTCCTGATGGAGATCAAAGCCTTTCTTTACCAATGACTATTAAACACCTGCCCCCCCTAAAATGTTCAGATGGCATCTGTACTAGAGAGATGAATCTTTAACATCTATTTCCCTGAATTCTAAATCACATCACCATCATCCTCTGGTATGACCCATGCCTTCACTTCCAAATTGCTTTCTCTTCCTCCAATGTCCTGTTCAAAATGTTGGTACTACAGGGCCACAACAATGACCAGAGGTCTGAAGCACCTCTCCTGTGAAGAAAGGCTGAGGAAATGGGTTTTTAAATGGGGTATTTAAATGGGGCCTATAAAAGAGTGGGAGACCTTTTTGTACAGTAGGCAAGGGGGACTGATTTTAAACTAAAATCAGGGAGCTTTAGGTTAGATGTTAGGGGGAAATTCTTTTCTCAGAGGGTGATGAGACACTGGCATAGCTGCCCAGAGAAGCTGTGGTGCCCCATCCCTGGAGGCACTCAAGGCTGGCTTGGGTGGGCTCTGGGCAGTCTGAGCTGGTGGGGGGCAGCCCTGCCCATGGTA
>JAOWBP010000001.1:79621197-79637179 GCA_028571105.1 Tragopan temminckii | reverse complement strand
AAGTATTTTCAGAATTTCTGTAGATGAGTTGGAAAAGATATATTCTTTATTCCACATATGAGAATTTATAATAACATATATATAAATATATATATATATAAAAAAATATATATATAAATATAATAATAATAATCTCTTTTGTTTATGAGTTTGGATCATAGTCTTTTCCTTAGCAATACCACATGTAAAGTTATTGCCAATATTTTAAGTAGCTGACTTATTTTGTACAATACCTACCTTTTTCTAATTCCCAATATTTAAAGTGTTATTCTGGAAGTTATACTATTACCATAAAATTTAGTGAGCTTCTTGTAGCTTTCATATTTCAAGAGTAGTTTGTACTAAACACCTGTCTTAGAAAAGAATGGATTTTTCACAGTAGCTTACAGTGCATGTCTAGCAACACTCCTATGAATCAAGTGTGGAGGTAATCAGATGTGTGGGAGTGACCTCCACGGTGCTTGATAGCAGTGTATGTTCTTCTAGAGTTAGCTAACAACTTGCTTAAAAAAAAAAATAAAAAAATTGGCAGCAAATCTGTAAATAACAAAGTGAAACTAAAACAAACAAACAAAAAATAAACAAACAAAAAAAAACCCCACACAAAAAAGAGCAGAAGCCAAAAGACACCTAAGAATGTGTCAGAAATTCATTTTTACACATTCTAACTCCAGATTCCTAGCTCTTTATATATGCTAGTGCCAGTGCTTAATGATGGTTTCTGAACTGCAGCCTTTTTGGAATCTAGTCACTTTTCATCAGTAAGATTTCCAGGCTTGGTCACTGCATTTTTCACTTATTTTTTACTTTTTTCAATTCCTTGCTAAATGGCTTCACTAGCCGCATGACCAGACACAGCATGCTGTCTTTTACACAGAGGATGGTTTGCCTACACATCACGCAAATTCTCATTTGATAATGAAATTGAGTACATAATTTGTAGCAATATTAATTTGACAGTGTGATAAATTTATTAATTGCATCTCTTCATATGAGTTTGCACTATATGTTAAATGTCATAGCTACTTATCATATCAGAGATATTTTTCTTTATATATGTGTAGAACCAGTGTTATCATTTTCAATTGTACTGTGCCTTTGACTATAGTTTGTTGGATTTTTTTTTTTTTCCCAAAGGGAAAAGAAATTTACAGGAGACATGCAAACAAACTAGGTGAATGGTTAAAGCCATGTTTGGTAGTAACAAATTAAGTAATTTAGTAATAATTAAGTAGTAATATTTAGTAATAATATTTAGATGCTCAAGACACATGCTTTGTAATTGGAGATTATTAGTTTTCTTTTATTCTCCTAAAACAGGGTAACAAATGGAAAGAAAGAGAGACTACAGTCTATTCTTGTTTATACTACTTGAAAGGTATACACATGCCAAAAAAAAAAAAAAAAAAAATCTTTGATCTAGTGTTCTACTTTGGACAAGTATATTTCGGGTTTTAAGAATAGCTGGTTCGAGAGTAGAAGTAGTTATGTTGATTT
This sequence comes from Tragopan temminckii, assembly GCA_028571105.1. Lineage (NCBI taxonomy): Eukaryota > Metazoa > Chordata > Aves > Galliformes > Phasianidae > Tragopan > Tragopan temminckii. Next base: position 79,635,682 of record JAOWBP010000001.1, on the reverse strand, counting down.
TCAACTTATGTTAAATCAGCTTCATGGAGCACAGACAAAATAGCAAGCCAAATCCAGTATGTTCCATTTACTAATTACCCACTGCTAACATATGTCCAGATAATGGTGCATCTACCCTGTCTTCTGTTAGTGTCTGCATTAGCATCTCCTTTAGTTAAGAAGTAGAACTGTCCCTAAGATCTAAGATCACAGCTTGCCTACCTACCCTGTTACATCCATATGTTTGTGTAGAATATTTTCCAGGTTTCATTCAAAAGTTTATGAAACTTTGGGGCAGTTATGCTGAAGGTTAAATAAATATGGACTGCCATAGAAGTTTATCCTGCATGCTTTAGATGGGTAATAACATGAGATAAGAATTACTCAGATCAACTGTAAATACAGTGACAAAAGTATTTGGGGAAAAAAAAAACAAAAACTGAGATGCACTTATTTTACTAAAGACTGTTTCTGAGGATAATAGTGGCATCCTTTTTACCTTGACTGATCATAATGTGTGGAGTTTATTTTTCTCCCTCTACCTCTAAGCATTGGCATTACACACATTTCTTCTACAAAAAGGATCAGAGAGATTTTCTTGGTTTTTATTTGTAATGGAAAATTTAACCTTTTTTATTGCTTTCATTGTTGACTCTTGATGTGTTCTTGTCCCTGCAAATACTGCTGAAATAGCTGTTGTCATCCATTCCTTGATATGTTTTAGCTGGACAGGTGCCTTAGGGTCAAATGATAGCTTATTCAGCCAAAACTGTGGTAGCAGCAATTGCTAGCCTCAGGCCAGTTCTCGCAGTTTAGATTCGCAGTGCTGCAATCTGTGGTTACTTGTATGAGTAGTTTTAGACTTTCACTAAACATTAATGCTTCACTGCTGCTTCTTGTTAAAGGAAAAAAAAGAACTTGATTTGAAAATATCTCATCCCTAAATCAGCACGTGATATCTTTGTATTTGGGGATGCAGAGTATAGAGGAAACAGAGTTAGCTAAATTTGTTGCATCAGCGTGAGTGACAATAATAATATTTTTCATTGAGAAATATGCTGTCATTTAAAAATGAGATAGATGTTATGTTTATTATCATTATTAAAAGTGAGATATTAATGAGATAGATCAGGCTTTTTTTTGAAAGTTCTCTCTTCTTAAATAGTTTCAATATTTGATCCTCCTAGAAAGTGTCAGCAGGACTTAAAATAATTGCTTTTACTACTGTTACTACTAGTCTCCATCATCTTTGAAAGGTCTTTGTGAGTGGTAGATGTGACTCAAGACTGGAGGATAGCCAATGTCATTCCTGCGCAAGGAGGATCCGGGAAATGGTAGGCCAGACGGCCTCAGCTCCATCCCTGGAAAGGATGGAGCAAAAACAACCTGTTTTTGAGGCCATCTCCAAGCAATTAGAAGAGAAGATTATCAGGAGTAGTCAACACGGATTCACAAAAGGGAAATCATGCTTGACCAATCTGGTAGCATTCTATCATGTGATCACTGCCTGGGTACATGGGGGAAGAGCGGTGGATGTTGTGTGCTTGACTTCAGCAAGATATTTGACACTGTCTCCCACATCATCCTTGTTATGAAACTTAGAAAGTATGAAATAGATGAGTTGACGGTGAGGTGGATTGAGAACGGGATGACTGGTAGAGCTCAGAAGTTTGCTGCCATCGGTGCAGTCTGTTTGGAGGCCTGTAACTAGTGGTGTTCCCCAAGGGGCAGTGCTGGGTCTGGTCTTGTCTAGTTGAGAGGAGTGGCTGACACACTTGAGGGCTGTGCTGCTATTCAAAAAGACTTGGACAGACTGGAGAGTTGGGCAAGGAGGAACTATATGATGTTGAACAAGGTCCAGTGTAGAGTCTTGCACTCGGGGAGGAATAACCACATGCATCAGTACAGGTTAGGGGCTGACCTGCTGGACAGAAGCTCTGCAGAGGACCTGGGTGTCCTGGTGGACAACAGGTTGGCCATAAGCAAGCAGAGTGCCCTTGTGGCCAAGAAGGCCAGTGGTATCCTGGAGTGCATTAACAAAAACATGGCCAGTAGGTTGAGAGAGTTGATCCTCCCCCTTTTCTCTGCCCTGGTGAGGCCACGTTTAGAATACCATGTTCAGTTCTGGCCTATCCAGTTCAAAAAAGACAGGAATGTCCTAAAAGGAGGGCCACAAAGATGATAAAGGGCCTGGAGCATCTTTCATATGAGGAAAGGCTGAGTAATCTGGGTCTGTTCAGCCTGGGGAAAAGGCATTTCTTGGTGTTGTATAGCGATAGGACGAGGCATAATGGCCTAAAACTTGAGTATAGGAAGTTCCATACTGATGTGTGGAAGAGTTTCTCTATGGTAAGGATGATGGAGCATTAGAACAGGTTGCCCAGAGAGGTTGTGGAGTCTCCTTCTATGGAGATATTCAAGATCTATCTGGACAGCTACCTTTGCAATCTATTGTAGGGTGCCTGCTTTAGCAGGAGGATTTGACTCAATGATTTCTTAAAATCCCTTCCAAACCTTGCAGTTCTGTGATTTCAGATTTATCACTGATATACACGTAGAATTTCTTCTTGTTCCCCTTTATGTCCCTGTCTAGATTTAATTCTGTCTGAATTTTAGCTTTCCTGACCCGATCCCTGGATGCTTGGACAACTTATTTGTAGTCCTCTCAGGACCATTCAGGACCAGAAACCATTCCTGCTTTCATCTCCTATATACTTTCTTTTTGTGCTAAAGTAAGTCTAGGAGCTCCTTGTTGATATACAGAGGCCTCCTGGCATTCTTGTCTGCCTTCCTTTCTCACAGGATGCACTGCTTCTGGGCTTGGAGGAGATGGCCCTTAAATACTGATCAGGTTTTTTGGGACTTCTTCCCTCCAGGGCTTTCTCCCATATCACCTTGTCAAGCAGTTCCCTGAAGAGTTTGAAGTCTGCTGCCCTAAAATCCAGAGCAGCAAGTTTGCTGCACACCCTCTTTGGCACACTAAGGATCTTGAACACCAGTATTCTGTGGTCACTGGAGCCAAGGCTGCCTTTGAGCTTCACATTACTCACCAGCCCCTCCTTGTTGGAGAGGACATGGTCCAGCATAGCACCTTTTCTCATGGATTCCAGTACCACTTGGAAGTTATCATCAACACAGTCCAGGAACCTCTTCAGTTTTTGGTGCCCTGCTGTGTTGTCCCTCCAACAGATAACAGGGTGGTTGAAGTCCCCCATGAGGACCATGTTTTGTAAACATGAAGCTACTCCTATTTGTTTATACTAGGCTTCATCCACTCAGTCTTCCTGATCAGGTGGCCTGTAGCAGATCTCCACAATGATGTCTCCTTCCTCTGCCTTCCCTTTAACCCTAACCTATGAGCTCTCTGTCAGCTCCTCATCTATCCCCCATGTCAGCTCCATGGACTCCAGCTCGTCACTGATGTAGAGGGCAACACCCCCTTCCCTTTTCCCCTGCCGGTCTTTCCTGAAGAGTTTATACCCTTCAATTCCTACATTCCAGTCATGGAAGCCACGTGAGAATAGCATGCACTAACTGGCAGGTCTAAAATGCACTCCCAAAATAAAGTTTATTAAACTTCTGTTAAACCTTCCCACTTTATTCTGTGAATCCTTATTAATACTTGCTTTTTTTTCATTTTATGTTACATTCTACTGTGATAAAAAACACCATCTCTGATAATACTGATAATTAAAACAGAAATTGTTAAAAAGATAAATGTCCCACTAGCTGCTGCCATACATAGATTATGACCTTGTTAAATTCTATGAATAAAAGCTGCAACTAACAAGAGTTTCTATCTTTGCAAGTATAAATCACTGCAAGGGTTTTTGTTTTGTTTTGTTTTGGTTTGGTTTTTTTTTTGTGTGTGTTTTTTTTTGTTTGTTTGTTTGTTTTTCTAAATGGTTTGGAGATGCTTGCCTGTCCTTTCAACTCATCTTACAATATTCTTATACTGATGGACAGTGACATTTTATTACCTTTCAATATGTGATAAAGACATCTTCATGATGATTTATGGTTTGGATTACCTAAATACCTAAATTACTGTTGCATTTGCAGTCCACTCTGATGCACAGTAGCAAGTTAAGGATTTAAATTCTTATTACTGTTTTTCATTTTATCAACCCTTTACATGATTAGATAGTGACAGGGCAATATGGGATGGTTTTAAACTCAAGGAGGGGAGATTTAGATAGATGTTGGGGAATTTTGTCACTGAGAGCTGTGAAGCCCTGGCACAGGCTGTCCAGAGAAGCTGTGGATGTCCCATCCCTGGAGGCACTCGAGGCTGGGTTGGATAGCACCCTGAGCAGCCTGAGCTGGTGGGAATCAGCCTGCCCATGGCAGAGGTTGGGGTTGGGTGGGCTTTGAGGTTACTTCCAACCCAAGCCAGTTTATGATTCTCTATAAACAGAACAGTGTTTTAGCATTCATTTTATTTTAAACAAATAAGAGCTTCATAATTAAATTGACCACTTTATTTTGATGCAATACATATTTCCATGTGATTTGTCACTAAAACTTACTAAAGTCTAAGCAAGAATGTAACATAACGTACAAAAGATATTTGAGAGGTTTATTACACAAATTTGTATTGGTTGCTATAATTCTACTATTGCTCAGCTTTACTGAGTGTTGTTTATAATTTGTTCCTCTTTTATTACATCCCTCCATCGTATCTGTGATGGCTGTTGTCACTTCCAGGATTTGGAGTGCTAAAAGGAGACAAATCTATGCTGGCAATGACAAAAGACTATTTCCCTGGGATTGTACAGGATTTTGTGACTTAGTTATCATCTTTGGAGAGAAAATAGGATTTTTTTAGAACTTTAATATTTCAAGTTTATACTCATATTTTCATGTTCTTACAATGATAATGAGGTACCATTCACATTAGCAAATGTTTGTATGATATAACTAGAAAGAATGACATAGCTGGTTTGGACTTAGCCTCTCCTGTTAAATAGCTGTCAAAATGCCTGCTTACCAGTTGACTCAGATTAAGAATGAAGACTATTTAACAGGTTCTTCCAAAGCTTTTTTATTGCATGAATTGTAGTAATGTACATCGGTTGAAAATATTAGCCCTGGACACACTCAGAAACAATGACTTCAATTTTTTGTATGATTTTAACAACTTTTATGTAATGGATCAATAAAATCTGTGTGATTCATTATGGCTTTATGACAAAAGCAGCCATTATATCAACAGGAATATCTACTTCTAAATACAGATAAAATAGGAATACTTTATTTATCTCTCTTATTGTAGTACTTGGCACCCTCATTTATCCTCTGTACTGAATTTAAGTGAGCTCCTAACATCTGGGTTTGTAAAGCTTAGACACAATTACAGTTTTACAAAAAAAAGAGCTCTGGCAGTACTATATATATTTCAACTATTCTGCCTTCTTAATAAATACACAAATGGCCCAATAGTAATTTGAATTGCAGTAAGATTTTCCTTTTTGAAGGTAACTCAGAAAATATCTTAATCCACTTGACTAATTTTTTAACAATCTCCAAAGTGAAACTTAACAGGAACATGAAAAGTAAGTCAACTAACATTGCCAAAATGATGGCACCAGCTCATATGGCACCTCTTCCTAAGCATATATGGACTATTGTAGCACTTTCTCAAAGTTCTGTTTTGGTCAAACGCAAGGATGCTGCAGTATTAAAAGCTGGTCATGGAAAACAATGTCCCTTTTGTTTTTGTTTGTTCTATACTGAGCAGTATCCACATGAAGCATATCTGCATATCCCAATCTCAAGTGGAAATATACTCTCAGATGTCTACATCTATCAATGTGAGAGCTGTGTGGCTCAAAAGAACATCCTGTCTCTCATCTGGAGATTAGCCTAATTTGGAGATTAGCAAATATCGAAGGAGATCCCTCAACAGTTAAGTACAGTTTTAGCAATATACTCTTCTTTTGGCATATAATTTTTGTATAGTATTTGTGGTGGTGATCTGGATTAGCATTTTCCAAATAAAGCAAGTGCAGATGCTCTCTTTAACCTCATTTTAAAATGCGTCTATCACATCTTTGAAGTATAATTTTGGAGTAGCTGGTATCAGTGAGGAAATGTGAAGTCTACATTGCAAAAGAATAAGCAATTGTTTCTTATTCTGTTGTTTCTTCACAATCTCTCAGACTGCAATCTTCAAGTATAAAAGTCTGTCCATTCCCTCGGCTCAATGGTGCAATACTGGTGACATTATCTTAATGCACCTATCAGTGTTACATTCCTGAAGTTAAAAAGATAGGAGCTCTACATTCAGCTCCTAATCCAAGGGAAAGGCAAGGCATTTGGCACCGAAAGTTAAACTACGCAGAATATGGAGGTTTTACTGAATGCTGTGCATGTAAAACGCCACTGTCCTGAATTAATATACTCAGATTTTTGTTGTCACAGTTGTTATTAGCAAAAACATTATCAAAGGCATTCATAAATAGATAAATCAGTCACATGTCCAGGCTTCGTACCACTCAGTGCAGTAAAATGGTGAGGTTGTAAAACTTGTATGAGGCAAGACTAACAAGTTCTTTGAAGATTTTGCACCAGTGAAGTGTTACACATTTCTGGACCTTGAACTCCTTATTCCTTAGGAAATGTTTTGAGACATGGGCCAAACATCCAACTTGCTTGCTAAAGGGATTATATTGAAGCTAGGAAAGGACTAGGAACTTCTTCATCTCAACTGTCATGGTCTTTGCAAGCAATTAAGCTGCTCACTTAGAGTAATTGTACGAAAAGCAATTTCTCACATAAAAATAGATTTAGGGAATATGAAAAGAATTCATTGTTTCTCCTCCTACTTTGTAGAGCGATTCATACAAGAGAATGAGGAGACGCTAACATATGCTTCAAATGTCACCTCTATTTCACTTCTCCCATCTGCTTGATGCATAATACTTATCATTATAGAAACCATTAGGGAAAGAGTTGAATGTATTGAGATGGACTTTTTCATCTTCTTTTTTCATTTGGCAATGTGAAGCATGAATGCTTGATGCCCAAGTGTGTCATTCATTTGACAGTTTTTGCTGACACAGTGAATCAAGGCTGTTTCTTCACAAAAGGATTTTAGAGGACAGCAGATCATTCAGTGTTCTGTGGTTCCAGTGTTTTCTTTAATCACATCTGAGGCTGCTCCTCATTCTTGCGTTTGTGTAATGGATGCTTGTAACAGACAGTCCAAGAGTCTGATGCAGATTGCTGTAACCATATTTTGTATGACCTGAGGCAGCTATACATTTCATCTGTGAGAATGACTATTGATTCTTAGCTGCACCTTTTTTGTATAAATTATGCCATTTGTCTTGCTGTGTCTTATTTTAAAGAACCTCAGGCCCAAGAAAAAGCGTATTGTATTGAATAACTTTTTTTTGATGATATTAGGCCAACTGCAGCCTAAGCTGAAGCTAGATAAAGGCATAACCAAGTTGTTTTTTTTGTTTGTTTGTTTGTTTGGTCGGTTTTTTGTGCTATTGCAAGGCAGCCTTGTGAGGTTTGCTTGGACTAAAGACTTTGCTCACATAAATGTAACATTTTGATACTCAAGTAAAAGATAAAAAACCTCTCAGTTCTTTGAAGATCACCTTCTTTCTAGTTCAAGATTGTTCTTTTTGGATATAGTATTTTATTCAGTTTAATTTTGAAAATTATCAACAAAAGTTTGTCTGATTTTTTTGCACTGCTCTGAGAGACTGTTCTGTTGTCAAACTCTCTTTGCTTTTAGGAAAACTTTTATTCTTGTTTAGGCTAAACATAAAGTTCTTACAAGAAAATAGTTCTCAGTTATGTTAGTTGGAAGAAAGAACACTGTATATACATATATATGTATACATATACACAGTTACAGTGAGAGAGACATTATTAGTTGGTCATTTTGTACAATCCCAGTGCCATCAACCAAAAAGACATCCATTATCATGCATAATGTATGCTGTGAACTTAGGAAAACAGACTAAAGGATCAGCTGAAAATGCATAACTTTACCAGAAGGCCTGCTGAGCCCATCAATTTTTACGTGATTGTGAAGACAAGAAAATATTTTAAGGGAATGATAATTAATAAAATGTTTATTTTTACCGTAATATAGGAAGTCTTAATTTATTTCTGATTAAATTATTCCTGATTGAGTCAATGAGAACAATCTGATATGATTGGCCAAGAATATTTCAAAGATACTGTGTTATGATGCAAGATGTTATTTTCATATGTTTGATATGTCTCAGTAAATTAAAGGTCTCATTTGTTAATAAGAGTTTTATAAATGTAAAAAAGGGATGCGGGGGCTTATTTATGACTTTGTTACAGGTAATGCTTTTTGTCTTGTTTTTAATATACTAAAACTTCACAAAGAAACAGGAACAATTCAATAGAATGTGCAGTTCTCGTGACTTAAATGTGTAACTACAGAAGAGAACTGGGATTTGTCTGCCAGTCATTTTGCATGCTGATGGAATGATAGATTCATAACAGTAACAAAATAATGATCATCAGAAAAAATATTTGAGAGCTTGTTGTTGAAAAATAAAAACTGATGGTTGAAAAATAAATGGAAACTGATTAAGAAACATTTTTGCTCAAGTATGGATTGTGGAATTATACCTCTGACATAGTATTATTAAAAAATAGAACAAAAGCCAAGTCACTTTATCCTTAATTACGAAATCACAGCTAAACATAACTGAATTACTTGTCATTCAGGCTTCATTTCTTGTCTACCTGTTCCATGTACACAAATTATTTAATGGACAGCCTAGAACTGAAGTGTGTTTGGGATCGAAAGGGAGGGGCAGGAGAAAAATAGGAGGTAGAAAATGTTCAGTAAAAGATCTGCCTCACAGTGATTCACCCCCATTCTAGTTGCCAAATAGGTAATTATTGGCTTTTAAAAATTCTCAAAATTAAGTGGTTTTAGGAAACAATTAAAGTAACAGCTAGATCTTTAAAGGGGAGTGTAAACATTAATGTGGGCCTACCAGTTACATATTTCCAAGTGGAGCACGAACTGACAGTCTTTGTTTACCTTGTCATCACTGTCTGAATCTCACGTCAGCAACGTGGCAAGAATCCATTGCTTCACAACCCTCTTATGACATGAAAGGAAAAGCTGATTAATATCTGAAAGTGTGTAGCTTAAATTCTGGCTGATTGAGTGTCTATTAAAGCATATTTTCATTAATTCCTATTTTCAAAGTATTGAAATAAAAAAGCACCTGAAAATATGAGAGAAAGAGACAGGGAAGCTGAGAGATGACAGATTATATGTTCTTCAAATATGTTTAATGTTTAATGCAAGTGTCTCAAAAATCATGTGAAGTAATTTACTGTTTAGTTCCCTTTATGCTATCTTATCTTGTAATGTGTCTGTCACTGTGGTGCTCAAATAGCAGTCTACAGTTTATTTAGAAGAGTGTGTAAGTCATGGACATCATTGTTCAGGAAAGAGTTCACAAATCTTGCAATGATTAGTAGAAAAAAGAGGCTAATGAAACAATAGTCATCTCTAGTTATAATTACATATTGGAAGCACGATTGAGTAAATATCTGTTACTATAAGGAAACAAATCTGAACGCAGATCAGTGGCTATTCCGTCCCCATTACATTCAGATATCCTCTTTAGAATACATGGTAGCTTCACTCCTACTGCATACTTCGGCACACCATAACAATACAGAGATGTGAAGAAAGACAAAGTGGAAAAGAAAAGGAATAAAATACCAAAAGGGACAGCATAAAAACCAGACTAGTAAAACTCTGTAGACAAAGTGTATTTATGAAATATAGCGATGTAAGAAAGGAAAAGAAAATGAAAATGTAAGGCAGAAAAGCAGCATGTGAAAAGGAATCTTACAACAACAGAAAGAATCATAAAATTTTTAGGACTTGATTTATCAAATCTGAAATTTGATATACAAGTCACAGAAAGGAAAAGGGAGAAATAGTAGCATTATTCATGGAGAAAGTAGCTCGAAAGTTTTGAGCAGCATAAATTTGAATGGAATAGAACAGGACTACCCTAAGATTATTGATGAAGGATTTATGTCACTAACTTCCAATTCAGTGAAAATATGGTAGTTTAATATACCTCTGCATAATTAATTTGAACTGTGGAAGTCATGAAAGTAACTTCAAGAAAGCAAGTTGTTTGGTACGCCTACTAATACTTGAAGATTTTTAAATGCATTTACAAACCCATCTGAGAGATACTATGTCTACTATGCCTCATAGTTGGACACGACATGGTGTGACACGTTTACCATCGATTTTTGCTTCTAAATTTGTACTGTCTGCTACAGCAGCCCCGCAGATTTGCACTGCACAAGTCTCTGTTTTAGGTACAAACTATGTAGATGTTGCAAATTCTCATTGTTCATCAGTTAGCCTAACTACAACTCATAATTATGATGCCCTTATGATGCCCTTAGGAAAAATAATGCAGTCGTCTCAGTATGTTTTCCATTTTCTTTTGTGTCAAGAAAGGAGAACATAATCTTGGCTGCATGAAGAGCTACACAGGCTTCTCTTACCATCATTTTATAAGTAAATAGCTACATGACCTATCTCAGCTTCTCTATGAGCTAGACTAACTTAGGATAAGAAGGGCAAAATCATACACAAAGCTACCTGCCATGGTTCTGATGGAAAAAGGGATTGTCTGTGAGTCCTTTAAAATAGTTTTCTGAAGTACCATGTTCTTCTGTTTAGAGCAGGAGGTGAATGAAGGCATCCCTCTGAGTCAAACTGTGGCTCTCTTGGACTGAAGGCTATCACAGTCTGGAATTGCCTGGTAATTGATTGCAGTGGGGCTTCCTGCCAATTAAGACACTTCTCAGTGTGAATAATAGTGACAGATGCTGTCTTAACTGGGAAAGTGTTTCACTGTAAATCGCTAATGTCAGTTTTAAAGGACTCTCACTAGTCCTACTCTTCCTCAGATCTAATGCTTGAAGGTTAAAAGACACCTGTTGCAACAGCACTAATTCTAGAATGGTTACAGTAGGTAACCTGAGTATGTCTGTCAGAAGTTTTGTAAAGCACACCCATGTCTGACCTCCAGCATTGCAGTAATCAGCTCATGTCAAGTCAGTAAGAGATCTGTTATTTCACAGAAATATTTTATTTCCCTTTTGAAAAGTAATTAACTTTATACATTATATATGATCTCTGTGCCAAACAGTATTTTATGGTGGATTGACTCTGGTATTCTGATTAACAAAAACATCATCTTGTAATGAAAATAGAAAATAACTTTATAAGCGGAAAGATAAAATAGGATTGAAGACCCACTTTTAATTCTCTGCAGTAAAGAGAACTTATTCTAGGAACTACAGCTCCCAGTATGATGCACAGCAATAATGAGCACAGGATAACTGCTTAACTGCTTAAACATAGAGTAAGTATTGCATTAGGTGAACACTACAGACTGATCAAATGACCTATCATTGTCCCTTTCATTAATGAGAAAGGTATACCTTATTAATTACAAGAATTATCACTTTTGTCCTTTTTGGAGGGGGTTGGAATGAGGGAGGAGGAAGGGAGCAGGCATAATCAATGCACCAGTAAAATCAGATTCAGCTCAGTAGATAGGAAAAAACCTGGAAATTTCTCACAGTCAATTTCAGCACGGCTGTGTTAGGTAAACATGCTACTTTTAGATCACTGAACACTAACAAAAACCTAGCAAGATGTCTTGCAGAATATCTATACCTCAATCAATATGCAGAGATACTGACAAGAGATGCAGGAAGTGAAGTATCGTGCAGAAATACCAGCATGGGTCCCCAGAGTGGTATAGCTGCATCACTTTTCTAACATTCCTGCTGCTGAGCTCAGCTAATGCAGCTGTACATGTTTCAGATACCCCTGCACTGTCCCTTTAAATGCACGCTAGGTCAGGTGTTCCTCTTATGGTACCAACTTGTCCACTGCAGAATCACCTGTAGGATAACTATTACGCTATTCTTTATTACAATGCACACTTTGTGGTGCTTTGCTTTGAGGGTAAGGTCATCAGTTCAAGTGCTGACTACCAAGAATATTTGCATTTTCTTTGTGTTTTATATTCTGTTTCTGCTTAACTTCTGAACACAGAAGAAATTCTAGCTTTCTTTTTAATTCAGCCTCCCACAGTGGCACTCAGCTTGTGTTCAGTGAGATCCTGCACTTGCAAAGGGTATCTGCCTTCTGTTTCCATAGGGGATCTTACAATCACAGAATCATTTGAGTTGGAAGGGACCATTAAAGGCCATCCAGTCCAACTCCCCTGCAATGAATGGGGACACCTACAGCTCCATCAGGTATTCAGAGCCCCATTCAGTCTGACCTTGGATGTCTCCAGGGATGGGGCATCCAGAGAGATGGTTGAGGAGTTGGTTCCTGCTTTGGATAGACAACAACGTCTCTATGGTGATAAATTTCTTCTCAGGTGATGTTCTTTCAAAGTCAATAATACCTTCTCATTATTTTGGAGATTTCACATGCCAAATCTGTCTAAACTGTTCAAACAAACTGTTCTCTGGGACTGTGAGTATATGAGGTGTTACTGCTATGGATGGGAAACAGGGAATGGCTGTTTCACCAAGTATGGCAGGGTTGGTCAGTTTTGACAGCACTATGCTAATCTGTAGCACAGACCACTGAAAAATAGAGTATGGGTGTCTAGATATGCCCTGGTGTACCACAGTCTGGAGTGTGTGGAAACTGCAACAAGCTACTATTAGAAAAAACATAGCTTTGCTAGTCCGTAAGGTATGCTTAATTTTATTTTGTCTTCTGTCTATTTTGAACTGTTAAAAAATAAGATATATTTGATGAGAAAAAAATGAGTGAAAATAGTTGCAGTGCTTTTATTGTTTCCAATTAGTGTTTGGTATTGTTAATTTATTCGATTTAAATTGTAGGATATTGTTAATGATTCTGTTACCTGTTCATGAACTCAGTATCTCTATGCTTCTGGTAACCATCATCTGCATTTCTGAAATAGGGGTAGAAGGTGAAAACTTTACCAGAAAAAACAAACAAACAAACAAAAACTTTGTATCCATTACGAGGTATGCATTGCTGATTCCTCCCTACTAGACCTCTTAATTGTATCTTTTTTTTTTTTTTTTTTTTCTCTAAGTCTTTAAGTTCAATTAAGAACTATTTCCTTCTCAGAACCAGTGTGGTTTTTTTCATGGTGTTGCTTATGACTGAGTATAATTTACATTTACTATCATAAAGTTGTAAAGGTATTACTTTGGCAAAACACTTCCAGTTTTAATGTAGAAATTAAACTGATTCCATGTCATCTGAGAATCTGTTTTCAGCTATGAACATTTTAGAGCTGGAATTACATCTGAGGAGTTCTGACTGAATTCAGTCAAGATCATTTTTTTCATAGTCAGAGCTGCTTTGACAGGAGGCTGACATTGGCCGTCTTACAGTATTTTTAGGCTGCCCTTGAAACCATAAATTTGTTTAAATACCTTCATTTTTATTGTTGCTGATTTTCAATATGTAGTGCGTCATGGATAGAGGAATAATGACGTGATATTTTGGCTATATACTGAAGTGACAGTAAATATGTCGTATTTCTGCTTTAAATATATCAGGCTGAAATATTACAATGTTATCAGAGGATTAACACCATTAACACTAGAAAGAAGTCCCTATTTTCTGAACAAAATATTAAAACAAAATAAGGGTATACTTTCATATGAACATGCAATGAATTCTATATAAAATTTCTAGGGATGTACTGGTAAAAGGTACTGATCTCTTTAAGAAGGCTAACAGCAATGCTGCAGCAGGGAGCAGCTGTTCAGCTAATGCACACTTCAGTAAATTTAAAAAAAAAAGAAAAACACCCACTTTTATTTCACTCATGTATTTCATTCACATATTATACTCATATCCTGTCCTGGGGAAGACAAGATGGCTGAAACACTGGCAGATTCCTGTACCTGAATGAAAATATAATACTCTGCTATCACTGCAAAAACACTGAGTGAAATGGAGGGCACAGGAAAGGAAGAGATACTTAGAATCATAGAATCATAGAATCTCCAAGGTTGGAGAAGACCCACAGAATCATCCGGTTCAACCATTCATCAATCACCAATAGTTCTCACTAAACCATGTCCCTCAACACAGCGTCCAAACATTCCTTGAACACCTCCAGAGTCAGTGACTCCACCACCTCCCTGGGCAGCCCATTCCAGTGCTTGACCACTCTTTCAGAGAAATAGTATTTCCTAACATCCAGCCTAAATCTCCCCTGGCGCAGTCCTATCACCAGTTACACGAGAGAAGAGGCTGACCCCCAACTCACTACAACTTCCTTTCTGGTAGTTATAGAGAGCAATAAGGTCTCCCCTGAGCCTCCTCTTCTCCAGACTGAACAATCCCAGCTCCTTCAGCAGCTCCTCATAAGGCCTGTGCTCCAGACTCCTCACCAGCTTTGTCGCCCTTCTTTGAACCTGCTCCATGGCCTCAATG
>JAOWBP010000001.1:79605114-79621097 GCA_028571105.1 Tragopan temminckii | reverse complement strand
GGGAGAGAAATGCTGAACGGAATTTTACAATTTTTGTAAGCAGTTGAATTTCACATGTAATGTGAAATTATGTGAAAAAATATATACATGTAAACAAACAATCCTCAGAGAGGAGTCAGCTCAGGCAAAACAAAGAACCAAAGAAAATAGTGGGGTTTTTTAGGAATAGAGAGAAAAGTGGGGAATATATGCTTTAGATTAGTTAGACAAACAGGGAGGCAATCAGGCTGTTATTGGGAGAACTGAGTATTAGCAGTTAAGTAATGTGAGATCAGGCAGCAATGATGAATGGACTTTTGTCTCTACCTTCATATGCTCTGTTACCTGTTGCATAATAGAGTGGAGATGGGATCAGACAGTAGATGATGACCCAGCTGAACTCTATTCTAGGGTACACATAGAAATTAAAGATTCACGGTTACTTAAAATGTAATAGACTTACTCAGTGAGGTAATGCCTTCTAGTAAACCTGTGATAAAGACTGAAAAGCTGTGCAAAAAGGCAAACAAACAAAGAAACAACCAAGAAAACTATTTGGACTATTAGTTGTCAAACTATGACTTAATAATTGTATGTAAGAGATACAGAGGGAATAGATTTTCTTTCTTTTTTTTTTTTCTTTTTTTCCTGATCTGAGTAGCAATAGCTTTAAATATTTATAATATTTGACAAGTTTCTAGCATTCAAAGCCAAAATTGTAGCAGATAGAAATCTGGTTTAGAGGAAGATCTTTTCATAGGGAGCTTTCCATGATGATCTTTTAGAATAGTTCTTCCAAGATTTGTGACTGAGTTTAATGTTATATATTAGTCAGATCTGTCAGTTCCACAGTTGTATTTTGCAGGGCATGGAGTATCTCTTGGGTCAGTTCTGCTCAGCTGTCCTCGCTGTGTCCCATCACAGCCTCCTGGCCACCACCAGCTTTCTCCCTGGGAAAGGCCAGAGTGAGAAACAGAGAAGGCACTGTACAGGCACTGCTCAGAAACAGCCAAAACACCAGTGTGTTATCAACATTACTGTGGCCACAGACCTGAACCAGCAGATCATATGGATTACTATGGAGAAAACTGACTCCATTCCAGTAAAAACCAGTATGCTTTACCACTGAACCGTGGTTAGGAAAGAAGTTTAAATGTTCTTGAATAGTTGCTTACTATATGGGGGGGGGGAGGAGAGGAGAAAGAAGGAAAAAAAAAAGAATTCTCCTTAGAGCTTCTGAGAACAAGAGACATCTCACTTGATCCTGGTATCAAAACCAGCCACTTCTGAAAACCCAAATGCTTTTGTTCGTGCATCTTAAAAAAGATAGCATGATAAAAGGGAGCAGGAGTCTGTTAAAATATCTTGACAGTTATTGTCTTTATGAGTATGAAAATTTCACTTAAAAATGTATTACAATGCATTAGAATATTGTTTCATTGTAATAAATTAGTGAAACTACTCCCACTTACAGCATTTATTTTTTCGTTTTCTTAGCAGTATTAAGAGTGTAAATGAGCATATTGTAGAGATAGTTAGAAAGTGTAGGAGTTTGCATTATATTGTGCTGAAATGTGAATATGTGCAGAAATTAAGTTTGCTATCACTCAAGGTAAATGGAGAATGAAGCTGATGCGATGCACTGGAATATGCTGAAGTGAGGTGATAGTTGTGATGACACTGCTAAGCTTACCCTGTCAGGAAGCTCTGTAATACTCAGGCTGGTGGCTATTTTTGTTTTAAGTGGAAAAGAATCTCTTAAAGCGTATAATATATTTTTTTATTTTTATTTTTCAGGGAGTATGTAGAAGGGAGTCAAAATAAAAAATGTAAAGAAAAATTTCTTATAGCTGACCTCTCTGCACTAATGGCGTATTACAATAAATTCTGAACCTGTTGTTTTCTTTCATACAACTCTTAGAGGAAATGATACTGAGGAACAATTGCAGTGCAGAGAAGTACAAGAGGGAGAATAGGTTCTCAACAATAGGCAGTAGACCCAGGAGAAGTAGAACTCAACATTGTGCATCATAAAGAACATGATGGTAGGCAGTAAAAGGCATTTTGTTATTAGTCACAGTGAACATTGCTCCTTAGGGAAAGCAAAGGTGATTTTAATTGGTTTGTTGGTGGTTTTTTTTCATTGTTGTTGTTGTTGTTTGGTTTTTTGGTGTGTGTGTGGTTTTTTTGTTTTTTTTTTTTTCAAAAAGACACTATGTGACGATCAAGAGATATAACTGATTGTTATATCACATCTTCAGTACAATAGGGATGAGAGAACTACCAAACAGACCAGAATCTGAATGTTTTGATTGCTAGATCCAAGAAAACTTAACTTTGTAGGAAAAAAAAAAAAAAGTAACTGACTTTGCAAAGAACAGCTGATATTTGCAGATCTGGTAAAAGCGCTGCTTCTCAAATGAAAACAGCAGTAGTGGAAAAAGTTGAAGTTTGAATACTTAGAAATGGCGTATCAGATTATAAAGAAGCAGGAAATGCTTTAGGATAAAAGTAGAAAAATATTTTTAAAATATTAGAGTGGAGAGGCAATCAAAGAACATTCAGGTATGTGCAGCACAGGAAAAAAGTGATATGTTCCATATAAAAATATGAAAATATCCAAAACACAAGTGCATTCTTGGCTTTGCATCTGGATAATAAAACTCTTATAAGGATGAAACAGAACCCTCTGAAAACATGACAGTGTCTGCAAGGCACAGTGTGTGAAGTGCACAGCCATGAACAAACATCTGGGTAGCACTTGTGCTAGCTAAGATGTTTGTTGCTGGCAGGTCTATCCAGATTCTACAAGGTTCCTCAAAGCAAATTAGGTCAGCTGAAAAAAAATATTTTAGCTACTGAACTTTGTCTTATAAATATGCATGTAGCTTAAAATGTATAAAATCTGATTCCACACCACACTGTTGATACTGGAAACCATAAATCCAAAGGCTTTGAAACAGAAACAAAAAATGAATGTAATGTTATCACAGCAACCGTAGACTATTAGCAGGTGGTACAGTGAGTGCCATTTCGACTGCATTTTGAAGGGTTAAGGTAGAGGTTAACTATCAGTCAGCAACTGCTGAGGGAATAAAAACAGTAGTTCAAGAGAAATGTAGTCCAGAAGAGTGATTCAACAACATATTTTTAGTGAATTACCCAAGTGACTGGGTGGGGAGGGAGGGGAAACTGCCAAAGTATATGACTGAAAGACAGTGATTGCCGTGTAGGAAAAAAAATAAAAGAATAGGAAAAACATTGTCTATTAGTCTGGATTAGCCATACATGACTCACTTGGATTCCAAACCCATCCCAGAAGCTGATTTGATAACATGATTGTACCTGTGGGCCTGAATCCACTGCATACTGAAATAACAGGTTCTCTGAAATGATGAAGGCTCTTGGCTTGCCAGATTGAATGGACAGTCCAAATTACTCAGTCAAAAGTGATGGGGCAAGTCCCCAAGCTGCCTGTGATCCGTGCTGGCAAGTCCATTCAATATTAGAAAGATTTAACAGTTTATAAACTAAGGTAGATAAATTGTTTCTGAGTTAGGCCTCATCGCCACAAAATGAGTGTGGATATCTCTGCAGTGTGTTTTCCTTATTTCTGTTATTTCCTTATTTCTATTTTCAAGCTTAGTAAAGGGTAAGACAGCTTGGGTCTTTTTTCCGCTGGGAGCATGGGTTTGCTTCTCTTTAACCTAAATCTGGAGAAGATATTACAACAGATTCACCGTAAGCCATGCTAGGAAAACATAATGTTAAATGTCTGGAGTATTGAGCGTTTAAGTGAAATAAAATAGACTGCTTAAGTAAAATAGAAAACTATTATGTTAAATCACAATAAAAATATGCCCTTGTCAACAGATACCAGGTGATATGAACGAAGAAAACCCCAATTTTGTTTAGGATAAAGTGTTCTTTGTAGAAATAAAGAAAATGAATGCAAAAGATTAAGTTTGCACAAAACCCATTCTATCACCAAAAATAGTAAGCCTTATTTAAATTTCCATTGAAAGTGGGAATCAAACTAAAGTTTGCCACATCAAACATTAGATGTTATGAAGCCTATCAAAAAGGCAGATGATTCAAGTCCACGATGATCTTTACCATCCCTTCCATGCCAAACCACTCTATATATTCTATATCTGTTTTATAGACTGCTCACGTCAGGCAATCTAATGATTTGAATATATCCAACTACATTGAAATAGGAGCAGTAAATGTACACTTTCATTGTGTATGAACATAAAAGTGTTATTGTCAGTTTCTGAGATGAAAATGAAAGTCTATCAAGTACTGCTTAATATAAGAAATGCTCATCTCTCTGTTCCCTTCCTGGTAGAAACTTGTTTAAGGAACCTCCTTCATGATTGTTTCGGCACAGAAAGTGTAACAAATCATCATGTCCCAGATCTTTAAGGATGTGTGTACAGAAAAGTAATTGCTGATGAGCTGCTGATACGGGGTGAAAATCCTCAATAACTCAGTGAGAAAGACTGTGTGATGTTCTGCTGTGAGCCAGAGAAAATAACTTTAAATTGAACAGAAACGAGAACTGAATCAACTAGAATGAGATTACTTTCAGAGGTTTGTACTCTGGATAAAAGGAGCTTGAGGAAACACAAAACCAATAGGCAATTGTGTAAATGGAGAAGAAAACAAAGCAAACAACAGCAAACCAGTGGTGCAAGAGAGTTCAAGGCATGTTAACAGGTGTTATAAAAATATAAAAATCACTTGTAACAACTAATCTGTGGCAACTGATAATGCTTGTCTATATATTAATTGTAAAATATTAAGTGTTCAGAATGCTGTTTAAAAATGCAGAATAGTCACATGAAAAAATAAAAAAGTTTTTGAAATTTAACATGAAAATCAGCTATGAGTTTAGACTAACATAGATTCTAAAAGGGTATAGATGCTAACAGAATTATTTTTGGAAGAGAAAGGCAGATGTGCGTTTATGTTATGGAGTACGAGAAGAAAAGGAGGATTTTTCTGTATGTGGCAGCTGCATTAAGACTAAGGCTGCATCCCAAATGCCTTCCAGTTCAGTGAGATATGAGCAAACTGTGAAGCTCAACAGTTATCTTTTCCTTCTGTGCACCTGAATTTAGCTTTAAAAGCAATGTCCCATTGATCAGTCTGATCAACCATTTTAAATGTAACCTGTCACAGGCTGTTATTATTTTATTTCTATCTTTAGCTTTATTACCCAGTGGCAGCCTAAGAGAATAATACTGTGTAACTACACTGACAGCTCAAATGTGTGTTAAATAGAAGAAAAACCAACTTAAATAGAATTTCTTGTTATCTGAAATAACATTTATAGGAAGAAATATAATGCCACCTTACTAGATCATTCTTCGCATACAGATTATCTGGTGGTGATTCAGTTTACATCAGTGAACAAAAGTTTGGTTTATAAAATGTACATCACAAGGTACAGTCTTAGCACTTCTGTGTTTCTTTATTTGATTTCACAGAAGGCATATTCTCCCTTCTGATATCTTTCAGACCTTTTTGGTCTATTCTGCAGCCTGAAAATAAAGTGGCTGTCATCTCTATTTTTCCCAACTTGAATGAAATTATTATGTTGTCTCAGTGCAAATCCCATCATTTCTATTTTAATATCATGGTTGTTCTGCTTACTACTAACGCAGAGGAAAAACTTGCCTGAATTGAACCGTGTTAAATGAATATGTCAAACTTGATCGAACTTGCATGAAGCTCTCTGTAATATGGGTAAGTATTACATAGAACTAGTACTTCTAATGCTTGGAAATAGTATGAAAAAGTGCAGACAAGACTTAAAATCTGCTTTATTCAAATGAAGAAACATTACAATGAGTTGGAATTTGTATTCATAGTATGAGATTGTGGGGATAGAGTAGTACTCTAAAATAATGTTTACCTCAGTTACAGATAAAATACATTATATCAGCCACTAGAACATTAGAAAATGAACCACTGCACTGTATGTACTAGAATAAAAGTTTTGGTTGTTATTGTTATTATATTAAAAATTAAAAATATATAAGAATAATTCAGTCTCTTAATTGTCAAGTGTTTCTAAGGAGAATCGCAGAACTGTCACATTCCATTTCTTTTAACAGCATGATAAAAAGTTTTTGTATACAGTTAGTGCAATGATCATCTGAAAATGAAGGATAGGATCTGAGAAGTAAAGAATTGCCTCTGTAGAGGTGAACCATGGGGAATTTATGGAAGATTTACAATTGTATTGGCTCATTGCTTAATCAGATGGCAGAAAGATGTTCTCAGTGTGTATTCCTTTCTCTAATGAAAGAGGTGATTAACCCATGCCAAACGCTATCTTTAAAGACCTTTTTTTTTCTAAATGTATAGAAAAATTTTATGTAGTCCCTATTTTGGTTTCATACAGATGCACAGCATATTCTTCTGATGTACTTGATAAGATTTATCAAGTATTATTAGTATCAAGAATTATTGATCATTTTTAAGTTTTGCATAATAAATGTTTATTATAGGCACATCTTGTGATAAAATCAGACAAGGAATGAAGATGGCTTAAGGACTCTGACAACTGAGCTCTTGATAAATCTAATAGCAATGTTTACAATTATATTGTCTGTAGTTAACTGTTCTGCCCCACTGCCAGATGTTAGTTAATGGCAATGTGAAATCATCAGCAGAAGGAAATATACTCTTCTGCTTCATCAGAAAATCTGGAGCTGGTTTCCTTCTGATTCTTTCCTTTGTTCTAGTTCTGCCATGGGAGCGGTAATTTTTAGTGCTAGGAACAGAGTATGAGGCTATTTCCTAATTCACCACTGCTAATTCCATCAAAGTACTTATGCCACAATGCTTTGACTCCTACAGAATAATACTTCTCTGCAATCCTCTGGTCTACCTAGGGAACTCTTCTGACAGCTCTTATCCCCTGGAAAAGTAGAAATGTCAAGTTAAAAAGTCAGACTTGTATGTGCATTACTCAGAGCTTTCTTAGCAACTGACTCATATATGGAATTTTCTCCCTGTGAAGATAAGCCAGGATTGTGAATGAGTATTTTTTTCAGGCCCGTTGAAAGCTTCAGCTTCTCCTTATTAACACTTCAAAAATTGCTTAGCATTTTCTTTCTTGCAATGCACTGTCCTTTCATGCTGCCTGGTCAGTTTTTTGCATTTCATATTGCTGTCTTTCTGCAGAAGCTGATTTCAGATTCCGTGAGGGTAGGGCTGGGAGGGAGGATATATTTCTTCTTTCTATTTGTCAGTGTACGGTTTCATACTGAAATTGTTCTTGCCTTCAACTGGAAGAACCACCTTAGTGCTGAGGCAAATAGGAGCTTTGAAATCTCTCAGCATACTGTTATGCACAGTCTGTGGTGCTCTTATTAGGCTACCTTTGTCAGCCTCTCTGTAGTAGTTCCTCTGCAAAGCATTTGAGACTTCCTCATTCTGTCAAGGATCCTCTCTGCGTGTTTTGCAGGGGAATTTATTCTTTACTGGTCATTGTACAAATCATATTTTAAACAAATATCAGGGCTTCATGCCTCAGGTTAATGATGCTTGTCTGATCTGTCAGCCAATGGAGGAATTACATCTGAAATTACACCTGTAAAAGTTTGTGAAAAGGCACCATCTTACACAATGAGGATCAAGAGAATTTGAAGAAAAGCACCAGATTTCTGTAGCCTCACCTTCTGTAACAGGTATCCTTAGTCATCAAGGCATCTTGCCATTGTTTTGTCTTTCAAATATAAATGTGCATTTGTGGTCTGCAAACATCTATTGAAGCTGATGGGTGCTAATAATGAATTCTTCATTTTTTTAAAGCTAACCTACTTCCAAATCTAAATGGAGTGAGATCTGGACTTGCTGAGAAGGAAATATCACTGTTTTGAAAATTTCCTTTTGCAAATCCAGCATCAACTATCAAACCTGATTTTTTTTTTTAAAGAAATTTTGGGGAATAAGTTGCCGAGCATAATTAAAAAAAAAAAAAAAAAAAAAAGTGTTTCTTTAAAGCATTTATTTTCAGTTTAGCTTTTTGTATGTGACATGGAAATGTTTTTAAAAATTAACACATTCCATAACCGTCCCCTCAGCACAATTAAATTTGTTCTTAAAGTAAACAAAAAGAATGGAAATGAGTTAGTGTATGTTTCAAAAACATGTTTTTATCAACATATAAGACATCAGCTCACCTGCCCACGTTACTTACAAAACATCATTTGCATTTTTGTCTGTATTGCCTGGTTTCAAATTGCAAACAAAAATTAGTATAGATTTTGGTTTTATCCTCTTATATGGAGAGCACATACCCATGCTTGGTGTAGTGTGTTGTAGTAGTGAAAAGGTCTGCTTCAAGAATCATGTTTGTGTGTCTAAGTTTGTCTGTAGTTGGTTGCAACTGTGAATTTCAGTCCCCTGAGAAGTAGGAGTGGGGGGTGAACTGTGACACCACATAGCAAAATGCCAACAGAGCAATTCGTTTTGTAGCAAAATGCCAACAGAGCAATTCGTTTTGTAGCACAGCTCTTACCAGAATGATGCCACACAAAATCCTAACCCTCTGACAAGCATTCACTTACTATCAGAACAACATCTAGCTCTTGCAGAGGGAAGCTCAAACTCATGGGCTTGAGAGCTATGAGCTCAGTTTCCTACTCCATCACATTCATTGAGGGCTGGGACACATCTATGAATGTGTGCCTGTAGATAGTGAAGGGATATAAGGCACTGTGATGCTATATAGCATTACTTAGTGCTGTGAAAAAATCTGAAAGTACTATAGCCACATCATTTCAGACTCCTTCTGTGTCATTTTCTGGTGCTATTAATTTTCTAGAAGCAAAAGAAAAGATAGCTGCTGCTTCTTCATTGGGACATATGTAGCTTTTTTTCTGCTTATTTCCAGAACAAAAGCAGCACCAACGGAGGAGCAAGAAATGATACAGCTTAAAAATCCTTTAACTATCTATTTCTTAGCCCATGAAAAGCTAGGACTTTGGTCACATCTCTGCTCTAAAATAGGAGGGAAGGAAATAAGGTATATCTTTGTTTTAATACCATCTTCTTTTGTTGAACTCTTTTACTCCTGACCTTTGAGGAAATCATTAGCAGATAATAAGCATATTGCAGATTTTTGCAAAATCACTCTCTTTTTAAATAATATTTTTTCAAAATTGAGATTAGTTTCAGTTTTGAGCATAATAGGGAGGTGCATTCTTTCACCTAGGTGAAAGTGTGGTAAACAGAAAAACATACTTTACCTAAACTTGCAAACTGCCTCCTCCATTACTCAGATTATTTTTCATCTAGCTGTATTCCATTTAAAGGCATGTAAGAAGTATTCATTCTGAGCATAATGCTTTCTGTTCTGTCTTCGCTAATCAAACTGGAGTTCATCGCCACAAAATGATGTAGTGCTACATCAGCACACAATGCTGAGGCTCCTGATGACAGCTGTAAACTCTTTCCTATCATATTCTGTTTGAGCCACTTCTTCTGAGAGCCTATAGAAGAATTCAGAAAAGCTAATGCAAGTCAGGTCATTTTGTGCTATTTTCCAGTTTTTTAAGCCTGGATGAGCGTGGACTCATCCTCCAGATCGATGTGTTCTAAAGCGTATATCATTTCTTTTTCAAAAATGAGAGGATTTACTGTCCAAAAAATGTCAGCCTTACTGCTGAAGAATTTAAGAGGCAGTTCATCTGTGTTTAACAAAATACACTGGCAATGATGCTGTCAATTTGTAATGAAGTTAGTTAAAGGGTCCCTATACAATCTATCAGTGTATTGCAGTTTCCTGAAAGAATGCTTTTCACACTGGTCAGTAATAAACTCATTTTGTTGGAAAACAAATCACACTCCTATTAGTATAGATTATCTCTTTTGGGTTGTGACAGAATCGTCTTTCCTCTAGGACAGTCAAATAGCCTACATCTATGCTTATATTCTCAGCCATGAGACAGAGTAGCAAAAGAAAAGAGCAGATGGCAGTGAAATGAAAATATACTTACTCATTTTATCCACTTTATAACAATTTTCAAGAAAGATATTCAGCCACTCATATACTGTAGAGAGTTCCTATTTCTTCTTCTATCTTTTAACTACCAACAATAAACAGATATTTTTAATGTCAAACTGATTAAGGCACAGCAGATCAGAATCGTCCTTCAAAATGTAATAGAGGCGATAAGGATTAATTTCTTACTCTAAAATGTGGAAATTACTCTCCATGCCTGAGAGCAGTATGTCACCCAGCCATCCCCCCATTACCGCTGCTTAACTGTGTGATAAAAGGGGCCTTGCATCTCACTATATGTGCATGACATGAAGGAGACCTATTTGTAAAGATTTAATAGGCCCAGAATAGAGGCTGTTAGAAATTGAATTGCTATAATTTATGTGATACTGACAGTAGTACAATCTAGGAAACTCCAGAATTTCAAATTATGTTCCTACAAGCTGCAGACTGTGTGTTGTTTTCAGGGTTTTTCCATAATTTTCTGAGCATGTGTGCATTTAATCTGCTGAATCTGCTTTAGCCAATATTCCTAATGAGTAGTAGCCTATATGATTGCAGTATTGGTTAACTCTCTTTCTTCCAAATGCTCCCTCACCGATATTTGAATCTGTTTTTCAGTTTCTACCTATTTTACAGGAAGTCTGAATCTCAAATATAAATAAATTCAGGGGTATTTGGAGTAGGAAAAGGACTTAAATTTATACAGCTACTGCAAAAAAGAAAAGTAGTCAGGTAGAATTCAGTTATCCAGTCAGAGAGGCAGATAACAACTGAGCAGTTGAGATGGGAGAATAAGGCAGCTAGTCAGCTCACGTGCAGCTTAACACCATGAGGAAGTTAACATTTTTTCACTACCCAGTAGAAAAGGACTGAGGAGGAAGCTGAGAGTATTTATAAAAGGAACAAATTAATTACTGTGGTACAAACAGTATAACTTTGTGAGAGTTCAGGTTTGATTAACTTTTTGCTGAAAGACTGATATAAAAAGTAATGAATGGCTAGAACTTAAAAAAACATTTGTAGACATTTTTTCTTTACTACGGGACAAGATGTGACTTGGTTTAAGCAGATGAAACACTTTTCACTTCCATAGGATACACTTACTTATGTAAAAAGTTAGTTTGGCCCCCTGATTTTAGGAGAAATGAAGTTCTACACCAGCCTACAGAAGCCCATAATATACAAGAAAGAAAACACTCTCTTTACTGAAGCGCAGCTGGAGTGTTATTGACCATCTGTTGAAGTAAATATAAGCAAGTGTGTGCTGCAAGCTATCATTTATTCCCCCCAAAAAAGAGGAATTTAAATCTTCATTTGATATAAGGAAGACAAAATGAAGAAGAAAAATATCATTTGATACCAGTAAGCAAATTCTGATCAGACTAATAAATGGGTATTTTGATCATGTAAGGGCATGAGCATTTTTGTAAAAAATAGTTCTGAAAGGTCATGCATGTAAAGAGGATCTCTCTCATTGCTAAAACTAATTTGGAAGTAAAAATGTACTATGAAAGAAATTTAACAACATTAAGCAGACTAGCTTTTTAATGTTTAGAAAAAATCCTACAAAGAAGTTTACGACGTTTACAAAGAAGTGGTGTAGTGTAACATGGAAGTCTTCCCTAGGCTTGTCAGTAATACCAAGTTGCAGCTCTTTGGAATGTTATGGTGGACTTCAGTGATCATTCTTCATATAGAGTAGGTTTTTCTTTTCCTGGAACAGGAAGTGGAATTTAAAAGTATTAAAACGAGTTCTAGAAAACTTTATCTTTCATCTGAAGAGAGTCTAATTGTGAGATTAAACAAAATAAATCTAGCAGTTTTCTTGGAAAGTGTGGTATTTTTGTCTATGATAACATGGTTTTTTTTTATGATAGAAGTTTATTTGTGAATAGTGTCAACGGTTTACGGGCTGGTTCGGCCCAGTTCCCTGACAAGTGGGGAGGAGGGATTTTGCAAAATCTGCACCTCCAGAAAAGGGAAACAGGGGACCCCAAAATAATTAAAAACAGCAGCAGCGATCTGAGGAGAAACAAACTAATTTACTAAATATAGTATCGGAATGCAAGATAACACACTATAATACAATATAATTAGAATTGAAGCTAATAAATATAATGAGAGAGAGTGTGTCCGAAAGGTGGAAAGGCCTCACCATAACGCTGAGGTGAGATGCGCAGTCTGGTTGAGCAGCAGGGAGAAGAGCCAACGAAGAAGAGTGCATCAGCTGACCTTGCCAGGAGTTTTATCTCCTCTCTGACTGCAAAGCCCCCTGGGGAATGTAGTTCTTCTTCTCTTCCGGACAAGTACCCGGAACTTGAGCACTAACAATTTAACTCCCAGTGCACTACATGATGTTATGATGTGGAATATTGATAACCAAAAATCATAAAACCATGACAAATAGAAGCTTTATGTTGGTGATTTAGTAGTAAGATGGTAATGTTGGAGATTGTCTGGGACACACTGGAACAAGTTGTGCAAGGAGGTTGTGGATGCTTCATCCCTGGATGCATTCAAGGCCAAGTTGGATGTGGCTCTGGGCAGCCTGGTCTAGTGGTTGGTTATCCTGCACATAGCAGGGCAGTTGAAACTAGATGGTCATTGTGGTCCCTTTCAACCCAGGACATTCTATGATTCCATGATTCTATGAATTCTTTGAACTGTTTTTTAATTGTGATTCCAAAATAAAGGTGTTGTGCTGTAAATGAAACTCAGCAGGCTGGGATATGACCCAGTTCCTACAGGAGCCACAAAAATGCTTTAGAGAAATTCTGACAGGGAAATTTGCTTCTTTGTCAAAGATAATGCTTCCTCAATATTTCAAATTTCATTTGGCTATGAGAGTCTTTGCTACTCAGCCTGACCCATTGGAGGTTAGAGCTGAGGGTTGTGAACAGTTTTATGTAAGAAATAGTTACTTTTACTCACAAAAGACATGGATTTTTCATTAAACGTTAAACTTTTAAAGTGATCTTTTGGAAAACAAAAGCATTTAAATGTTTGTTGTCATTATACACTTTGCTAACAACTATTTTTATTTAAATTATTTTTGTAAAGCAGAGACCATGGTTCAAATGTTTAACTATGGACAGCTCACTTCACTATTTACCCCAAAACCTAAAAGAAAAGAATTTCTGGCAACTGGCCAACTTAAATGATGCTTGACATCGGGAATTGAGTTTTGCATCATAATCGTAAAACAAATGCACTCTTAAATGTTAATTACTTGCCCAGAGGTACTGAGGCAATGAGTTTCAGAGTTAGAATGAAAACATCCAGAGTCTCTAGCTTATAAGTGCCCTGTTAGACAAGGTATTCTCCTAAATGTCAAATACTGGTTTATAGAAGTAACTGATACAACAAGTATAGTGCATTGTGTGACTGATGAGTCATTTTTGTTTATATGCAAGACTGAGGAATTATTTACAAAGTTTCTGTATTAAGACCCTTTTTTTTTTCACAGGCAGTTTAACACAGCATGTCAGTCCTTTTGTCTTTTGAGGTAATGACTTGAAACTTATTCTGTAAGTGTCACCCAGAGAATAATTATCTTTGTGTTTCTATTCAAAAACAGAGTTTGGTTGATTTCTTTTAACTTAGCCATGTTTCTTTGGTTCGATAAATGTTATCAGGCATTCTTTGGCTGCTCCTATTGCATCGACTTTAATTAGTTTTTGATTGCTGTTAATTTCACAGCTTTTTCTCTTTAATAAATTGCATAAAAATGCTTTTTTTGTTTTTTGTTTTTGTTTTTGGTTTTTTGTTTTTTTTTTTTGTTTGTTGCATCAAGTTTAATTAGTTTTGTGCTTTGCTCACTCTATTTAGCTTGTTCTTCTTAAAGGAACTCCCTCACACCTCCTTTCTCTGAATATACTTCTGAATCAGAGATTCTGATGTTGATGATTCAAAGAGATATTAGAATCTCTGATCACTGAACCCATCTCACCATGGTGCAATACAAATGTGGTATGTGATAGAAAGGTTGGCAATGGGCTTTGTGTAATGGCATAACTTATGGTGCTTTTTTACAGTACATTAGGATCTGAATTCTTCAGTTCTACAATAACATGTTATGAACCTTAAATTCAACACTGCTTCTAAGCTACTTGGAACAAAGGCTGTGTGTTATTAAGGCAAAAGTCTATTTTCTTGAGTGTGAAGACTTGCAAGTAGGTCTTCGGTTTTCCTTATTCATTATTTTTAAGTAAAATGTCATACTTTCCAGACTCCATTTAACTCATTGTCTGATGGAAAGATGTTATCTTTATCTCACATTTGCCATCACTGAGAAGTCTCTGTCCTCCTTGTCATACTCTTCAATGTTGTTTTCACGGAAGATTTTTATAGGACTCAAGATTTTGAATAACAAGATTCAGAAAGCTCCTCAGAGAACATCAAGGGCTGAGATCTCAGTACACTGCTTCTCTCTGTAAAAAGAAGATGGAGAGTTCAAAAAGACAGAGGAGAGAGAAGCCATATCCGGGAAAAGAACTGAGGAATGAGGAAAGAATGCCTTCAAGGAATGAGTTGTCAGTAAGATACTGTGGGGATAGAAACTAGCTTGGAGGGGGAAACTGACAAAAATAGAATAATATGCTCAATGTACTGGGTTAGGATTTATTAAAATCCTCTTTCTGTCATGGGCTTCTTTTCGTAAACAAGGTGGAGTATAATTCCCAGAAATACCTGGGTACGGAGAGAGAAGATATACCCAAGCAGCCTGATTGTTTAAGACTTAAACAGGCCCATAGAAGAGCATTTAAG
This sequence comes from Tragopan temminckii, assembly GCA_028571105.1. NCBI lineage: Eukaryota > Metazoa > Chordata > Aves > Galliformes > Phasianidae > Tragopan > Tragopan temminckii. Next base: position 79,606,324 of record JAOWBP010000001.1, on the reverse strand, counting down.
TGAATTTTAGATATCTAGAATTTCTACTAGAAAGCTTACAAGATGAATACATTTCTACTTCATAGAATCACAGAATATCTTGAGTTAGAAGGAACCCACAAGGATCATCATGTCCAACTCCTGACCCCAACTTCAGTTCGTGTCCTGAACCTCTGAATTGGCTAGAGCAGCTAAGTCTATCCAGTATTCAAAGCCAAGTTAAAATTTTCTGACTAACCGAACTCCCTCATAGACACAGCAAGATTTTTGCAAGAAGTATTCATATTTTGTCTCTCCATTTTTTGTTTTAATAAAAGTAATGGTAGTGCTCATCTATACTTCTGTAACCTTTTACTTGTTCAAACACTGTCAGTGGTAAAAAATAAAAAATAAAAAAAATCCTACTTCAGTGCTTTAGTATACAATGTCATCTTCTTATAATAATCAAAATCCACATTTATAATTATCCATCAGGTACAAGCCAGTGAAAGCTTCACTTCTATAAGAAAATGTATATTGTTTGTTTCAATAACAAGTACTCTTGTGCTTGTCCCTCATAAAATTGTGATCCAGAGTGAGTGAATGCTCATAATCATAGAGTCATAGAATGGCTTGATTTGGAAGGGACCCCAAGGAATCTTAATGTCTTTTTCAGCATCAGGGTCCCCATTAGAGAAACATTTAGAAATACTTACCTCTCAAGATGTCTAGGGAGACACTGTTCACTTGTGAATATCATTTTGACAAACACTTCTGGAAATAGGAACATTAATCTTTCTCAGTTTCTGCTTCTAGTTTAAAGGCCCTAAGCTTTCCTATCTCCTACCTCTGCTTTGCCTTATGTACCTATTGCGCGTTTGAGGGCATGATCTTCTCCTCTTTTGAAGTGTACGATGATCCTAGGTTAAAGACATAGTTTTAGGTATTTGTGGAACAACGAAAGCAAATTGTAATTGTTATTTTCCTAGAAACTGTCTTTGAGACCATTTTGCTTTATTCAACTGGAATATATTATATATTTGGATATATATTTGGATAACCTGTAGCCAGTGTAATAGTACCATTTTGCTTCCCTAAAAAAGTATTTTCAGAATTTCTGTAGATGAGTTGGAAAAGATATATTCTTTATTCCACATATGAGAATTTATAATAACATCTCTTTTGTTTATGAGTTTGGATCATAGTCTTTTCCTTAGCAATACCACATGTAAAGTTATTGCCAATATTTTAA
>JAOWBP010000001.1:79572989-79605014 GCA_028571105.1 Tragopan temminckii | reverse complement strand
AGCTGCGCCAGGGGAGATTTAGGCTGGATGTTAGGAAATACTACTTCTCTGAAAGAGTGGTCAGGCACTGGAATGGGTGCCCAGGGAGGTAATGGAATCACCGACCCTGGAGGTATTCAAGGAACATTTGGCGTTGTGTTGAGGGATATGGTTTAGTGAGTTCTATTGGTGATAGGTGAACGATTGGACTGGATGATCTTGCAGGTCTTCTCCAACCTTGGTGATTCTGTGATTCTGTGATTGAATAGGTAGGGGAGTTTAGATAATCATTTGATCCCACTCTTTTGGAACAAGCTCAGTGGGAGCTGCTTCTTCCTTTGCCTGTTTCTCCACAGTCTTCTGTTGTCATCTTGTCATGCTATCTCCACAGCACTGTTGTCATCATGTGCGCTCCAGATTTGAGAAGGAAAGCCTGCAGTTTTTGTTCTGCTTTGGTTTCAGTTCTGCCTTTTAAAAATTCCTGCATACACTAACTTGTGGAGTTCAGAAGAAATCCTAACTTACGTCTGGAATCAGAAGTAGCATAGCCACAGCATAGCTGTGTTTCAAAATCATCTGGGCATTTTGATAGAAATGTAACAGGTGGCTTCTGGATATCAGTACCTCGGCATGGATCTGGAGGGAGAGGTGATGAATTGAGCCTCATTGGACCATATAGGCATTCTCCACACTTTACTAGTACTTTAAATTCTCCCAAGTCTTGAATAAAAATGAACCTGTTCTGAAATGTCTTTGTTTGGGGACAAGGAAAAGCTTTTCTAAAAATTAACTGCTCATGAGGGAGGAAATTCTCAAAATTGATATGATGGTTATATTTTCAAGTGCCATTTCTGTTTGTGGAATTTAGTGCATCACTCAATAATTTTATCCAGCTGTGTCACTGAAAAAGGAAGATGTTTAAAAACGAAAAAGAAAAAAAAGGAGGAAAAAAAGGGAGGTGAGGAAGACAATAATTTTATCTGTCACTTTTCAATATAACCATTTTTATGTTGGTATCAGTTCTTCATGAAACAGTCAACCTATGAACAAAAGGGAAAAGATAATATTTTTTTCTCCTTATTGACTGGCTCCCAACACTCGTGCACAAGAACCCCAGCACCTTAGCATAGCTGTGGTATTGGAGCTTTCTGCATAATTCATCATAAAAGAACATGAGGCATTCAGCAGTCAGTTCTCATTCAAAGATGTTCTGCATTACTAGCAGCTCTAGTAAATATGCCTGCTCCATACATAATTTATGGTTTTCAACAGAGGTAGTTTTATGCTTCATAATAGGCTAGCTTTGATCCCTTAAAATTTGTTTGTAAAACTTGGAAGTTGGGTACAAAACAAAGACTTTAAAATCTTTCTTGCATTGCTTATTTCAACAGTCTTCATTTTCACATCCCGTTAACGAGGTTGAAATTGACTGTGACCCACTTTTGGGGAAATTAGCCTTCCTATAATGGATTTTGTGTGTAAGACTTTTTATCAGCCAATTCCCTCCACACCCAACTTGAAGTAGAGTGAAAATTGGTTTCAAAACCTTAGAAACCTTAGTGTAGTCTATTTTATATTTCTACTTAAAGAATTTATGTGTTGTTTTTTTTTTTTTCCTGACCGGCAGGAGGAAAATGTAGGTAGACTTTGTATCCCTCTTTTAATGCTGAGATGCAATTAGACATCATGTATATCATAGATGGATATATGAGAACTCATGGAAAAGTGTAGGTTTTGTTTTGTGGAAAAGTTTCCCTTTAAAATAATCCAAGTTAGACAAAATCAACTGTATCTTTAAAATTCAGTAGGATGTCAAAATAAAAAAATCAGTCTAAAAGGTTTCAGTTTGCTGAAACTTTAGTATTTTCTTTAATACCTTGTCTTTAGTTTGTTTGACATACCTTGTGCAACATGTGAATTTAAACTTCAAATATAAAAAGCAGTATTTTAAAAGCAAAACTGCATCTCTAAATTAAAATTCAATTCCTTTCTAGTGTTTCAAATACTGTAAAATTACTTTTTTTTCTAAACAGAATGTTGCTGTCAGACTCGAGGCACTTCCCTGAAATGTTTCAGTGCTGACATATTAGCAGTTTCTGATAGAGTTTGTTCTTTCACCCTTCTCCCTGTTCATCCATTTTTCTCTTAAATGTTTGTTTTGTTATTCTGTTTCCAATTGTCACTATACCTCAGCCCATTGCCATTTGTTGTTGTTGTTGTTTGTTTGTTTGTTTTAAAAAAAGCCTTGTTCATACCCAGGCTGTTTCAGCAAGAAATTTTAGAACTGACTAGTAATTTTCGGTATTTCAGTGAATACTAAGATGTGCCCTTTGGAAATAGGTCTCATGTATGTGTCAAGTTAGGAATATTAAAGACCCATTAAAATTGTTCTGTGTTACTCAGGTATTTTGTCATAGTCTTGTCTCTGTCTTCCCTGTGTTTCAGTTATCTGAAAGTAATTCTGCACAAAGCAGAGATTTAAATTGTCTGTCTGCAGTCCAACTCAGTTGCTCCACCTTTTTTGCCCACTATATCGGCTTTCTGACTCTCACTGCATCAGTTTATTCAGTATTGAGTAATGCTGGTCTTTCCTACATTTCTGCTGTTTTGTTTGAATGTTCTAAATGTTAGCCTAACTCATCATTTGCATGTTATTTTTAATTTTATTTTTGTTTATGTAATATACTTTTTTTTTGGTTCAGAGATTGTGTCTTTATGCTTATGATAAATCTATAGAATCTATAGTCTTGGATGTTTTTTAATAGCTATCAAAGCCTACATATATACCATAAATGCAAAATGGGATAAAAATGGCTCTTTTGCCATCTGTTTGACCTGTGATCTGTAGATGATCATATACCAGCAAAGCCTTTTTTGACATGTTGTGAAATTTGTTGTTTAGAGGATAGATGTAGCTTTCCTATCTCATTATTACTAGCACAGCCACACTGGGCAGCTGTATTCATGCTAGAAAAATCACCTTCTAATTTTTACCTTCATTTTATATTTTAATACTTTTAGTACTGTTTATCACCTACAAGCTTATTTAGGAGAAACTACAACAGAAGAAATTTTATTTTCATAGCTAACTTCCTTGACTGTCAGAGCTAGCAGATGTTGCTTGGAACACTGAGAAGATCCTTAGCTTCCCAGTGTATCTCTTTGAACATAGTTCTTAAGTTGTTGTCATCTCTTTCATTAGATGTCTATAATTTCTGTAGCAAAAGTTTTATTGAATCTATCTTTTTTTTTTTTTTTTTTTTTTTTTTCTCAATAGTAAGTGTATCAGCGTTTGTTTGAGGTGTGCAAATTCTCCTGTGGTGTTCTAGGCACTGATGTTCCCACATGCCCCCATTAAGCCTCACTCAGCTCAGGGCAGCTCAGCAGCTTAGCTGTTGTTGTAGTCCAGGCTATGCATCTGACCTCAGAGCCAGAAGGTGGCTGAGAGCCCTGGTTCTGACTGCAATAGCCCCAAACAGACCTGCCCTCCCCATGCAGCCCATGCAGTAACGTGTGTGCATGACATGTTCACAGGCAGTGTATCAAGCTTTTTCAGAAGCCTTGCGTCTGCTCTGTGTGAACAGAGCAGCTGATGGCACAGGCACATGGGGCTTTCTGCAGGTGCCAACTTTGCTGTACAGTTTGTTCCAGTCTTCCGGAACAGAACTTCCCATCTACAAACAAATGTGGTACTGCTTTGGGGCAGAGGGAGGTTGCTGGTTTTGTTGATTTTCTTCGTTCTTCACTGAGATGTTGTCCTTCTGTATATGAGGCCTGAAGCAACTGTGTCTATAGCAGCAGTAGCTGTAGCAGTGAATGAGTTTTGTCTATCACTGTATCAGTTCTCAAATACAGATGGGAACAGAGCTTTCATGCTTCTCCTGCTATCATAGCAGCAGCTTAAAGGATGTGGTGTGTCTTTTCAAACAAATAAGTCAGAATGCAGCAGTGGTGAAACACCATTTTCTTTCAAGTTTTCACCGCTATGTGAAGAAGTAAGCAAGGTTACTACCTTGTGTTATCCTGTGACAAGTCTATTGTTCTTTGGCTGTGTTTTCCTTTCTACTGAAGCTACAGCTCTTGGAATTACTGGATGATTTTTCCATATGTCTCTGTATGAATAATTGGAAATATTTATGCAAATCCAAAATCAGACAACTGATTTTTTATTTTTTCTGTTCTTTTTTTTTTTTTTTTTTTATTAGAGCAGATTCCTTTATTTTAAATGTTTTACTGATGTAATATTTGGATGGAGCTGTTTTGCTTTCTGTAAAATGTAGGCAAATAAAAAGAAACTTGTCCTTATTTGCCTGTGAAAGTCTGTATTAGCAGTACATAAGCATTTGTCCAGTTCTTACTTTTACATTTTTTTTTCCCTTGTAGCTACAAAGCAAAGCCATTAAAAGCTGTTGTTACAGAGGACATCTGAGGACCTGTTTATAGTCCCAAAAAGGAAAGTTTCTATGCATGGGGAATGAGATGTGCAGCTACAGCAAATTTAATCTTTCAAAATAATTGCCAAGAAGCAGAGTAAAGGAGTCTTTTAGTGGAATAAATGCTGTATCAATGGCTTGTTTGGACATCATAACAGTTCTAGTTTTGTTCAAAACACAAGGCAGAATTTTGTTTGAGTTATTCTTGCTCTATTAAACTTCTTTTGTGAACTGTTATTGTTAGTTGCTTCTCTGAGTTTTGTGTAATATTAAGTAAGAGAACTCTCAGGCTCAGAATTCAGTCATCTTCTACAATCTCATCACATTGTTCTTCATTGCATATTTGCTGTATGTTGTCTACATATAAGTTTCTCTTGTATGTGGGAATGAGATCTGGTGCTGTTTTTTTCTCCTACAGGTTGATGTAAGAGTTCTTCTCACATTTTGTCTGTCCATCACCTCAGTTAACCTACTGATTCTGCTGAAGGGTTGCCAGCCAGCTTAAGACAGTTTAAATTGGATCATTTCATAGATCTAGTCCAGGGTCAGATCAGCCTAACTGTTGAAGCATCACACAGGGCATAGTAACCAGAGTTTGGAAAGCATATAGAGAAAAGAAGCAGTGATCTTCCAGAAACTGCTATCCATGTAAGTAAGGTAAACTCGTAGCCTGATGATCTGTCAAATAAAGATGCTTGGTAAAAGACTTCAAGGCAGCTGCTTTTTTTAATGGCAGAAATTATAAATGGAAGAATATCTAAATTAAACGAGTTGATTTAATTATGGATCAAATTAATTGAATAGACCAAATCTTTTTTTATTCTCTTGATTTTTATTTTTATTTCTCTTAGGATTTAACTATTTAGTGTGCTAGATTTCTCCTGCCTTTTGTCTGACTTATATTGACTCTAGATGGCTGATAAGTCCATTTTCAGCAGCAGATGTTCTCAGAGAACTGAAGAGTGGAAAGCCCAATGAAAGCAGTAGGAAAGGTTTATATATGCGTGTAAAGGACTAATTCTGTGTTGCACAGGAGAACTCACTGAGCCTTATTATAGAGTGCATAATGCTAAAGATTTCTTTCTTTCTTTCTTTCTCTATCATTCTTACTTCTGATTATTAGAGTTGTGCAGAAGGAACAACATCCCAAAGTGAGTAAAACTGCACTTGTAACATCAGAAGATACAATCCTATAGAAAAGCTAGTTTTTTAAGGGTTTATCTTCTTGCTGTATCTTCTTGAAACACGGATACATAACTGTTGAACTTGAGATAGTTTGGAGAAAGCAGTAGATCAGTGTCTAATAGGATGGTGGTCTCTACCCAACAGCTACCTGGCCCAGAGGAAAGACATGGTATACAGTGGTGGTGGTATTCAGTTTACTCATGACATTTAGTTGATATGATTTTGTGTATGTTCTGTGAAAGATCAGGAAGATCAGTAAAGCTGAAAAATATACTGCAAATGGCAGTATAGCGTGGAGGTGGTTATGCCTTCTCTTAGTCAGAAATGGAGAAACAGCATGAGTTTATGAGTTTATAAATAAGTAGGGCTTGGTAGAGTAGCAGTAGCTACTGCCAGCAGTCTGTTCTGAGGGGAATGCACTGAGCAAGCAATTTTGTATAGGCTGAAAAAAAATCTAAGTGTGACAGAGGCTTTGAGACAGAGTATTGACCGAGAAAAGTTTTGAATCTTGGCAAAGTCACCTTTTCTGTTGTTTCATGTGTTCTGTGCCCTGGGAAATAGAACTTTGTGCTCTCTTTTCAGATTGGTAGGATTTCATCACAGAAAATCCCCACTCTGTCATCAGCTTCCCCTCCCAGATGAAACAACTTCCAAGTCTTTACGTGCCTAGCCTAACTGCTTAGGATCAAAACCAGCTACTCCATAATGGCTGCAGTCAAGGGGCCTGTCTGTGCAGCACACACATAGATATGTGGGTATAAAATGTGAAGTAACTATGTTAATAAAACATGTAGTGTACTGTGTGCTTGCTTATTTGCTTTGGCAGCGTGAACAAACACATGCATGGTCCTGAGAATACAGTAGTCTTGATATCTAGTACAAAGGAACTCTGCAAAGAAGAGTTTCCCTCTGAGATTCCTCTCATGCAGAGTGTTTCAGGTGGACATTCTAGGTGCCACATGGTTGAAAGCCAAGAAAGAGATGCTGTGAGCAAAAAGAAGTCGGAAGAGTTGTATATAAACAGGCAACAAGATCTAGAAATATGCATGTTTTGTTTTCTGCTGTTTTAGGTTAAAAAATGAACAAAAAACAACAAAACCGAAGACCAGCTAGAAAGAGTTGACTTACTTTACTCAGGTATAGAGGACATGCTTCTCTTTAGGTCTCTCTTACTGGAGACCTAACCCCAGGAGTCAATTGGATGTGTTTTAAAAACTTATTTTAAATATAATGCTTACCATGTATTACTCCTCCTTGAAACAAACACATTTACATACATATGTTATGTATTGCCTTTTCATTTCTTCAACTCTGAGAAGCGCTCTACTATCCAGAAAAATGTCAGGTTGTTTCAATCTGTGCAGCAGATGTTTTTTGTTGTTTCCTCCTCCCCTCTCCTGCTCTGCAAATATGCAAATATGGTCTTTGACATTTGTATTTTTCTAATAAGAGTATGTGTCTGTTTAGGCTAGATGTGGCAACTGATTAGCTTTAAAAAGTAAAATCTAGGCTGAAGCTGATAATTTCTTCAATTTTATGAATTATTTTCCTCTTGCAATGAACTCATGCACTAAAATGAAGATTTTCTTTTTTTTTCCCTTTCCCTGGAGTATGGGCAAGTCCATACATAAATAGTTTTCAAAAATGAAATTGTGGTAAATTTTAAGGCAATTCAATTCATACTTGTTCTGTTTTCCTTTTCTTCTTACAGCTAAAATGCATAAACACTCAATCCTAATGTAATTAACAAACATTCAGTAGAATCAACTGCAAGAAGAGTCGCATAAATGTTGCATACGATTGTGCAGCTCACAAATTGCCAGGCTGCTAAACTGACAGTTCTGCAATAATAGATGAAATTTAGGAATTCTACTTTTCTTTGCTTTTCCTAATTACATAGTGGCATTTTTGTTAGTTTTTCAATTGTTTCATCCTTTAGGGTGATTAAGGGAATAGCACACCTGTGGTTGCCCCATATGCTCATTTTATGACTATTGCTGCTGCTTGTGCCCTCAAAGGGAGGATTCCTTATTTTCACTTGCTAAATCATTTTTCTCCTTCCAGACTCTCATTGCAGTATTGCATAATCAACTTGGAGTCTTGTTTTCGTTTAGATGTGTATATGGCTCTAGTTCATGTAATAACTGTGTGGACATGTCATCTTAGGTACTAACACCCATACTATATAGATTAAAGTTTACTCCAGAGATGTTTGTCATTCAGCAAGCAAACCTCCAGCTGAACTGCATTTTTATCCTGGCTTGTGGTCACTCAACAGCCACTTTCCTTGCTTCCTTTTTAAATATGTGTACATTGGCACTCTTTCTCTTTGATCATGTTAGGAAAAAAAAAAGTTGTGATCTAATCCTGACAAAAATAATTTTAATTTAAAGCTATTATGTAAAATGCAGGTATCATAGAATCATAGAATGGCTTGGGTGGGAAGGGACCCCAAGGATCATCAAGTTCCAACACCACTGCTACAGGCTGCCCAGGGCCCTATCCAGCGTGGCTTTAAACAGTTCCAGAGACAGAGCATCCACAACCTCTCTGAGCAGCACCTCAGTGCTCTCTCTGTAAAGAACTTCCCCAACATCCAATCTAAATCTTCTCTCTTTGAGCTTAAAACTATTCCCTTTTGTCCTACCACTGTCTATCCTCAGAAAAAGTTGATTCTCCTCCTTTTTATAATCCCCTTTTAAATACTTAAAGGCTGCAATGAGGTTGAGGCTTTTTTTTTTAAAGACCACTGGAAATCACAGACCCTGTGTTGAGTTTTCAAAAATGAAAAGGATCCAGAGGTCACAAAGAATAAGAAATAGATCCTACAATACACACTTCAGAGACAAAAAGACTATTCCTTGCATCTAGAGTGAAAGGGAGGTCAGGTGATAAAAAGATAAATAAGATGTTCTGTGTAGCTATTTTTGAAGGCAGCTAGAGAATTCAGACGTCATTTCCACTTAATGAAACTTAATGAAGAATTGGCATTCTTTATGTGTCTAAATTGCCTTAATAGTTTTCTTGAGATATTCTTTACAGTCTATAGGGGGTACAATGCGGAATGCAGATTGCCCTGCCATTGAGCCACTTGTAAATTTGTATTGGCAAAAACAGTGCATAATATTTGAATGTATTTTTCTGGAAGTCAAGGGATATCTTTAAAAATAACAATAACAAATAAACAAGAAAACAAGTTATTGTTTGGCTGTATATGAGGAGTGTGGCATTTGTAAATAAACCTCTTAGAGGAAACCAGAAAAATATTATGATCAGTATACAGCACCATGCATAGCAAAGCTACTGCAGCTTTCTCCTGTCTTTTTTGCTACATGGCACACATCCAGCTATCTGCCATACTAATATTTGCTCTTGGGAGGAGATGAAGAAAAAAGGGTCCATAAGGTTTCCATTGGCCTAGACAACTGAAACATCTGCTAGATTCATGAGCAGCTTGCTGGCCCAAACCAGCAGGGAGATTTGCTGCAGATCAGTGCTGCCATATCAATGGATATTTCATAGACCGTAGGGAAGAAAAGAAAAAGTCAGTAGAGTAAGTGATTTATTTCAAAGTGCTCCAAAGTCTTGTGTAGTTTTATATAAAATGATACCTAAATTGCACAAAATTGGAGTCATATCTACAACTGATCAGCATATGAGACTCATTATGGAGCAGGTACTTGAAAGAGTTACAAGATGTAATCCTAATCTTCTAACGTCTTCTAATAGAAGTAAATCACATGGTTCCCAGATGAAATTTAACGAAAATCAGTCACTTGAGAAAAGTTTCTCCTCACTCAAAATCTTGCGCTGCAAGACGCCTAATTCCATCTTTATGAAATACAAATCATGGTGTTGGAAGGGAATCAGCCATTCACCAGCAGAATACACGAGAGAGAAAAAGGCTAAATATTGAAACAGCGATGATGAAGGACAAAGGAGTATGTACATCCTCGCCTTGTGCAATTTGCCTTTCATCTCTGTAATTCTAGTCATCTGGCCAGCGTTCTGGTACCTTCAAATGAAGTGTGTCATAATTAATTTTGTAGGGGTTTTTTTTGTGCTACACAAACTCAAAAGTAACACTCAGGATGGAATTTCTGGTGTTAACTTAATGTCTAAACTGAGAAAGGAAAAAAAAAAAAAAAGGAAGTACTAAGTTTTGAAACTGTTGTTTCATTGTCTAAGCTGTATTTCAGAGGTCTAGTCCCTACTACAAGGAGAGTGAAAGAGCAGAGAATGTAAATATTGACATGATTGGTAAAAACACCTCTGAGCAAAACTCCATGAATACACAAATGATTATAATAGGAAAACTTCTGATTATTCTGATTATTCAGGTTATACTGATTATCCAGGCTTTTTTTTTCTGTGAGAATTGGAACTGTTTTTCCACTGAAAGCTCCAACTTGGCTGGGATGCTTCTATGTAGTGAACAACAGAAAGTTGTTAATATCAAAACCACATGAAGGTACTATATTTCCCACCTTTAAGACAGTACTGCCTCTTATCCTCCCTCTTTTTCATAATAAATTGTGCAGTAAATAGGCTTGTTATTAAGGGAATTTAATTTGAAAGTTTAATTTGGCCATATTAAATTGGTAGAACTTAAGTATCTGAATTCTTGGTATTGATCACCATTTCTTCTAGAATACTTTAATATTTACAAATACGGAGTATTTTAAGGAAAAAAAATCCTGTAATCTAGTTATCAAAACAGCTAAATATAACATTGCATTTAGCATCTCTGACCAAAATCAGTTTTTTCTACCTTTGCTTTTTCTTTTTTTGTATTTGAGGATTACATATAATCTGAAGGAAGCTAAACAGATTTGTGAAGTTGAGTGCGTATAGCAAAGATTTATTTAATGTAGAAATGCAGTGATAGGTGACTTTTATTCAGATTGGTTTCCAAAAGAGGAGGCAGTAAGATCAGTGTTTAAGTATTCTGTTCTATTGTAATTCAAATATACAATCTGAAGTAGAAAGAAGGTAAACCCACATGAAAAAAACTATTTTTATTGATGTCTGTGTCACTGTTCTTCTTTGTTCCCACCTTCTGTTTCTTTGCGTACTTATTTGCGAACAGGAATATTATATTTTAGCAAGAATAAAAGCTTTTATGTATGCACGTAATAAGACAAACCTAAAACTCTTCATTTTCGCATTGTCCTGAGTGCATTGTACAGTGAAACATTTCAGCTGCTGTTTCAACGCAGGAGGTTTAAAGTGCTAAGTGAGTTCTTGAAACAGTATGTATAAATAAGGCAAAGCAGTTCGGTGTTGTTATGGTTTTGGGGAATCCATATCAGTTTCTTGAATACTCTTTGAGGTTAAAATTTGTGTGAAGTACAGAACTGCTTGGAGCTGACTTGTATAGCTGCATCTTCTGTTGCTTTTTAGCTTCCTTAGATGAAATTTCAGTGAGACAAAGCTAAAAGTGGCATGATTTTAAACCTTGATTATGTTCTGTTCAGGTGGAAAGTCGGGTTGAAAAGATAAGACAGATAGCTGAACAAAAACAATGTCCTTGCCAGATGGTGCGTCTGAACATGGGACTTCAAACTCCATTACCTATTTTAAGGATAAAGAGAAGAACAACTACTGGAGACATCCTTTTTGTTTTGTTTTGTTTTGCTGAGTCAGTAACTGGAGAGCATTTTTATTTTTTTTTTAATCAGTTTGAAATGTCTCAGAGATGGAAGCAAGGAAATGGTTGTGACAAAATGGAGAAAATAATCAGATTTCATGCCATTCTTTCTTTGTTGTGTAATTCTCTTCCACTGAAATGATTTCTTTTTATTTTTTTTTTTCTAATTTATTTTATCTTTTATCAACCAAAAGATTTGCTTTCGATGCTTTGGGAAAAAATTAATATTTTTACTATTTTTAATCTACCTCTACTTTTCCTTTAGCCAAAACAATGTTCTAAATTACTTCTGAATTCCTGGTAGCTTCAGTCTTTACTGAGCATTATTTTTTCCAACAAAAATATCTTCACTAATATTAAGGTTAGAAACTTTAATATATGCCCAGAGTATTTTAGCCAAGGTTTTAATAGGAAGGGCAAGAAGCTGTGATTACTCCGCTGAAGTATCTGTCAGCACAGGTTCTGCAAGCAGATCAGCTGAATTTCTGACTTGAATGAAAGGGTAATACATGCTGCCCGTGGATGGACACTTACCTGAGACAGAACTAAGCACTGCTCAGATGTAAGGAAGCTTAAGTAACATGAGCTCAGTATGTAAAATCCAATAATGGCTGATAATGTCCAGTGGACAGTTTGACCAGGCATTGCAGTTATTAATACTTCATAGCTCACATAAGATTTTTAATTCATGGAAAAGATGAAACATTGGTTTGAAGAGCAAACCTGTGGATTCATTTACAGCTTACATGCGTTAGCTGTTTTTTGTCATGTGCTCTGTAGATAGATATTTGTAGTTTTCCATGTATCCACACTAGTATGCTCTGAAAGAATAGCATATACAAAATGATGCTGCAATGAAGCTGCATCTCCTTCCGGTAAAAACAAATAAAACTGAAGGAGTGCTTCGAAAGAGAAAAAAAAAAAGAAAAAAGAAAAAAGAAAAATTGACATAACAACCAAAATCTGCATTATCCTAAGTAGGCTGAATCTTCATACTAATCCTGAAGAGTCCAAATAGCTGTGTGATATTTTCCAGAACACTTGATTTACACTGATATCTCAGTCTAGGATTAAGTGAGTGATTTTGTCTTCTTGTGAGCATCTCTGAATGACTGTAGTTTTCTCACTTCTTAGATTGCTGGCCTTTCAAGTATTTTTGTTGCAAGGAGAGAGATAGAAATCTGTTAGTCTGATGATCAACCTTTCAGAGAGCATTCCAGAAAGATAAAGGGCTTTTTTGAGGCTATAATTAATTTTCTGGGCATTCTTGAAGTTGCACATCTTTTTAATCTTTCTGGCAATTTCTTCTCTGAGGAAGATCCAATAACCTCATTTATGATTTTGGAGAAATGTGGTTGATAGTTTGATATTCTTCATCACCTGTGAAGCTGCTTCTGGATGGCACATTCCTAAAAGAGGAATGGTTGGTGTATTGTTGTAAACTTTGTGCATTGTCTTATGGTACTTTTTCGATTTCTAGATATAGAGAGGTTTGTTGTTAGAATGTGAAAATATATTTTCAGACTTACATATCTCATTATAAGTAATTCTTTGTTTCTTTTTTTTATTATTCTTTTTTAAATAAAAAGAACTTGTGTTAATCGCACATTTTAAAGAACAGATGAGATTTGCAATATGTTTGGGTAACCATAAAAGTCTTTCAGTGCTTATCTGTATTTTCTGGGTATTTTGAATGTGGAGAATTAGAAAGGAAAGTTGTCACACAAAATGTTCATTCAGGCCTTGTGTTCATCTCCCAAAACTGGAACCTTGCTGTGCCAGGCTGGAGTGCATTAACACAGTTGTGTTCATTTTGATTTGTTTTCTGTTTGTTTTGCACTTGTGGAAGTTCAGTGGACTTCAAAAGGGTCAGCTGCTGTGTCATTCCATCACAGTGCCAGACACCTGTAGCTTGCAATGAGTTATCACATGGAGAGAGGATGGAAGATGTGTGAATGTGGTGCACTTTAGATTGCATTTCATTACAGTTACTTTTAGGACTGCTATAAGTACTTGCTAATGGATTGTCTAGTAACACATTTTGTTCAAATCACACAGGCAGGATATTTTAAATGACAGAATTTTATCATTGCTAAACATCTGCATGATTGTTATTTGATGTGATGTATGAAGAACTCCCAATGTAAAGTCAGATATTATGTGTGGCTGTGTGCTTTACTTTTTGACTGACAATATGCATATATGTGTTCCCATGACATTTAAATTCAGTTGTCCTATTGTTCCATTGCGTGTCAGAATAAGGTTGGTGTCAGAAATCTTTTTGATGCACGTGCTTCAGAATTGCTGGCTCGCTGATGGGATGCTGGATGTGGGCAGTCCCAGTACTGTTAAAATAACCTTAGAAAAATTAACAACATTAAGTTCTTTCTTTTGTAACCCCTTTGTGTTAACTATTCAGATTCATTTTCCTCCCGCATGCAGCTTTTCTCAAAAATAACCTACTTGGAGACCTTTTGCTCAGAACCCATCCCACCTCTGCCGCCAGCTGAGTGCTGTCAGTGCCTCCATCATGGGGAGGCTGTACAAGGCTCTGTATGGTTGCATGAGGCTATGGTACCTGAAACGGAGGCTGATCACAGCAGTTCTGCCACTTGGCTATTAATCAGGTCACTGACATAGTGTGAAATAAAGTACTCCATCATTCTGGTAAGGTAATATCCTAAAGATCAGTGTTACCTGAATATTGTTTTTCATGAAAATACATACATGAATATTCTCAGTTTATGCAAATCTATTCATGATATCACTACATATGCATCATTGCTGGCCAGATAAAATGTATATTTCTTCTCAAGATCTTGTCCTTGAAACACATTGTGACAGAAGCATTTTAAAATAATAAACTAGTATAAAAATTCTTACCACTTCATGTAATAAAAAATATCCACATACCTGAATGGGACCTTTTCCTTTAAATTGCCACTTAGTACTTTTGCCCACCTTTTCTTCTAGGGAAGCTTTTCAAGATGTAGAGGTATGCAAAGCTAGAGTATTTCATACTTTCAACTGTTTGTTGTATGTAAGCAGTTCATCAGAAGACAGAAAGCAGTGTTTAGGCAGGGGGCTGTCTCGAGGTGCTATGTTCCAGTAACATAGTTGATTTTTAACACAGGACCCCAAATAATGGTATCAAGCCAGCACTCTTAAGAAATGCTTGTATTAACCACTTTTGATGCTGAACTGAAATACGAAGCTGTGGCACTGCAAAGATGAGCTGCACAGGCTGCTTGACCACTGTTTTATCTGTAAGATGTTTTTTAGGAGGAAAGACTAAACTGAATGAGATAGAAGGTTTCCTCCATTCTCTGCAAAAGCCACTTTTTAAGTTGGGCTAATATTGCTTGCATTTCATATATATTCCCATTGAAAATATACATTAAATTTCTAATACACGTTAGTTTCACTGCTCATTGTAGAAATGGCATAGTTATGATCTTACCCTGTTGGCATTCTTTATATTAAAAACTATGGATTTAACTTTGTCCTTAAAGCCTCTTATGTATTCTGCTGTTTCTGAAAACCTCTAAGCCATGACTTCAGTCCTGTCAGTATAAGTTGTACCTTTGTGTTCAGCCTGCCTTTAAGTACTAAAATGTATTCACAAAAAGGTACTTTGAGTAACATAAATGACCAAGTGTGTAAATGATATGAAGTTGACAATATTTGACGCTGACCTAGACCAACAGATGTTCTGGGCAGACTGTAATGAGAAGTGATCTTCTGTACTTTTTTTTGTGTTAACTGTAAAAAGTACTGATAAGTGTGATGAAATGCTTAGGCTTGGGGGGAGGAGAAGAAAGCGCATAGTATGTTCTTAATATGTAGCAAATGATAGATTTGATAAAGTTGAATGCATAGGTGTATTTGTCACCATTTTATCTACCTGTTTTTCTTCCATTACCCTATCGTCTGGGTTCTGAATAATTTTTTTTGGTGCATTTCCTTCATGGAACATTGATGGGAAGTAGAAAAATGCTGTTATTCTCATTTTACACATTCAGAACTGAAATGTGGAGACACCGTGGCCCAGATCCTCAAAGAAATAAAGTGCCTTTTCCTTATTCTTTCTGTTGGGGTTGGGTACCTATCTGCCTTTAGAGAAAAAAGAGCTTTACAGTTTGCAGAAACACAAAAAGTTATGCATAGCACTTCAAAGCAAAAAGCAGCACTAAGCTCTAAGCCATATTTGCACTTATGAGAAGCATAAAGTTCAGCATTGTGCTATCACAGCCGTGGGAAGATGAAGTTCACTTTAATTATTTTCAGGCTTGCAACTCCCATCAGTAATTTAGAGTAGTGAAGGGAAATGCCTTTTCCCCTTTTCAAAAAATAAAAAATCACTAAATATTCTTCTCCATAAGCAAATAATACCATGGCAATAGTCATGAGGAGAGTTAAAAATACTAGACATTTCTGCACGACTCCTAGGAAAAAGCACAAAAGTGCAGGCTTTCTATTTCCTTCTCTCTCACACACACACACATTTTCATGTTTATGGAATAATAATACTTAAATATGTAATTTTCTTTTTTTCTTTTTTTTAATCTGCAAACTATTTCATTGTAATATAAACCAAATCAATTATATTCTGAGTTAGCTGCCATTGGAGAAACATATACCTGAAACTTAAGGAGTGAGGGAAGTAACAAAGAGTTACTCCTTGTGTATTTCTGCTATGTAACGTAAATTCTATAGCCTGAAATCAGTGGCTATCCCAGTGTGCTCTTGTCCTTTGGATTGTTTTAGTAATTACTTAAAAGTCTGAAAAAACATAATGACCTCAAACACACAGTTTTGAAGGAACAGTTATTTTCTGAGTTGTTTCTTCTCTCTTTCTCCTAAACCTCTCATTCCGTAGTAACTTTCTGCAGTGCTCTCATTAGCTCTAATTTTCTCTGCAAGCGGTTTTGTTACTGGAGCATGTAATAGTTACCAGAGCGCACTTTTTTTTCTTTTTTCTTTTTCCCTCTCTCTGTTTGTTTCTTTCTTAAACAATGTTTCAGGGCATTCTATCTGGGGATGAACTAAAAAAATACGCATGCAATCCAGATATAGGACTAAGTTATTGCTATTAAGGCAAAAAATTACTAAAGGCTATTTGACCTAGTCAAAATCTGTGTAGCAAATTATGCTTGGGAAAATAGTATCAGAAAAGAGATTCATGTTTTTCTTATTTCATCTCTGTTTTCTGTGTGAGAATAAATAAAACTGTAAGCTTTATTCTTCCCGTCACGTACGCTGATAAACTTTGTTTGCCTCATTGGGATGTTGGGCAGCCAGGCTTGTAGGAGGAGGTAGAGTCAGTGTGCCAGAAGGTTACTAACTCACTGTTGTCACCTCTTGTTTGCTCCCTCCTCTCATTCTGCACACGTTTCTTTTTATGGCTGTCTGAAAAAAATAGCAAAATGAGTAGGCAAACCATGCTGTACTGATACTGCAAGGCTCTTAATTTATAATTGTTTCCTGCAAAAACAGACCTCTGCATACGCAAAAATAAAGAGAAAAATCTGTTTTCTTGGTGTTTATAGCCACCAAATGACATTTATAATTAGCCTGGTAAATGGATTAGAGATATAACCTAACCATCAAACTGAAGTGTTAAACTCATTAAATAGCTTTCATTTTAATTGCAAAAAGTACAAAAAACCCACCCCAAAATATAAACAGATAAACATGAGATGAACTCACAAGGCAAATATTTCCAAACTTGTTTATTATTTTGCCACCCATGGTCTTGTCACATACTGAGATAAAATCAGTTTTAAAAATCTGTAAAAGCAATTGAGCCATGATTTGGGGGTGAAAAAAGCCTTTCTTGACTAGAAACAGCTTGTGGCTAATGAGGTACGAACCTGTCTATTCAACAAGAACACAATGCTGGTCTTCCATGCAGCAACCTGTAGTGGAATATACTTAACTATAGCTCCATCTAGGCACAACAGTTTTACTAACAAAGCTTCCTAAAATGTGAAGAGAAATACAGCATGATGACAATGATATCTAGATGACACACTCTTTTTGCAGTGATTCCATTACTTCATTCACCTTAGTTAAGGATAAAGTAAAAACTAAATTACACTGAACTTATCTAAAAAGCTTTGTTCAGAAGAATACATATAATTTTACATTCTGTATTTTCTCGATGTTTATAAAGATAAAATGTCCCTTAAACACTTAGTATGTAGCATTTGAGGATTTCTGATTAGTCCAAAATAAATTTTATGTGAAAGACTTAACATTCATACTGTCTCCCCTGACCCATCTTACCTTTTCATTCTGAGTTTACAACCCACTTTCACCTTAAATTTCTCCTGTCTAACCAGGGATAATTCCTATATTCCTGACACTGCTCAGCTCCATGATTTTTCTACATTTTTAAAAACCTGACAGGCAGCAAAACTCTGGAGTACTTGTGGATGCCTGCTTTCAAGAGAACCCTGGCCTTTGCCAGCCTGGGGTCCTTTATCATCATGTAATCCCATATGACAGTTGTATAGCAAGTCTCAGTACCTGTCTATAGAACAAATACCAAATTCCAACATCCTTTCCATAACTTTAACCTGAAGTAAGGAATTTCTGTTGTGTAATATGATGCTGAGACTCCTGTAGTGGAGTACAACATCCTAACTGCTTGTGTTCAAAGAATAAAAGGGAAGGATGCTGAACTGCTTCATTGTGGGGACCATCTGGTGAGAGACAAATAAAAACTCTTGGTTTGTTCAGATAGCACAATGCAATCTGAAAGGTGATATATTTGGGAAGTGCTGACTGCGCTGATGAGTAGCGTGGGAAGTGCTTAGAAATTTTCTACCAGAGATTGAAATTTACCTTATAATTAACTATTATTAAGTCATATGCCAAGTTCTTTATTCCTTTCTTTTCATTTGTTGAGCATGCGGAAGTTATGCTGGAGTAAAGAACGTTCCTGTTCAATATGGCTTCCTATTAATACAACTGAGGTTTTGTTACTGTCATTATCCGTTTTGTTTTTTTCAACAAGATAAAGTAAGTATAATGCAAGAATTTATGTTTGTATCATTGGTCAGTCCAACCTAGAAGTTAAAGAAATTTAGACAGACTTGGATTCATACTTCAGGTTTGGAATTCATATTAAAATTCTTGGGAATCCATGTAGTCTTTCTGATGTTACTTCTTGACTGTGCTCCAAATTGGCACATTGAATATTTAAAATAAATGAGTGAATCTGCAAATATAGGCATTTGTTTTTTGAAATTACCTTTCATATGATAAGAACTTCTCCCTGCAGAGGAGTTATGTTTTGGTGGGGAGACCCTCAAATCATTTGTAGAACAAAGATGAATATAGAAGTGCTAATTAACAGTATGTAAGCACAGATGAGAAGTTACGTGTGATTTAAAAAATATAAGCAGTGAAGTACTACCAGTTTTCATCCTTTAAGTTGAAATAAAATAATGAAGTTTATTTCTATAAAAAGCTCCTGTTCCCTATATAACTAGATTTCTCTGTACTGCATTAGCAGCAGTATGATATGCAATCAGATAAGAAAAAGTGAAAACATTATTAAAAAAAATATATATATCATTTTTAATTGAAATATTTTACAAGGTGAACAAGCATCAATATTTCTTTTGTGTAGAGTGAGTAGTAGAGCATAAGTTAAATGAATTACCTGAGGTCTTGCGTCAGATCAATAGTAGATTTAGGAATATAAATCAGGTTTTGAAATCTGAGATTTCTGTTAGTTTTATGGGATGTCTCAGTG
This sequence comes from Tragopan temminckii, assembly GCA_028571105.1. NCBI lineage: Eukaryota > Metazoa > Chordata > Aves > Galliformes > Phasianidae > Tragopan > Tragopan temminckii. Next base: position 79,586,002 of record JAOWBP010000001.1, on the reverse strand, counting down.
TCATCACCAGCATTAAAGGAAATATGAACATTCATTTGCAGCTAGATTTTCTGCCTTAACAGAAACTTTTATCATTATCTGCTATTAAAAAAAAAAAGAAAAAAAGCTTATTTAAGAATGAATTTATTTTCAACATGGTTTTGTATATATTTTTCAATTAATATTGGACTAATTCAATACTTAAATGATTTTGCAAGTTATAGTTATGCCTGGAAAAATGTAACCGTAATCTTTAAAATGTTTTGACTTCTGTAAGGCATTTGACTTGAAATAACACTACATATTGATTAATAAACAAAACTTATTCAAAACCAACCTTATAAGCATTAAGAGCATTAAGCAGATAAGAACTGTTTGGAAAAACGAAACAAAACAAAACAAAACAAAAACCAAACAGGATGAAAATGTAATGATAAATAAGAAGTCTCAGTGCTTTACTTCACAGGGAAAAAAGCAGGTGGTACTGTACTATTCTTATGTTTTTCAGGGTTGGTTTTTAGAAACACCCTGGGAAACAAAATTGTTGCCAGTAAAATTGCCAGTGCCACAGCAACTGTGGATGTATGAAATAATGAAGAGCACGGATCACTTAGCTCAGAGATGCATGTTTCAGTGTGGTGTGAAACATAAGGACATACATGTAGGAGCTGAGAGAAGGTAGCAGAAGCAGAATGGGGAGCAGTGTCTGAGGAATAGTACCAGCATTGTGGTAGACAGGCAGTCACCTGGGCCAAAGGGCTTCACATAGGTATACAAACAAAACTGTGAAGGGCTGGTAAAGAAGAAATAAGACCTTTGTATCTGTTGCTTCTGTGACCGCTACATTGGAGTCTCCAGGTCTGAGAGCCACACTTCAGAAAAAAAAGATGAAAAATAGAAGAGGACACAGAGAAGAGCCACAGACTAATTAAAGGATTAGAAAAATGTGATTTCTACGGCAAGACTTAGGAGCTCAATTTATTTAGCTTATCAAAGATAAGGTTAATGGGTGATATGATCATAATCTGTAAGTACTGTCGAAAAAAGAGAAATTTGATAATAGAGGGCTCTTCAGATCAGGGAAGAAGATGTAACAAGAGCCCATGGATGCTCAGTGCTGCAGTAAGTCTAATTCAGACTACCAGAAAAACGTTTTTTTTTTTTTTTTTTTTTCATTTAAACAGTGGTGAGTGTTACTCACTAAAATAAATTACCAGAGGTGCCACTGGGATTTCCATTGCTACACTTCTTAAAGGTGGAATGTTTTTTTTAAAGGATGTTTTCTCATTCAATGTCTGCTGCAGTTTTAAGGAAGAAGTTAGGGCAAAGTTTAACATTCATTATTAAATATTATAAAATTTCCATACTAGAGAATCACAGAAGTAATTTCCATATCTTGAAATGATGAAAGTTGTGTTTCTTTCAACATATCAGCTTTGCTGAATCTGAATAATCTTCCCTCAGTCATGCCTGCCTTCTTCCTGAAAGCTCACCACTAAGCACTCTTGATTTAATGGGACTATTTGTATGGGTCAGTACTATCATACTCAGTTTTACGGGATATGAGTGGGGTTTTTTTGCAATGATAACAGGATATCCTAGGTATGATGATGTTTTCCAAAGCAAGTCCCATTGGAAATGATGTTCTGATTCCAGTTGATGGCCTCCAGCCATGGGTTAATGTGCTGCTGCAGAAGCTGCTGCCCCCATTGCTGGATGGTGGTTCTTAGAGATAGCTGGGAAAACCTTATATGCTTCAACAATGGTAAAGGGTTTTTCATCATGCTGAGTAACCTGCAAGGGCTGGCAGCTTCTCTTCTGTGCTTTGTGGGCACGTACTACCTGCTTAATAGAAATGAGACTTCTCCCACAAGCTATTGAGTCATTCCAGCATCAGAGCTCAGCAGCATAAAAGCCACATTTAATACTATTTTAAATGGCTTCATGCTTTCTATAACATTTATTTACCTGCGTATGGGTTTTTATAAACCTTTTCTCTTGTCCCAGAGGTCCTTCAGTAACCCAAGTGAGATGCTGGTATAAGCAAAAAAGTAAATCTCCTAAATGTTTTTTCTCTTAGTTTTCCCATAATTTACTAGAAGTTTTGGTCTTGTTTAAGAGATGTGAAGTACTCATTCTTTTGGTCTTGCTTTTTCTATTTTTCTATCTTGCACACAGTCTTCCTTTTTTCCTCTTAAGCTAATTTCCAGAATTATTGGCTCATTTTCTTTGTATCTCTTATTCCACTGCAGGCTTCCAATCAAACTATATGCATCTTCTCCAGATCCTTGTACTTTCTGTATTGATAAGAGATAGGGGGAATTCTTTTATTTAACTTTTGCATGCTCTATGAATGTTATTTGATTAATTTCTAAAACATCAGCACTCAATACAGTGGTAAGAGGAAAAAAAATTTCCAGACCTCTTTCAGATCCAGGGACCCACAGTTTCCATTTCAGTGGCCAAGCAGCATAGTTTATATTCTAAGTACAGTTCTGATCAATAAGGCTATGACATGACCATAGTTAGTAAATAAGAGATTGCATATACATTGAGATGTTCACTGTAGGAACTATAATATCAAAAAGAGGATGGAGGATAATCCTAGGAAGATTTCCCAAATCATATTAATAGGGTTCTGAATCATTACATTGGTTCTTTATTAAAAAATACGAATGGAAGATAGTTAAATGTAAATCACAGTCACTGATTCAGATTTCATTGGCGCTAGGCTCTGTTTAATGCTTTTTATATGCAAAACCTATTTTAGCCTCCATAGCCTCATATATGCAGCTCATACTTTAGAAGGTTATTTCTTTGGTAAGATCTTATAATTTAGTGGAAGTAATAACAGGCTGTGTGCATTTTTTCTGGATTTTTAAAATTCTAATTTAAGCAATAAGCAATTTATGCAATATCTTGAGATTCCTTGACACACTGGAGTTGAAAGAGAAGAAATGAAAGAAAATGACAAATCTCTTCTGTTTTCTTTCTTTTTTTTCTTTTTTTTTTTTTTCCACTCTTGTTTATGATTTTTTAACTCATCAAGCATTTCTCAATGTGTGGTTTTCAAGAAGCAGCATTTGATTAATGAAGTGTCAGACACAGAAGATGTCATGAGAATTTTGGCATTTATTTTTTGCAGCATTTAATATAGACATGGTATTTGCAATGCTTCATATTTTTATTTACTGTATTTGTTGTCTTGTTAATAGTAAATACCCTCTTACCGAGAACATAAGTAAATAGTATATTTTGCACTTTAGACATCTACAAGAAGATGGTATTTGTACAAAAATTATATAATTCAGTTTGTATTTTCTAATACCAGATATTCAGATTTGGCATTTTGATGGAAAACCTTTCAGTTTTCTAAACTAAGACATGGAAGTGGTTTTCTTTAAAATCACAAAAATAAATTATATATATAAATTTATTAATTGGGATCATAGAATGATAGAATAATTTGGGTTGGAAGGAATCTTAACGATCACATGATTTCAACTCTCCCACCATGGGCGGGGACACCTGCCACTACACCAAATTGTTCAAAACTCCATCCAACCTGACCTTGAACACTTCCAGGGTTGAGACATCCATAACTTGTACTGGCAACCTGTTCCAATGCCTTACCACACTCATCATGTAGAATTTTTTCTTATATTCAATCTAAATCTAGCCTCCTTTAGTTTAAAGCCATAATGTCCTGTTCTATCACTACATGCCCTTGTAAAAAGTTCCTCTCCCTTTCCTATGGATAGGAAGGTTGCTAGGGTCTCCCCAAACCCTTCTCTTCTCCAGCTTTAATAATCCCTTTGTAGCAGAGGTACCTTAGCCTTCTGATCATCCTCATGGCCCTGCTCTAGACCTTCCTCAACAGATCCATGTCCTTCTTACATTGGAGGTCCCAGAGCTAACCTCAGTACTGTAGGTGGGGTCTCATGAGAGCATAGTAGAGGTGGACAATCAATTCCTGTGACCAGCTAGACACGCTTCTTTTAAAGCAGTTTGGGATACAGATGGCTTTCTAGGCTGTATGTGCAGATTACTGGTTCATGGTGAGCTTTTCAATAACCAGCACCCCCAAGTCCTTCTCAGGGCTGCTCTCAATCCACTCATTACCCAGCCTACATTTGTGCCTGGGATTGCCCCAGCTCCAGTGCAGGACCTTACACTTGATCTTGTTGAACTTCATGAGGTTCATGAAGGCCCACCTCTCAAGCCTGTCTAGGTCCCTCTGAATGGCATCCATTCCCTCCAGCATGTTGACCACACCACAGAGCTTGGTGAGGAAATTTGATGAGGGTGCACTTAATCCAGTCATCCATGTCATCAACAAATATATAAAATAGCATTTGTTCCAGTACTCCCTGTTACTGGTCTCCACCTGGACATCAAGCTGTTGAGCTCAGTGCTTTATGTGTGACCATCCTGCTAATTCCCTATCCATCAAGTAGTCCATCCGTTAAGTCCATGTTTCTCCAGTTTACAGATAAGGATGTCTTGTGGGACAGTGCTTTCTACAAGGCCAAGTAGATGATGTCAATTACTCTTCCCTTATCCACCAATGCTGTAAGCTCATCATAGAACATCACCAAACTTGTCAGGAACAATTTGCCTTTAGTGAAACCATATTGGCTTTCACCAGTATTTTTCTAGCATTGTTTCCAGGAGGATCTACTCCATGATCTTGGTGGGAACTGAGATGAGACTGACTGGCCTGTACTCCTCAGGTCTTTGTTCTTTATCTTTTTTAAAAATTGAGGGTTCCTGTTTTCCACTCAGTGGAAACTTCACTGTGTTGTCACGGCTTCTTAAATATGATGAACATTGACTTAGCAACTTCATCCACCAATTCCCCTAGGACCATGGATTCATCTCATCAGGTCCCATGAACATATGCACCTTCAGGTTCCTTAGATGGTCTTGAACCTGAGCTTCTGCAGTGGACAGTTCTTCACTGTCCCAGTCCCAGCTTTTGCCATCTGCAACTTGGGTGATATGGCTAGGACACTTAGTGGTGAAGACAGGCAAAAAATCCTTCAGAATCTCAGCTTTCTTCATATCCCAACTAACCAGGTCTCACAGAGAGGGCCCATGCTTTTCTTTTATCATTGATGTACTTACAGAAACCTTTTTTGTTGTCCTTGATGTCTCTGACCAGATTTTATTCTATCAATCAGGGCTTTAGCTTTTCTAACTTGATCACAGGCTGCTGAGACTGTTTCTCTGTATTCCTCCCAGGCTACCTGTCCTTGCTTCCACCCTCTGTAGGCTTTCTTTTTGTATTTCAGTTTGTTTAGAAGCTCCTTGTTCATTGATACAGGTCTTACAGTGTTTTTGCATAACTTCCTCTTTGTTGGGATGCATTGCTCTTGAGCTTGGAGGAGATGACCCATGAATATTACTCAGCCTTCTTGGACCATTTTTCCCTCCAGGATTTTATCTCATTTAACACTATCAAGCAGATCCCTGAAGAGGCTGAAGTTAGCTCTCCCGAAGTCTCGAGTAGTGAGAGCTTGCTGTATGTCGTCCTCACCGGTGTGAGGATCTTGAAATCCTCCATTTCATGGTTGATGCAGCCAAGGCTGGCCTTGAGCTTCAAATTCCCTTTCTTAGCGCTGCTGCTGATTTATCTTTTTTTTTTTTTTTTTTTTTTTTTAGATTATAAGCACTTCAGCAGTAGAAGAGTGTTTTTTTTTTAAAGAAACTACTTATGAAGGGTGTTGGATTATCAGAATACTAAGAGCTTTTGTGATGTCAGTACTCATACACCAGGTCTAAGGCCAACAAAATCATTTTGTACAGAAAAATGAACAGTTACCAAAACCTTACTAGAACTGCATTTTTATTTATTTATTTATTTTTGCTACATCAGCAGGTCAAATAGAAGTTTAGTTAATCTCTTATTTAGTAATTCCTTACTCTGGTCATCTGAAAATCTGTATACTGGACAATAGTTTTATGTGTTATTGTACCTATTTTATTATAGGTACAATAGTTTTTTCAACATACTTATGTTTATATTCAGTCCTCTAGGAGGATTTTTCACTTCTGATGCATTCCACTTGAGTGCCAATCTTGTAATATTTCTTATTCTACCATACTTAGCTAACCTTGAGCATGTCTTGTATTAATAGGCCCTCTATAAAAGAAAGAAGCGTGTATTTGATTTAGTCTATTGGACTGTCTATTTTTTGCATTGTATCCTTGCACAGATTAAGCATATCTCTCAGATAATTATTTTTCTTGCTTATTATTGAGGACCTTTTATTTCCCCACCCCACTGAAAAAGAAAAAAGATGTCCCACATTTTTACTGTGCTCCCTTGTGCTATTCTTGTCAGAATGTACTGTTTGGCAAGGAGTGCTATTTTCGCAATACACAAAGCAACACTTCAGTCTAACTATGCCATTGAAAATGCTTGTGATTCAAGAACCTGGCTGATACTGTTCCTATATTGTATAGAGGTATTTGGAAATTTTCCCAGTGACTTCTCAGCAAACACTTAATGTGATTCATAATGCTTTGGGATAGACTCACAGATGTGAAAGAGAGCTACTACATCATTGCTTCCATTTTCATATATGATCAGGTTATATTCTCTCAACAGAGGATGTATCTGGTATTAGATTCACACTGTGTTTTTCTCCAACAACATTCCAAACTTGACAGAAAAAACATTCCAAGAGTTCTTCAAAAAGCATAAAATGAAACAAGGAATCTAGGCTACCCTGTCTGTTTAAAAAACCTATGTTGATTTTTACATTATGTTTTCAGTGGTGTTTTCAAGATCATTTTAACAGTATTATCTCTACTGAGACATCTATATGCGTTTGCACCATGTGAGCGCTATGTGGATTCATATCGTGGACAGCTGGATTTGTCTGTGTGTCTGAGAATATGAAGATTGCAGGCTACTTCTTTGAAGCTAAATCATATCACATACAGGAAAAAAAGAAAAATAATATCACTATTTCTTAAATTCATTTTTCTGTTTCACTTCTGCAGAGAATATATTGCTTATCTATTTTTTTCTCCAGTTTTTTTGTATTATATTTCTTGATGAATATAGTTTACACTGTCACCTGTGTGAAGTTGTTGCAATAAATTCAGTTCTACAACTGAAATCTTTTGTTTTTTCCTCTTTTTCTTCCCTTCTGCTTCCCTCCCATCCCTCCTCAGGTAGCCAAGGGCAGTTTCCACTTACACAGAATGTCACAGTTGTTGAAGGGGGAACGGCAAATTTGACCTGCAGGGTCGATCAAAACGATAACACCTCCCTCCAGTGGTCAAATCCAGCTCAACAGACATTGTACTTCGACGACAAAAAAGGTACATTATTTCCAGAACTCATGGTTCTGCAGCATTTTTTCTAAGACAGAATTGTAATTGTAATGTAATGTTGTAAGAACAGGAATATGTAATGTTGAAAGAATAGGAATATGTGCTAGGAATATGTGCTTTCAGCTGTAATTATGAGATAATATGTTATATAATTTGTTTTTCTCACTGGTAAACATGTTTCATTCTATTTGTTCCTTTTGTATAAAATGTTATGTTGTTATTAAGGGAAAATAATATGTGAAAATCTTAGTGCAAGCTGATTTGGAAAACTTTGTTACAAAATATCTCTAAAGAGTATTTATGAATGATAAGACTGACAAGGAAATAATTAGTTCATAAACCTTTAACTTGATTTTATTATTTTGTCTGCATGTATATATATGCATGTATACTTATGTATACATAAAATCACCTGCTTCAGGTGCACTAGAGCTTTGTTTTGTTGTTAGTGCAGTATGCAGTTGCTGTGATACACATTCTTACTGTAAAAGATTATCAAAATTTCTTTTTATTCCATGCACTCTTTTCCAAATATGCCATGCACAATATTTTAATCTTAGTTAACTTAGGAAAAAGTACCAGAAAGTGTTCATACCTTAGAAAAAGAAGGGTATTATCACTGTAAAATGGTACATTTCCAAGACTTTTGTCCTTATCTGAAAATGTGAAGCATTACATTTTACATAAAAGAATATCAACCTAAAGATAACGTTAGATACCATGAAGATATTTAAACAAAAGTTACAAGTAATAGAAGCATCACTTGGCTTCAAAAATGCAAAAATTTTGGTGTAAATCTTAGTGATATGGACGTTCAACAGTTGAACAGTATTTTATACTTTATTCTACTCGAGTTTGTTCTGAAAGGTGCTATGTATTCTTGAACGTACCATGAGAAGTGCAGTTAGTTATCTGTTTAAAATGAAAGAAATGCTGTTCAAATGCCTTGCTAAATAATTGCAACACTTTACAACACACTGCAGGACTTAAAATGCTGTGTGGATCTATGTGCTTGAATGAAAGTAGAGTCTAAAACCTGTCATTTTATACCTGCAGAAGCTGCAATCAAAATATGGATTTTTGCTATTAATGTAATAGCTGAATAGAATCTCTTTACAGTGTTGAAGTGGTTCCTTTCTCTTTTATCTAATTTCCTGTAGCGTGTAATCATTTGATTTGCAATTTATTTGAAATCATAAGTACCTTTTGAATGTAGACTTGAAGGTGAAAGGCTTATAAGGTGTGAACTTAAGTGCCATAAGTCTAATCCTATAACCTTTACTTAAATTAAGAACTTTATTTTTTCTTCAATTGTTAGTGATTTGGAATTGGTTAATAATGTCTGCAAAACTAAGAACTGAGAGAACTTGTTTATTGGTAGAGCACACCAATATTTGTAAAATTAATACCTTTTATAATTAAGCAGCATTTTAAAGGATGTGGAGAAAGATGGAAGAGAAATGCAAATACTTTAGTTTTAACTATGTAGACATTTTGATGCAAGTTTCTGTATACTTTAGATAGATCTCTAATTATACAAAGAATAATTGAAGTTTGTGTTACTTTTTAATACAGTGAATTAAAGCGGCAGAATTTGAATGGCAAGCAGTAATATTAAGTACGTAGTCATGATCTGTGTAGCCCACTGGAAATGTGAGGAAGTGTGTAAACCTAAAAGACTGTACTGTATAATGAACTTGTCTCAAGACATTGAGGAATATGCTAGGACTCAAATCATTTGTTTGTAGAGGGTCTGCTGAACATCTATGAGACTGGAGAAGGTCTAACATGATCAAGTCTAGGTCTTTCAATAGCAGTTGTTTAGTCCTTCATACATAGGAAAAGCTTTGAAATCTTGGTGTGACTTCTCCAAACTTGGATATACATAGGGCACTGAGAAGTACATCCAAGTCTCATAAAGAAAACATTCTGTCGTTTCTGAAAATGGAATTTGAACTTCTCATTGGTGTTTTTATTGTGTGCGCATTTGTATCTGTTCTTTGCGTATAAGAAAGATATTTCCTTTACATAGTGATACTTACTTTATTGATACAAAATGATGAGAGAGATTTACAGCTCTGAAACCTTGATTTTGTCAGTAAATGATGGAAAATGCAACTGTAAAAACTTTCTTGTTCTTTTTTGCTTTATCTACTTGTCTCAGTCAGGCATACAATTTGGCTATAAAAAGCAGCTTTCTGCTAGATCCAGTCATTACATTTAATTTATTGAAAGCACTGCCTCAGCTAGAGTCTTTTCAAACCTGTCTCCTAAGGTTAACCAAAACTAACCTTAAGGTCTTACTTTTCCCTTCAGCATTAAGAGAACTGCTACTTAATAGCTGTGTTTCTCAAGCTGAAAATTCATGAAAACTTTTGAGTAGGACTTGAGGATGCTGGGTTAAGTTCTGTATAGAAAGCCTAAGAAGAACATTAGAGGAGCTCCTTTTATATTTATATCCTTTAGAGATATTACTGTAGTCTGAACAAAATCAGAATCACTTGCCTTTAATTTTACAACCTTCTAATAAGTTATTTTCTTACAAGAAAACATAAAATAAATCAGATTAAAATTATTTTGATTGCTCTGTACTGTAACAATTATGAATCTTGTAGTACAATGAAGGAAGTCAGGTAAACGTCAAAAGAAAGTCCTATCTACTGCAGTAGAAGAGGGAGGTAACAGCTGTCAGGATATGGCAAAATAGTTCCAAAAATAGAGGAAATTGTATAGTGAAAAGCTCTCCACTGCTAGATTGTTCTTGATGGGACATTCATACTTCTTTGTCGTACAAATTGCTTTCCCTATCTTGCAAAACATTTTCTGATGAAAATAAAGCTAACTGTATGCCAGCCAAGTCCTCTGTTTAGAGAGAGGGAAAGTCTGCTTCCAAGTCCCCATGCCTTTTGACAAGGGATTTATTGTTAGTCTCCACTTTATTAAAAACAGATTACACCTACTGTAAAAGTCATCATTGTGTAATTTTGTGTTCTGAACTGTGATGCAATCATTGACTTCAAAGTTAGAAGTCATATTCTTCCTTTTCCTGTTTTACATATTCTGCACATGGAAGTGCCAACTACACTAATGCCAAAAGCTACATCCTAACTTATTCTTTTGCCTCTTGTACTGCCATGCAGACATGTTTTAAAGCACAGATTTTGCTTGGTTAGGAGGATGTTTTGTTGGAAAGAAACATCTCCTCCCCTACCTTTTCAGCAATTTAATACTTATTTAATATTTATGAAAGAGTCAGAGACTATATATAACTTGAGACATTTTCTCCCTTAGCCTATGCAATCTTGAAATAATAATAGTAAATGATGAGTAGATTCTTCTTTCAGAAAATATAGTGCATATGAAACTGATTCAGTGGTTATTTCCTCATCCTTACCACCTGAAGTATGTGATTTGTTCTAAGTTCGGGCTTAAAATATGCTTGACTCATTGTGGTGATGGGAATTGAGTAGCCTATAGGGAGGAGAAATGCAGTGTTTTCTTTTTCTTCTACTTTTGTTGCATTTCTAGGCCTTTCTGGCCGTTAGGCCAGAGCAGAGCAACAATTAAAAGGCTTTTTTTTTCCCCAAGTCCTAGTTTGCTTCTCATATTAATTATTATGTTACATTGCAGATTGCCTTAGCAAAAATAAAAAAAATAATAACTGTGTGAACTCTTTTGCTCAGATGAACATGATACTGGAATATAAGAAAATGGATGTCCAGCAGCAGAAAGAACTGTGCAAACTCCTTCAGTTTCACAGATTTTCTCTTCATTAGGATTTAAATGTATTCCTCCTGACAAAAAATGGTGTGAATATCCTGAAAAAGAACACATGTGTATCATGCCTGCTATATCTAAAGAGGTTATAACTTTATTTTTTAAGCAAAGCAAGATAAAACAGTAGCTTCTCTCCAAGTCTGATTTTTGCACTCTAAAATGTATTAAATGTATTATTTTAACTTATGCTAGCTAAAGTTCTTGGAAATACAAACGTTTGATCTTGTGGATTTGGTGTCAATGATGGCCCCTCTTATTCAGCAAGCTGTCTCTTTGTTGTTCTTTCTTGTACTTATTTTTTTCTGCTTCCTCTAACTTGTAGCTTCAAGGATGTTGTGTATCCATTGTAAATGTTTATATGGTTTTATTTTTTAATGAGCTCAGCAAATTCCTGCAACTGTACTCCTTGGACAGAATTTTAAAGATTTGTCTTCCTGGAAAATATGAGTTTACAGCTCACTCTGAACAAGTTTAGATTCTTTAGAAACAAATGCAAATTTCGTGCTTCACATGAAATGTGTTTTTCCCTACACAATTTTCAATTAAAATGAGTAATTACCATAGAAATCTCTGTACCATTTCATGCACTGAAGTAGCTATAATTATATACCTGCCTTTGGAAGAAGAACAATGAGCAACAATGTAGAACTGGTGAATTTGATTTTAAATGAATATAGGTCATTTTATTTTAGATTCACTTGTGGTATTTCCTAAGGATTTAGAGTGAGCAATAAATACAAAGAGGCAAATATAAATAGATATGTGTAACAAAAAGGTGGTAGCATGGAGACATAGATGGCTGGTAAAGAGAAGACTTAAAAGAATTTTCACTTAGCTTGCTGGAACAGTCTTCTTTTCACCTTCCCTTTCAGGAGGGATTATAGATACATATGGAGTGAGTTATTGAGTTGCAAAGCAGACATGTACAACTAAACAATGGCTGTTGGTGCCAAAGTTGCTTAAACTTATCAGTAAAAAAAAATGAGCAGTCAGACTAAAGAGAAGGAAGAGAAACAGAACCTAGTATATACCTAAAAATTTTGTGTAGTCAGACAAATGAAAGTGTACCTGCTCTTTACCTTAGCAGGGAATTTGGAAGTCTGTCCATAGTAAAATCACCTGTGTTGACAGTGATCATGATAAGCTTGCCTCAGACTGACACACCGTATTTTGATGAGATATATGCCTGATGCTAATCAAAGATCAGCGCATTTCCCTGGTGCTTTCATCAAGTGGTAGCACTTTCATGTTTTACTAAAACATTAGAAAGCATATTCCAGCCTCAGGATTATTCATCCTTCAGCAGCAGAATATGTTTCTTCAGGTGACCTTTGATTATGTTACATGTAAGAGTGCTTGGCATTTGTATAACTCCCCATCGTCTTGAAAGCTTTCAAAGACACTTGTGTGCTAGAGAAGGGTTATGAGAGGGCACTGTACTTGCAGATCTCCCCTGAGCTTCACTGATAGGCACAATGCTGCAGATGAACTTACAGAGATGCATTTGGGTATAGCACCTGCTTGAAAGGTTCTGCAGTTGTGCCCTCTCAGGTGGCACTGTCATGTTAGAACTGCCAGGTAAGTTTAGAGGCAGGAGATGTCTCTGATAAAAGCATCATGCCTTTTGGCTCCTGAAAGCAACCTCTGGCCTGCCCTCCCCCCCTCCCCCCCCAATATAAAGACCTTTCTAGAGAGACTCAGAAACTCACAGAGCACAAGGCATGGAATTTTAACTACAGACTACATATGTCAGCTTAGGGGGAGTCATCACTGCAAAGATCTTTAATTCTTACTATGGCACTATCAAAACTGAATAATAATAGAAATGATAGAAGTGCTGTGACATTTCCTGGGATTAAAATCCTGTCTCCCTCATGTTGTAGTCATGCTTTTCTTTCTAGTTTACACTG
>JAOWBP010000001.1:79532148-79564930 GCA_028571105.1 Tragopan temminckii | reverse complement strand
TCCCTGTCTTTTTTGTACTGGGGAGCCCAGAACTGGACACAGTACTCCAGATGAGGCCTTACCAGGGCAGAGTAGAGATTAAGTTTAAAGCCTGTCATGCCAGAGTTTAAAACCTCTCATGCCAATTCAATTCTTAACAGCCTCAAGAATACCATTAATCCTAACTTAATTCAGTGGTAGTGGTAACTTCTTTCTTTATGTTTTTCAAGGCAATCAGTAAGAATTAGGAAAACTGTTATGTGAAATAAAATAATGATTTTCTGCTGAGTGCTGGAGTACATTTAAATTTTTGTGCACCAAACACATCATTCTTATACCCAAGATAGAGCTGAAGTTCAGGGGCATATATTTGAATACGAGATTACTGCAAGGAACATGAATGATTGTTTCTGGGCGTAATGATAGAATTACTTAGGCTGGAAAGGACTGTGGAAGTGATCAACCCCGTGAACAGAGCTATTACAGTTCTGAATTTAGATCTGGTTGCTGTGGCCCGAACAAATTTTGAGCATCCCCAAAAGCAGTTTTTTCCTCAACCTTTCTGGCTGCTTATTCTAGTCTTTGACTACTCTCATGAAAACAGAAGTTTTCCAGCTGACTGCTGCAAGGTCAGACCATCATAATGACACGTCTGAAATGGTGGTTGCCTGAAATGACGGACTCTTCAAAGGATTTCATGTTAGCATTTATGCAGAAGATATTAAAGGAAAGTAGGCTACAGTTGCTAACAATGATGGCACTAATGTTCTAGCTGATGAGTAGATTCCTAACACTGTGTGTTATGGTGGCAGGATTGAGGCTAGCACTTCTGCCATCACGATCAGTGCAAGAGAGAAGTAATGCTCAGATTTTAACAAGAGTTATAAAGCTCAGGTGAAGATGGATGGATGCCAGTGTTTTCTGATGAGCTACAGCAGTCTGGTAATGCCACCCTGCTGTACTGACTGCACACTTGTAATTTATTTCACAGCCCTCTGAGATTTTGGAACAGCAAGAGTGAAAACGCTGAGCTACCCACTTTGCTAATCTGCGTTGTTCTCTATTCTTTGTTTTATGTTAAATTCACTTTTATACCAACCGATCTATTAAAAGATTTTACCTCTACCTCTCACTTGTCATGGATCATAACAGAAGCTTTATCAATGCCATAGAACAGTTTGAGAGCTCATCTGGCATGAACCTCTGATCAAAGCACGTTTTATTACATTTGGTTACTTAGGAGCCCTGTAAAAGATGCAATTTATACTATTTGAACAGAAATGGTAAATGAAGGGAAGGAAGCTTTGTATCCAGTATCTTTTGGAAACATTCTCTATCGTGTCCCTGTTAGTAATTCTGAAGAGATCTCTTAAACTTAAATGGATGATAGGATGTTGTTAATCTGTTTTAACCAAGGCTATCATTAATCACATTAATCTATTTTAACCAAGCCTAACAAAGCTGTTAACAAAACACTTATTTTTCTTGTTTTGTTGTCCTTTGGGTTTGTTTGTTTTTTGAGTGTTTTTTTTTGTTGTTGTTGTTTTTGTTTTGTTGTTTTTTGTTTGTTTGTTTGTTTTCCTCCTGCATTGCAGATAATCTCTTTTATTTCATGGAATAAAAAAATGCAGAGAATTCTTTCAGGAAAACTCTCTACTTAATGGCTTGGGTTTCTACTTTTTGTCTTGTTTATGTGGTTGAGTAGAAAATTGCCACAAGAAGCAGCTGCTTATTTTTACTTTGTTAACTCTGAATATAAATATATGTTAAATTCATTGAGGACAGAAAGCATGGACCAACTCAGAAGGGTGTATTGTCCTTATGCATTTGCAGATGGCAACTCTTGAAAGCTTGAGGACGTGAAAATATTGCATGCAACTTGAAACACATTTACATTGTAACTACTTTATTGGCTTTGTTGGCTTTTATTTGCCACTTCCTTTAGCTGTGTGGTGTTTGCTATTGATGGGAAGGCATATTTATAGGCCCCAATGGTTTCAAACAGATTCAACTAAAATACTGTTTCAACTAAAAAAGTATTGATAATTTTTAGAATTTTGCATTTTATTATATATTTGACCATGGATACCAAAAAGTGATCAGGATGTAATTCTGTTTGTCATTTATATAAGGGGCTGATGTTCTTCTTGAACTTTTTATAACTAAGTATTGATAAACTTAATTTTGGAGGGTTTTTCTCATCTTCACCTTCTCATCTTGAATGCATCTATGAAGTATTCTGAAATGTGCTATGTAGAGACATAGGTTTTTTGCTAAATTTCTGGATAATGAAAGGACAGTCTGATCTGATGTTATTTTTTAAATGCTTTTTCCATGTACGTGTGTACTTTCTTTCTCTTTTCTTCCCTTTTCCATTATTTACTTATTTTGTTGGATCAGTGGTATTTGCTTACATTTTCTAAAGCTTTATCTCCTTGAAGTGTTTGGGACAGGGCAAGGCATTTTCTTGTATTGGTTAATTTGTCATCCCCATTTTTATTTATCTCAAATGATTTACTTCTTTTATATGGATAACAGTGATGATGGCATGGTCCAGAGGAGTTAGATGAGGTGAAGGTAGTTTCTGGGATACTTACATTTACTTTTTTGGCACTGTAGAACTTCAGCTGGAAACAGAGGCCCTGTCAGATGGAGTAAAACAAGGGATTTCTCCAGTCAAATATGCTGCCCTTGTCAGCAGCAGATAAGTTAAGAGAAGCGTCAGGCGTCATAATTCACCTAGGAGTTTAGATTTATAATATGAATAAAATGTTATTAGTAATAGTCCATGCTGTACTTGGGGCAGAAGGATTCTGCTTATATTCTGATGCATGAGATTTAATTACTCCTACACCATTGTCTTTGCTTACAAAACTGCCGGTGTTGTTTATCATCACAAAATTATCCAACCCTTTAAAAAGGCAGCTTCAATATTTGTCTCAATGAACTTTCACAGCAGTTATTCTGCAAATTAATTAAACACTGCCTTGGAAAAATAGCTTCTTTTTGCAGTTGAGAGTTTAGTAGCGTTTCGTAGAGTCAGATTGCTCACTCTCAGGGAATAAAGTTTAAAATAAATTTGATAGTTTTCACTGAGTCCCTCACTATTTTGTTGTCTTTTTTTTCTCAGTTAATAAATTAATCGGTTGATTGTATATACGTGCCTTCTCCTCTCTCAGCCCCTTGCCGACTTTTGGACTACTGCCATGAAAAAAGAACTGTGTAATGAAGCTATAAATGTTAGTATCATTATGGATGATCTAAAGTAGCTGTATGAATGATAGTATATATATAACCCATCTGAACTTAAAACTTTGAAGTTAAACTTCAGTCTAATTCAGCAATTTCATTGGAGTAATTAACTTTATCTCAAATATCTCCTGTTTTGTCGAAAGATACTAGTTGTGTGCTATTTTTGTTTTATTCCAGTTATGTTAGCATTTCTTTCTGTTTATGATACACAACAGATTATATCTGATAGTTGAATGTTTCTGATAAGAGCAATAATGCATGTCATGTAATAGTTTCAGATTAAAATGAAGGGAGAAGGCTGTGTGGCTTTTTATGAGAGTGAAGTATAAAACTGATATATACAGTGATGAAATGTAGAGTAGAAGTACATCCAGAAAACTAAATGCATCTAGAATTGGTTTCAGCTGCATCAGTTTCTTCACATGGCTCTGCTCTTGCACTAATGCTGGTAGGAGAATGTGTGGCTGGGGGATGGACAGAGGGGAGTAACATGCCATATAGATTGGCAAGTTGTTGTCATTATAGGCTGAATAAATCTATATGACTTTCAAAAATTTTATATTTCAAGTATAAAAAGGACTTGGTATGGAAAAGTGCATCATGTCAAGATGTTAATCTTCTGGTATTTGTCTTCATTACTATTATACTATGCCCTTAATGTTCTCCAGTTCTCTGAATTTCATACTTTTATAATTACTTGGCATTATTGTTAATACAATTTTTTTCCATGGACATCTGATGTCTGTGCACTCAGACAGGTTTTAAGCTTTAAGAACAACTACATGTGTTTATATTACATATAATGATATATGTTTATCATATATACAATAACCTCATATGCCTCAGTTGCAGAAATCTAGAGTAATAGTTTCCTTTACTTGATTGAACTGTGTAACTTTTAGAAACACCATTCCTTGGTAAAACTGTATGCTGCTTCTCCATACCTCTGAATTTTAGGATGAAAGTGTGAAATGGCATTTGACATTTCAGGGAGTAAAATCATGGCATTTACAGACATCTTCCTGGATACAGATACCAGATTCCTGGAGGATGAGAAGTTCCATTTGAGTTGAACTGCCTCTCAACCTAATGACGTGATCACCCTATCAACCATGTACAATACCTGAGAGCCAGAGGGTCTTACTGCTGTTTGAAGTGATTCTTAAGATAGATTATGTATTTTTTATTGTGTTAGCTTCATGACGTAGCTGTTTGCTGTGACAAAAATTGTTGCATGTTGATGCCTGAATCTTATTGTGTCATCACTCATGAATAACAAGTCTTTAAAGAACTTGTTCTTATTTGTTGGGTATACCATCTCTGATAATGCTATTGATGAATGTATTAGTAATTTGAAATGCCTAATAACATCCACCTTAGTTGATAAGAATATAATAATATGTACATGAGCATACTAATAATTGGTACATTATTGGATGTTGAAGAAATGCAATTTATTATAGCCAAGGCTGCTAACAGATTATACAGATAATTCCAGAACTGTTTTCTGTTTCCATTTATTTTTCCCAAGTCATTAATATTTTCTTTCAATCATGTAATAGGATATAACTGTTTCTGGACTCAACCTTCTTAAGAGAATAGAAATATCTTTGTCATATTCAGTGGATGTTAGATTTCTTCCCTTGGCCAGCCTGAATTATTTCTTGAATATAAATCTTTAGCTTAAAATATTCTTTTCAATTACAAATTAAATAATGTTTACCTTGCACAGACCAAAACATTTTCCTTCCTTCCTTTCCCCCACCTCTTTCTTTTTGTCTGTTAGGTTACAGTTCTGATTCAAAGCCCTGAAAGTCAACAGAAGGTCTTTGTTCGACTTTGAAAGCAAAACATTATAGAATGAAAAAACTTCTGTCATTAAAGGAAACGTCAGAATCACAAAAGGAATATCTGTGTTGAACAAAAACATTAGGTTTCAATGAATAAATGTCATGTATGTCCTTGTAGAGGGATTCATTCATCATCTCCAAAGCATCTTCTCTTGAACTATCTTTGAGACGTATATGTGTATTTTGTGCTCTAAGTTTTATAGAAGTATGCGTGGTAGTGCAAATAGTTTCTGAACTATCATTCACATGATGAAATATGCAGTATTGACTCTCTGCAAATTTTACTTCCGTTCCCAGTTCCTGTCTTAAAAAATGCAGAATACAAAAATAGCAAGAATCAAATATGCTGTTAACACTTCCAGAAAACATGTATGTTTGCAGTAAGCTGCTTCAGAGCCCAAACATTTACACTCTGGTTACTTTCTTCTTGACTGCTTCATACATATCTGACAGCTGAATTTTACCTTGAGTGGCATTTTTTTTGTCAGCATTATTGTTCTTTTGCTGAAGAGAATATAACTTGAAAAGTTACTTTTATATACAGCATACAGTAGTTGGTATTCACTGTTTTGTGGTAGACAAATTGCTGACCTTAGAAGCTATTCTATCCATAGTTTCAAGAAGAAAAATAGACAATTTAACCTACCAAAATAACGGTTAACAACAGAAAATGCCATGCTAATCCCTCTTTCTGCATGTATGCCTCCCTTATGAGTGAAAGAAAGAAGAAGAAGAAAGGTGGAAAAAATATGCAGCAGTTTCAGAAACTGCTGTGAAACACCATCTTTTCAAAGGTATTCCTTTCATCCTAGAGCTTCTTTTTTTCTTCTTGCTGGAAATCAGTATTAAAAGAACAGCATATATGAGAGAACATTTTACTGTTAAGCTACTGGTTGACAGTTTAAACAAATATTTACATAGTTCTTAAATGGAAGCTTTGCAATTTCCTTATACTGTGCTGACTGCAGAACCAAATATGGATGCTTTGAAACTCATGTTTGCTGCTATAGAGCTCTGCAGCTGGCACAGAACAGATCAGCCTTCGTAATGAATTGCTTTTTATATTTAAATTAGATCATACATTGTACAAAGTTTAACTTCATAATTCTACTAATAAAATATCTAGCCATTGTAACTAGATTTGCAGCCACTGTTTTTCCTTTGCCAGTGGTAGTACCTTTATTTATTCCATAGTCTGATTGTGCTCTTCCCAAGTTTTCCCATAGGAAATGGAATTTAAGCATCTTATGTCAAGGGAATTATAAAACCACTGAAAGAATTTTCAGGTGATCTTACTGAATATGAGCAGAGGTACCAGATCGTAGCGAAGTATAAACTTAAAGAAAACAAAACAAAACATTAAGGCATTTTATTCATTCAAGTGGATATTTTCATCTTGTGTCAAGCCAGTTTCTATTTTAAAAATAATGAAGGGATACCTCTTGCCCTGCTAATAGCATAACCAGATACATCTAAACCATAACCAGACAAAATAATAGTGTAGACGTTTATTTTTTTTTTACACTCTTGCAGCTCATCAATCCAAATTACTGTTTTCCTTTATTTAAATAATTTTAGCATAACTAAATTATTGTTTTCCTTTATTTAAATAATTTTAGCATATAGTTTCTTTGCCATTGTTTAGTTGTAAATCTAATAGTATGATTGGAATTACTTAATCATCTTCTGTCTCAAGCTTTTCTTCATTTCTGATTCATCGTATCTATTATTAAACCCAGCTGTTGATGTTTTTGAACGAACTGATTTCTGAATTAACTCTGCATTGTGTTCTATAATAATGCCACTTCTGAATTATCATGGGCTGCTCCCAATTTACTTTTAGATAATTAAGGGCTGTCTTTATTTCTAACAAAGTTGCCTGTTTTATTTCCCAGAACACAAGGATGTGATTTCATTCATTCTGCTCTAGGGGTCTGAAGTTGATAATCATTTTTCTACATCTGCCCTCATCAGTGTCATCTTCCAATATATGATGCTCCAGCATAATTCCTTAGCTTTATTCATTAGCATTCGTATTGCTGGTGCTTTGTTGTGATAGTCTGCCACAAGTCATTCCCTGTTGTTTTCCTGTGAAGCCTGTACCTTTGTGCTTTGGAATAGCCTTGATTTCTAGAGTACGTACATTTTAAAAAAATAATAATTAATTTTTGTTTGTGTAAACAAATTTCCATATAAAAATTAGTCAACTCTTAAAATCAAGCATTCTTTCAATGTTCATATTGATTGAATATGAGTGATAATAAGATTGGATGATTGGGATTATGGTAGTGTGTCTTATGTATGGTGCAAATACTAAAAGACCTCAAGCTATACAATGTATTTTGGATAACTAGCTCGTGGGCTTTTCTGCAAAGTAAACTGATATGTTCTTATTAAAAAAATAAATAATCAAAAAACAAAACAAAACAAAACAAAAAACAACACAGACATGAACTGTGACATGATTCAATATGGGATCATATAATTGCCTACTGGTCTGTTTAATTGCTAAATGCAGTTAGAAGACTTTGTGTGGTTTTGTTTGTGCTGGTGGTGGTATTTTTTGTTGGTTTTTGTAGAGACTTTGCAGTAAAATCCCTGGACAATTAAAAAGAATTATCTCATTTATACCTACTAAAATTCACAACAGAAGGTCATTTTATGCTCTTAGTAGGCTTTTAAAAATGAGTATTATCATCAATTTATGAGAGTTGTATTTATTTCTTTATTTATTTACTGTGGCAAGAAAAAAATTTAATCTAGTTCTGCTTTTTCTCTCACTAACATGTCCTGAAATACAAGGTGAAATTCCTGTGACTTCTTCCACGTGGAATGATTGAACTATTTATGCTCTGATTTCTTCAGTTTGACATTTTTTGAGGGCCTATTTGCAGTACTTTTAAATATCAGGAGTAAAGTTATGCAATGGATGTGGCAAAGAATTACCCTCACCTTCCTAGTAGGGGTGATTCTTAAAACAGGGTGAGTATCTAATATATTAGATGAGTATCTGTTTGCTCAAAACTATTGTAGGAAGTTCTTAACTGTTATGTTCTTAAAGGCTAATGTTGACTTCATGCAGAAACATTTTTAACTTCTTGTTGTTTTTTTTTTTACATGTGTGCAAGTGAAGCCTTTGAACTGGAGTGTTAAGTTTCTCTTTACTTCATTGCTTTATATACAGTTTATATACTATTTCTCAAGAAGCAGCACTGCTAAGATGCTGTGTAAAATTTTTAGGCAAGCATTGAGGTACTCTAACAAAAACTGGTTCTTACTTACGATGTGTCAAATTACTGTTCTGAGAGTAGATGTTTTAAGTTGCATTCAACCTTTAATTTGACTGAATTTAAATAGCTTAAAATGCCTTCTAGTTGAAACTTGGCTTGCATATTATATCTTTCATTTCAATGAAAAACATTCAGATGCAAATGTGGTTTGTTTGGAGTGAGTACAAATGCCACTATCATGACTGATGAAGGTTTTTGATCACACATCTACAAACTGAAACCTTAAAAAGCAAGAGGCGATTTGGACTGGCATCTGCAGTGCCATGAATTATTTAGTTCATATTATTCATAAACCTCTTTGAAGAGAAGGTTTATGAGGTTTTTAAGGAGGAGTAGTCATAGTTGTATTGCCAGTTTGCATTTATGCTGTAACTGACTGCATGCGAAAATATTTTCTAAACTGCAAGAGCTATACTGGTTATGAAATGAGGTGAATGTATGAATGTCTCAGAAATTGACTTATCCTTTGAAAGGTTTCATGGGTTTCCTAGAAAAAGAATGGTGCTGTGTGTGTCTTTACTGTCTATGCTGGCCTTCTCCAAGAAGTGGGCAAGGCCTGAGCATGTTACAGTAATTTGGAGAACTACCCAGCTAGCTGCTAGGGACCTGGGTGAGTACCTCAAAGCGCATGTTCACAGCTGGAGGCTTTCCTGCTTCTCATTCACTGAGCTACAAATCTCTTCTGGCTGTGCTCCGAGAGCAAAACTGGCATAGTGACACCAGCCTCCTTTTGCATTCTTTCTCTCAAAATCCATCAGTTTTGCTATAAACGAGTGGTATTTCAAAATGTTTTTCAATTTCCAGCAATGACTGAAGCTAAACTATATATATATAAGTATTACGCCGGTACAAAGGGCTCAGCTCATTGTATTTGTGCAATAATTCTGGCTAGAAGATGCATGTTGTGGCAGAGATGTCAAGGAATAAGAGAGAGCTATGCAGTAGTTTGTCTGCCTTGCCAGCTAGTTTAGAATTTGTTTGCTGTGTTTTCCAAGAAGGTTTCAGTTCACATTACTGAGAAATACCTTTGGTAATTATTTAGCCACTGTGTTTTTTCAGGACATTTTAAAACTCGTGTTATAAAATCAAAATACTTTACTTTAAAGACTCAAAATAATGTTATTTGTTTGTTTGTTTGTTTTTACAGTTTGCAGATCACTTGTTTTCTGTAACTATTTTTTATTACAAAATAAGAGTAGTAAGAATACTTCTGAAGTCATAATTAAGAAAGTTAGCGTAAGAATTGCATCATTTCCTGTAAACAGTCACTTTGACTACATCTGATTGTTTGAGTTTTTTCTTTGTTTGTTTTAATTTCTTATAATAATTATTTTCAGGAGTTTCTGCAAATTATGCCATGAAAGTATTTTCATTTATCATTTTTCAGTTGATTATTTGCATTACTTTACACAGATTTTATTAATTGTTGTTCAAACATACTAGTATGCATTATACTTTACATTTAGTACACATGTATTTGTTATATAGTATATCACATATTGCTCTATATATACTTTATGGAGTATAATGTATATATTTGTAATTTGAAGCTGTGTGTATTTAATGCATATTTATATAATAGAATCTGATTATCTTACATAAGAATACATTAAAATAATGTGTATACAATATCTGATGTCTGTATATAAAACATGTGATACACATACCTATAGTTTAATATACCTAGGTATATATACATATGTTTTTAAATTTTGTGTCTTCACTAAAAAGAAAGTAAAAAAATATATATATATGAGAAGCAAGAGTGAGGAGTAAGAAGTGCAATAAACATATGCAATACAATATGCAAAGTATTTTCTTTTTCCTAATATAAGTAACATAACAAACTTGTAACAGTGTTAGAAGCAAGGAGCACAGAAGAGATTAATCTTAATGACAGTAAGAAAGTAATTATTGGTAAGATAAGAACTTTCTCATCATGCTGTTATGCCAAGTATTCATTTGTACTTATTGTAGAATCTTAAATAGTCTATCGCTTTATATACTATCACCTATAGAAATACTTCTTCAATACTGAATGCTGAAAATACAGGTGACTGCGAGTTCAATATTTTGAGATTTGTATGCATTCGGTTCTCTGAACTTGCTGGTCTAGATCTTTATCTCAGTCTTTTCCCTTTGTCCTTAAAACTTGCTTTTTCTTTTTATAATCACTTATTCTCTGATTTCATCTCTTAAACTTCCCCAGCTATTATTTTTTCTTGTTGACTTGGAAGAACTTTTCTTTTTGCCATCTGTCAATTTTTATTCATCTTTATATATAAAACTTCCTACCAATCCTTGACTTAGTTTTAAAGATCCTATGCATCAGTGTCTGTAGCTATAACTTTTACTTTATCATTTAGGAATTCCATCAAAACATGATTTGCTATTACATGTTCACCATTCAGAAATCCATATTAAAGATGTAGTTATATTTTAATGTTTTGATTACTTTGTAGGTAAACAAAGATTTTTAAGATTGTTTGATAAATGAAAACTTCATGTGAAAAATTGTTTCATTAGTCTTCAGAAAAGAATGTATAATTTTAATGTATATGATCCATTCTAACTTAATGTATGTAACAGGAATTGAAACAGATCTTAAATTTTATCATCACGCAGAGTTTCTATTTTCAGAAATATTATATATCTTTCCTCAATTGTGCATTTATTTTAATATTTCTAAATTATCTTGTGAGACTCACTAGTTCCAAAAGAGTTATCTTCCATAATACTGAAAGCTTCTCTCTCTCTAGAATGTCCTCAGAGGAATGCCTGCGAGGTTTCAGGTCATGACAATGAGTAAAACTTCCAAGTATATTTCTTGACCTAACAACTGCAGGAGATAATGACAAAAATTCCATGTAGACTTTTTGAAGGTTGAATGAGATCATCATTCAGAAGTCACTTTTAGAATTCTCATTCTCCAGTTGAGGAAGAGCTTAGGTGCAAAACACAGTGATTGGTATTTGTCTGTATTTACAAAAATTCTATCAGCAGAGCTCTGCACTTAATTTATTATTTTTTTTGTGTGTGTGTGTTTCTTGTTAATTATCCTGTCTTAAATTTGTCCTCTAATGTCTGTAAAAGACAAAGTTAATAATATTTGGGGAATTGAAAAAATCTTTATTTTCCATGTAAGGGCTTAATTCTGTATCATTTAAGATATGTACTTGTTTCTACAAGCTTCACTTGATGTCCTGATGTCCTTTAGTACATACCTTAACCTTATTAAGAAAGCACTTCATACAGGTGATGTATTATGGATGCGATGTAATGCTTTTAATGCAGAGATCCCATGGGCTGTGATACTAAAATAAGCACAAAGCAAAAAAGGAAAGAACTACAATGAAAGACATTTTCCTTCCCAAGACCTTCTTAGGGTTTACAGTAGGTGAATGAATTGTGCATTCAGGTAACATAAGGGCAACTTTAGTCTGCCTGGCTGGCTTCCTGCCCTTGTCTGTAAGTTTCTATGTTTGTACCAGTTATGTTCGTACTAGTTACTTGTTTTCAATAACAGTAACTCCTAAAGGTGTGTGAGTTATCGGAGCTATGGGCCATGTATGGAAAACAATACAGCATAGCTTATACATTATTTTTTTACTAAATAGAAATTTAAACCAACTGTGAATGTCACAGTTACTCTTAGTTTAAACAAAATGGAGATGGCAGTCTGCGGTGTTTGCATGCATTGATCTGCAGATGTGAGAAGAAACCTAAACCAAAAAAGTTCCAGCTGCTTGATGTCAACTAGTTTGTTCCAAAGCAGTTTGCAAAGATTACCCAAGCAGGACCATTTCCTTTCTGCTCTTTCTGGAGACCTGACATAAGCACAGAAGCTGAGCATTTTGCGTGATGAAAAATTGTGATAGTTCACCTGCTGAAACAAAGCTTTCAAATAAAAAATCAAATTTATAGTTTAAGTTTTGAAATGCCTGTAAAAAGATCTGAAGGCAGAATTGAGTGCATCTGTGTTTGCATGACAGAACCACACTTATAAACTTGTGGAGTGCTTCATTTTACTGCTTTGAGGTTGTTTTTATTTTTATATTTCCATCTTAAAAGATTTTGTTACTTTGATGAAACGAAATTTTTAAAATGTATTTACTCTTGTTTACAATCTATGTAATTTATTTGCAAATGATATCATGTGATATTTTATGGAAACTTATGCTGAAATTGCTTCCTCGCAACTTGCATTGCTAATAGAAATTGCATGTCCAGTTGTATTATCATATGCATAAAGTTAGCACTGGGGACAGGCAAATCATGTTATCTAGATGCCTTTAAGAGAAGCCTTTAGGGCATGATTATCATCTTCAAGTTTCACTATACGGTAATGTGCTGTGTTATGTGTCTTTGGCTGCTAATGTGAATCAGCTACAGCTGAAATCCTGAACTCTAAAGATGTCTGTATTGTAAGATGCTTCTGCTGATCTCCACTGTGCCAGTTATGATATCTATCAAGAACAAAATTACTATATTTACTGTCTACTTTTAAGAAAGAAAATGTAATTGTGTTTTCTTGAGTATTTTTTTATTAGTATAATAAAATAAAAGTCACTGCATGTGATAATTGAGTCTCAGTTTTTAAATATTTAAAGAATATAGCATTATATTAGGTAGTTTGAAAGATGCTTATAGTCCTTTTAGTTCTTTCATTTCAGTATACGAATTTCTTCTCATTATCTGTGTTCAGTAATTACTGTTTTACAAATCTGTTTTCTGTTGGTCTGCAAATGAAATATTCTGAACACGAGAAAATAGTTTTTCATTTCCTAGCATTGAATTCTGGAGTGGTTTAGTGGGTGGAAAACCAAAATGCTGGAACCTGTGCTTATTTTTCACATTGCTGTTCAAAGTTTCAAGTAAAATATAATTGTATAGAGTTTCTAGAGCTGCTGCACTGTATACAGAAAAGTGTGCTTTAAAAGCAACTTTTCAAATGTGTCTGTTAATCACAGAGCATAGTGAATACACACTTGACAGCTGCTGTTTTGATTTTCTGTTAGTCATTTAATTACAGAAGAGTTGAGTATTATTGCCAGGAATGTGTACTCAGTTTCTAGTTTCTAGGTTTGCTAGATGCCGGGATTTCTGATACTGCTTTATCATTAGGATCTGCACATTGACTTACGAAGTTTTTAAAATCTATCTTGCCTGTAGACTAAAACCTACTGTTTAGGAGGAAGATTAGCTGGGGTGGATACCTTTTTCTTTTTTTTCTTTTTTCTTTTTTTTTTTTTGGTGTGTGTGTGTGTGTGTGTGTGTACATTCAATTATATTCTGAAAGAACTCCCAAGATCCCATGATTCTGTCATCAGCTCATCATGGCAGTGGCGGCAATATCTTCCTGAAGACAGGATACCCAAAATCCCACTCAGGTTTTTTGGTGATTATGGTGGTTTTCTCTTTCAGTGACTTTTGAAAAAATGCTATTATTAAAATGCAGTCTACAAAGCTACATTACAGCATGTACCTGTATATTTGTTTTCAGTGGATCTCTTACCCAGTTGGTGAGAGCATAATAATTTGCATTATTCTCTTGAGAAAATGATCCCACTAAGCCTTCTGTCACACAAAGGAGATTTTCCAGTTAGTCAAGCGGAGATGACATTTAGGTGACCTAAATGACCAGTGGTAATCCATCAGCTTATGCAAAGGGAAAAGGTAACACTGCTGGCATTATCATCATAAATTTAAAAGGAAAATTTAAACTAAGTAGTAAAAATTAGACCTTCTCTTCTGAAAATTTGGAATGTGCTTTGATATTTTTTTTTAATACTCTTTTGGTTGTTTTTATTTATTTTATCATCTTGTTTCGTTTCTTGTAAAGAGCTATTTGATCATTACAGCATTTAGATACTGCACTAGTTTTTTCTCTATTTGTGTTCTTAATACATATAATAGATGAAATGAGAACAGAACACTGATGTAAAATCTTTCACTTTTTTCTTTCTTTTTATTTTCTGAAATAAAAAGTTAGGCAGGCTGGACATCTGGGAGAAACATTTTCTCCCTGTTTTTATTTTTATTGAGCTATTGAAATAATTGGAAGCGCGTGATTTTTGTTTTTTCCTAAAGACAAAATCCCAAATCAAATAATAAATCACATATAAGAGAAAAATAAAATAAATGCTATATCAAATTTGTCTGAAAATGGCCACAGAATTGAAAAGTATAGAGACAGCTGAGAGTGGAAAAAGTATTGAACAATTTGTAACCACCATTTATCAAAGAATGTAATTTAACAATTGTTGGCATACAAAAAACTATGAGTTGGAAAGATATATAAGAAAAATAAAGGAATATGTTATTGATATGTGAGAGTAGGGATGTATTACAATTTTTGAGAATTGAACCTAGCGTTCTACATACAGGCAATGATTTTTAAACACATTGTCTCGGTAGTAGAGCTACAGCAAAGATGTTTTTCTGATTTTAAGATGTTATAAAAAAATCTTAGTTCTGTGAAAATTAACTGACGTGATTCAGAACTCAGTTCAACTTTCATACCCTTTCCTGATCTCTCAGAGTGGAACCCCCTGAGATCTCTAACCTTGAACTCTTGATGCTCTATGATTCTCTCACTCTTAGACCTTCCCCTAACAGCCAACCCTTTTGTTTTGTGTGTACCGGAAGAGACTTCAGAAAATAAAATATTGTTTAATCTTGACAGAACCAGGGCTTAAGATTTTTTTTTTTCTCAATCTTACCTAGAAATCTAGTCGAGTCTCTCATGCCTTTCAGCCTCACTTGAGAGAGTGTGGTCTTTCTTCTCTCTCATTCCATCTTCTCATGTCTTTAAAAACTTCCTTAAATTCCAACAAAGGTCATTGCTTAGATTTTTCTGTACTGTGCCTCTCTATCCAGAATCAATTTTTTTAAGAAAGATAGGGCCGAACAGCTCAAAGAATAGTGCCTTCAGAAATGTGTTCAGATTTTTAAACAAATGCCTGAACTTGGTGAAATATTTTAAGTCATTGGCTTTCCTGTTTGTCCAGTTTCTGATTGACTTGTTAGGTTAGCCAGATAAAGTACATACCAACCAAATAACCTAAATTCCAGTTTTCAGCTTACATTGTACCCATAAATAATTACTGGCTATTCTAATCCATTTTAGTTGTATTAAAGAAGTTTCAAATTTAATCAGTATCCTGATAGTATACTACTTTGAGAAGAAGGAGGCTCACTGCCTTGGAGAGTTTTTATCTGCAGTTTTACAGGAGGGAAGTCACGGTGGAGACAAATGGAATATTTTATCTCCATTTTACAAGTGGTTATGTGAAGTGCAGAGAAATAATTGACTTACTGAAGACACTATGAAGTACGTGTAGATATTGCAAAAGTAATGTTATTTCATGAAACCCATTGGTCATTTGTAACTGACTCCAGTGGCTTGAAAAGCTGAGCTATCCTGTGTCAGGTGCTCTAAGCAAGATATCAGCTTCCCCTTGCTAATTTTCAGTGTTAGTGATGCTCAGTTGAAACATCTCTGCTTGTTTCCTCCTATAACCTTCCATGTAATAATAGGGTGAAGAGATGGATAAAAATTTCCAAACATGTAGTTTAAAAATAACATCCTCTTTGCACACATCAAGAAGGAAAATAAGGAAGAGAGAAAAAATATTTCACCGTTGGAAGAAGAAATACCGACATCAATGACAGTAAGAAAAAGGAAATTTTCTTCATGCTAGGTATTAAAAAAAATGGGTCACTGATGGAAACAGCTCCCGCTAGTTTCCTGCAGTAGGCAGAATTATATTTTGAAAGACATTTTGTAGCTAATTTGGCTGTTGTGCAGTTTGAACTTTACGAATTGACTTGTAATTGGACCTTGCTGTCAATGGAAAAACTTACAAGTATTGAACATGACATTTTTAAGAAGGTTACTGTCATCTAGTTCTCTATCAGTGAATATGCAGAGTGTTATAATTGGTCTAACAAGCTTAGTAACCTGTCCTACTTCCACTTGTGCACAACCTCATTTCTGTCTTTTCTTTATTTACTAATAGATGGTAGGTAATAATTCTTTACCTAGTGCTCAAGCTTCAAAATAAAGCCATCTAACCATAAAATTGTTGGATTATTTTAATATATACATATATACATGCATATATTTAATTTTTGTATCACCGTTATGTATGTGTATACGTTTTTTTCTGAACAATTACAGTACCTATATAATTTTCATGTACATATTTTATATATCTTTGTATTCTGAATGAATAAATACAAATTCTCCTGTTGCTTTTAAATTACCTGGGGAGATTTTCTCCAGACCTCTGTTAAGTTTAAATCATTATTCTGGGTTGAATTGATAATGTCTTCACATGTATATTATTCTCACCACTGAGAAAGAAGGGGAAGAATAAGAAAATGAACAGTTTGAACTCAGTGCATTCATTATCAACTTATATTTGCATGAAGGAGAAACTATAAAATTAGAATGGCACCATTAATTTTGCTTACTGCTGAAGTGATATTTAGTGTGTGTAAGATTTACTGGATTTTTTTTGCAGCTATGTCTTGTTAAATAGCCCTATGGAAAATTAATTGTAAGACAGTAGCACTGTGGAAGTCTCTGCATTTGTTGTACCTCCCCACAGCAGTCGTTCTGTGGAGTAATGTTGATTTCATATATCACAGAACTGCTTTATTAGTTTTGTTTTCCTGGATAACAGTGACAATGTAGAATAGTGCCTTTGAAAGTAGAAGTGGGATCTGTGAAGATGAACAAAAATCTAGAAAAATGACATTCATAAAATTAAAAATCAATTTATTTTTATTTTTTCCCTAAAATTTCTACATACATGCGACTTGGACATCAGCGCCATGTTCTCCTTACTTATCTTAATAAGGACTAATTGGTGAGACGCCACACTGGTGAAAAAAGGAGGGGGGAAAAAAAAGACTGAAAACTGACATGTGTGGATGAGATCAGCAAAGAGAACAGAGAGAGAATTTAGACTTTCTCCTTTTTCTATGTATTCTGATCACAAGTATAGCTACCTTTGAACTGTAGTGTAGTTCCATTTTACAAGAAAGAATTACGAAGAGGATTTTGAGAACAGGAATTATGATTTCTTTTTCTGGAGGTACCTGTTCCATGAATGCATTTTCACAATGCATGTGAGAATTTAGAGACTTATGGATAGGATCTTTTATGTAATTTACAGCTAACAGAGTGTCTATATTTACTCTTCAGTTTCTGATTAACATTGTGTAACATTAGCCACGAGCCTCAGAAAACAGAAGATAATTATTCTGCTGGTTTTGGAGGCAGGGAAGATGGAAGTTGAATATTTTAAGTTCCTGTCTTTGTTATTATGACTGTGTTGTGCCTTTGCAAATAATAGTAGTATGAAGCAGCGCTGCTTTGGGGGACATAAGAAAGGCTGTTCTGCCTTCCTCTTTTTCTGTGATTTGGAATGTTGGTCACTGCTAAAGTATTGTCTGCTCCATTTGTTTTGCATATTCATTAACATGAGTGGATGCACACTCAGGGTGCAAGAACAATCTGCAGATACATGCTTCAATGAAGAAAAACCAATGATCATATAACATAGACTATGAATAATTGAAGTAACTGCAGTTTAACTGATGTGTACTCTAAATAGCTTTACAGGACATTTACATATCAAGAAGCAGGAACAAAAGGCTGACATATAATGTGTAGATTCTTCAGAATTAGCTTTTAGAAAGGCAAATTGTGCTTTAAGTTTAGAATTCAGAAATCTATGTCGGTATGCTCTCACCTATATGTGATTAATGGTAATATGGATTAATGGTGATTTTTCAATGGTCATTGCCATGTTTCTTGACAGTGTCTTGTGATATATTTTCTAAGCGTAACAGCACAGGTCTTCTGACAGAATCATAGATCTGAACTTTCCTGTTGAACTCTACTGTCTCAAATAGGTCAAATAATCCTAGAAACAGTGTTTGTTAGCTTTGAATCAATAGTGATAAAGTTTCTCTATGTTCTTTCTTACTCAAACTTCTATCTAATCTGTCTTTGTTCTCTTGTTCTTGTGCAATCTTTTCCTTGCTTCCAGTGGCTGCTACAAAGAACAAAGCTAGAGGTGAGTTCCTGCTTGCGCTCTTCAATGTACAAAGCATGGTTATGCAGCCCACATATTATCTCTTTTTTTTTTTTTTTTTTTCTGCTGTTCAAATTGACAAAGATATTTTTAGATCTTATGGTATAATAGGTAAATGTTGGGTTTTTTTTGTTTGTTTTTTTTTCTGTCCAATTTTCTAATTGCCCCAAAGTTCAGACTATTTTCATTGTTTATCAGTTACCACTGTAGTCATTTTGCTGGATGCTTAAATGTAGACGATTTTTAGGAGAAAAAGAAAACCAAGTACATTTTAGTTCAGTTTTCAACTCTCATTATAGTAAGATAGGGATATTAATGGCATTTTAATAGGAATTTGAATATTACATAAAATTGCTCATAAATATGTAAATGTAATTTATAATTTTTATTTCTACAAGTAGTCATAAATATCTGAACAGATAACATAAATGAACATAAGTGTCTCCTAAGCAGCCCCCATCTTTTCACACTACCATAATATGATCATCGCTATTTTTGATGATGTGCCAATATATAAAAGCATACTAAAATTTCTACAAAGATTTACTGTTTCAGGCCAGCAAGGTGATGGTCACAAATCAGTGTGACAATTTCAGAATTAAACATTTAAGGTCAACTGTGCCAAAACCATTTCCTGAATTTCAACAAAGCCATGGCATGATAAATATAATCTGAAGAGTATATTTTTAAGTGCATATGCATTATAAATGTTTGCATACATGTGTATCTATATATACATACATATGTATCTGTGAACAAATATTTTTGTAGAAAATCCTGAAAAGGCATATTTGCTAAAATCTACATGAAGTTTCTGGTAGATAAAGTTGAGTTGCTTCATAATCAAACGACAGATTTAAAAAGAAATATTTATGCTTGGATAAATGAAGTTCAGGAGTTAAGAACTCTCACATTCATGGTGTTTGTTAATTATATACATAGATTGCTCTGAAACTAATACCTTCTATTTATTTTGAAGGAAACTACAACAGATACAAAAAGCTCAATACCTATTTGATAGAGCAAATGCCCAGCTACAAAACGCTATTTTTCAACACAGCCACTACAGTTAGCTATGCGTGTTTGCCAACAATGAACAAGAACCTGCATGCCATACTCGTAAAAATTTGCATCAGTGGAGGTCACCCACTGTCACCATTGCTGAAACGTGCCACCCACCACCTCACTGTGCTCACAATCACTGACTGGTAATAAACGTTCAGCAAGTATCAGTGAATGTCAGTGGGTGCCATTTTTCTTCATGAGGGAATTCACTGACACACATTTGCTTCATACACATTTCCATGTCAGACACCATTCTGTCAGACTGTCCCTCTGATGGCATCTCTTGCATTGCAACAAAATGAATCAGAATACTGGTGGAAAGGTTTGACCTCTGCTGCCATACCACCAACATCCACCTCTGACGTCATGGTCAAATATAATAAAATAGGAAGCATCACTTTTGGAGCAACCCTCATAAGTTGTCAGGCTTGGAGATATAGAGCAATAATAATGTAAGCAAATGTAGCTGATTGGTAGTGTTTATGTATTATAGTGATTAAATCAATAATTAAACTCTAGCTCAGGTTTTTTATATACCCTTGCATGGCTTTCTGTAAAATCATGGCTTTTTTTCTTTGCATGCTTTGGATGTCATGAGCAAGGGGAAAGGATAAAATACAATTCACTGTTTGTGCATGCTATGAAATTAGCTTTAATCTTTTCCATGTTGTCTTATATTCTGCTGTGACACTGTTAAACAGTGGTCAGGAGCTTAAGACCTTCATAATCATTGTTAGAAACAAACAGAAAAACAAAATACATCCATGGTAGTAAACTTTCGGAACAAATAAGCATAATCTTGTAAGTATTCAGCAATTTTTCCATGTACCCATATATTGCCATTCAAACAAAAACTGCCCTGCAGGCATAGGAATTACAAAATGAGTCAGAAGTACTCACAGGCCCCATTCATCTATGAACATTAGCACATCCTTATTTCAGAAATGCACTTGCATATTGAATAAAAGACTGAATCTATATATGGTAAACGGTTTGATGCTGTAATAAGTAAAAATCTTGTAACCTGTAGCTATGCATGTCTTAAGAGTCCTCTTAATCAGATGCACTGTGCCTTTAGGAAGTCAGCTTTTCCTTTGGTCCTCAATAACCCCATAGTGAAGGTGCCCAATATTCACCAAGAATTCAGTCCGGTATGTCATATCTTTTACCTCAGAAACATGGGACCCGTCTTTTAATTTCCTGTGGCGGAAGACAAAATAGCTGACTTAGTGCTTTTCATATTGCTCTGTATAAGCTGCAAAGAGGGATCTGTTCCTGCTCCCTTTGTGGTAGAACATTTTACTTGTAGGCAATTACCTAATATAGCATTGGAAACAGCAATTCACAGCTGAGCGAATGCTTTTTTTTTTTTGTGTGTGTGTGTGTATGTGTGTGTGTGTGTGTGTGTGGAAAGAGCTTCTCTTTTGGCATATATCTCCCTGAAATCCAGCACTTTTATGTCTATGATGCCCTTTATGGATCTTCATCTTTGCTTTCAGAAGTCATTTTCCTTTTTGAAGACATTTATCCCATAAAAATTTTGTTTGCGCTTTGTTAGCCCAAAAATTCCGACAACCTTCTGCTGGCCTTTTATTTATTTTTTTCTTTTTAGGATTGTCTATAAACAGACCATCAGAGCTTTTGCACTCAAACATTTCATTCAGTTCTCTTTTTAAGCTTTCTCAGACTTCACTCAAGGCTGTTTCTGTTAAAGGATGTAAAGCAGACATTATACTCCCTAAGTCATCCTTACTGTGTGGTGCAGAATCTGCTTAGGCTGTAATGTCATCTGATCCAAGCTACCATGTATGTAAGGCCCACTTAGATCTGGCTGCTCAGGGCATTCCTGTCAAATAATAGTATCTCAAGGGTCAGAGACTCCACGGATCCAGGCTAGGAAGTTTACTTTGTATTTTATTTTACCATGGTTTTCTTATTTCCTTTTTATGCTTTCTGTTGTCTTGAAGAAACTACAAGTAAGTTTTTGGTGAGCTTCGGAAAGAGGGAATACTTGGATTTGTGCATAGAAGGAAGGCTCTTGATTTGTGTTACCACTGGACAGGCGCTGCCACAAGACACTCATGTTCATGAATTTCTTTGTGACATTTTGAAGAAGCTTAGATCAGATGGGTTTGAAAGAAAAGCGGGTAGTTAAGCTTGAAGAAGATCATGCATAGGCACTGAATTTGATGAAGCAGAGAACAAAGATGCCTCCTGAATATCTCAGGCTGTCTGACTAAGGTTGTTTCAGTGTGTAAATACTGTTCCTTAGTGCGCCAGACCAGATTTGTTGAACATGAGGTATGTAAATGAGATTTCCTCTATCAAAGCCCCAGTATGAAGACTTCTTGACCTCTTAAGAAGTGCTGTTGTGACATCTTGGTTGTGGTATTTCTGTCAGTATCTTCTGGCAGCAGTTAACGCAGGTTTTCATGCTCCCTGGTTTTATCAGAGCTGCTAATGACATGTCAGTTCTCAGTCAGCAGGTGAGAGAGGGAGGCCAAGTGTCTTCATTCAAATATAATTAGTTGAGGAATGGAGTTCTGTGCTCCACTTTTCCACTTCTCTAATACACTCAGTGTCATCTGCTATTACAAAGTTATTTCCAGAGCTGCCCCACTAACCTTATGTAGTTAGACATTTGACGTTATAACCCTTCAAAATTTAGATGGATACTTGTGATAGTTGCTTTGGCATTGGGAATGGCATGAATGCGTGTGGCAATATTATATTAAAAAAGTAAAGTTTTGAAGCCAGCTATTGTTGCAGAAGAAAGTCATCCCTCTGTTGTCTCCATGTACTCCCTGAGAAGTACAACATTCCTTCTTGCTTCTAAAAATCCTGACCCTTAAATTAGAAATAGTAAATTCCCAAGAAGTGTCCCATATCCAAAGAGGAGACTGTCTTGCAGAGGGGCAGATGCAACTGCCTTCACACTGCAAGATTCATACTATCCATTCTATATAAAACTGTGGTGATTAGAAGCTATTTCTGCCATTTCCCCCCATGTTTGCTATGCATGAAGTTATATTTTTAGTTTTCTCAGGGAGAAATTACATTCATATCATAGTCCCAATGTTACAGTGATTTGTACAACTACACTAACTACACAAAACATACGTATTGGTAATGGATTCTAGGAGATTCAAGGAGTCGTATTGGTAGCTCAAAGTTTCTTCTAACTTAAAACTACACTTGCAAGTACTTTAAATGCCTATCACTCCATTTCACTTTCCTCACCAGTTTGATATTAACACTACTATTCTTTGTAGTCTGTTGGATATCCAGGGGATTTTTGAGTTACGTTTTTCATTTGTATTGCGTCTGTCTTCCAAAGAAATTCTTCTTATTTTTTAGTTCCATAGGAGAGCACTTATTCACTTTGTCAGCTTTTCTACAAATGTAGAGGTATGTTGTTTCTGTTTTGCTTTTAAAAGAGAAGACAGATCAGAAATGTAGGATTAAATTTAACAGTGCTATTTAAAGCATACATCTCAGTTTCTAATATAAATCATCACAGCAGTTGATTCTGTCTAAACACACCTTTTCCAAGAGGCAAAGATCACTCTGGACTTTATTCACTTGATTTATATTGTTTGTTCTCATTATATCAACGAAATTGGTATCGGCTTTTTTTTTTTAAAGTTTAAATTAGGAGGGATTGTGTGAAGATTGTTGTGCAAATATACTCTAGTATTGCCTAGATAGTTGTGTAATTACTTATATTATCTTTTATTTAGGAATCAATTTATTTTTTGAGGCTTTACCAGACCTTTTTCAATGGCTGCATTCTACTCAACCATCTCTTTGATTTTCTTATAGTATATGGTAAGATTTATTGCATTGCCCTACATGCATATTTGTTTTTTTGGTGAATAATAGGTTTTTACTTAAAACCAGGCAAAACAGATAAATTGTGTTGAATATTATTCCCTGCATGGAAGGCATACAGTTTAAGTCTTTTCTTAAGTACAAATAATTAGTCAAACATATTTCTTATTTGAGGTAAAACTATCCTGAAATTAAGCTAGTAATGAAACGTCTGTCCATGTGAGAAATAGGATGAAATAAATGTACATAATGGAGACCCTAATCCTGCTATTTGTCTTATTTGCATTATTTTCACAAAATTCTATTCAATTACTGACATCAGTCAGTCAACACTTCTGTTGCTGCAGAATTTTTTATTGAGGGATAGATAAATCTGGGTATCATCTGCATAAAAATGACACATTGCAACATTATGGAAAAAAATGAATATACAATCTAGTGGAAGTATATGGATGTTGAAAGTGTGAATCAAATATGGAGCCTAGGGAAACTCCATAACTCATGGTAGTTTGAAAGAGCATTTATTTATGGTTACAAGATTTCTCTGTTGAGACATGTAGAAATGAAAACCTGTCAAATTTCACCTTTAATACAAGGTTATTACAAAAAGCTTATCAAGGCTGTGGTAGTAACATAGTATGATCTGAAGCCAACTGAAATTTTTTGGATATTCCAGTGCTATTGAAATAAGAGTTTTCCCCCCGTGGTTTTATTCAAAAGAGTTTAACTTTCTAATGATAGAATTTTCTTATGTTACTTTTAAAATACTGAAAGCTCCTTTGCAAATTATAAGTGATTGCAATTTTAGAGGGAGAACGAGGAAACTAATGAAGCCTTAATAACTATTTTTTTATTGACTCTTTCATATTTCCTCCCCTGTAGTTTAGTCACTGCTTCTAGTATATAACCTCTGAGGTCCAGTGCTTTTCTTTGCTGATTAAGTCATGTCCAATGGCTAACACTGTGAGTTTCAAAGGTCTGAATTTCATTTTTAGGTCTGCCACAGTATTCTACTTTGATTTCTCTTGTCACTTAAGGCCAGATTTTTTTCTCGTGCTCAACAGTTCTGATGGGGAGGGAAGTGGTGATGAAGAATGTAATTTGAAGCTTGTTGGTGAAGAGAGTGCATTGGAAAAAAAGTAGATTTGAAAATGCCCTTAGTAAGACAGTAGAAGTGCTTTGTAGGTCTGCACGAAACACATTCTTCTTTTCTCAATTCTGCTGTCAATAGTAACAGAAGAGCAGATATCTGAAATGAATTTAGGTAGGCAGTTGGTTTTGTTTGCTTAATGTTACTGCATTTCTCCTGTTCTTGTCTGAAAAGCATATGACATTTTCAATGCTATTATTAGCCTCTGAATATATTTATTTTTATTCACTTAAATGCAAAAATTAATTTTAGATCAAGGTAATAGGTTATTTCAGTTTCAGTAGTCCAGCAGATAATATCAAAATTAATAACATTAGGATCTCAAAAAATGATATATATCTATTTCAGTACATTATTTATGGTATTTATTGAAAGAGATAAGTAAGAGAAAAATATAGGTATCTGTGTTCTGAGTTGTTTTCTCTTGTTTGTTTTTAAAGATTCACAAAATATGTTGTGTTTTGTGTTTTTTTTTAATACAAATTCTAAGTGAGTCTCAGAGGAAGAAAGCTGAAATCATAAAGACAATAATAGTTCTTAACAAAGTTGCTGACTGCTCTTTACCCCTTCCATTTATACTTGTGAAATACTTGGTCCTAGCATCTGTACGATCTTTCCAATATTGAAACAGCTGAGATTTTCACATAATATTGTATGTACACAGTCCAAATGCTCATCATTGTAATTCCAGCCAGAATCCTTCTATCATTCAAAGTCCCTACATACTAAGAAAATAGCCAAAATATGAATCAACTTTTACTTTCTCAGACTTAGAAATACTAGCAGCACTGGAAATAGCAGTTATACAGTTCTGCGTGTCCTCTTTTGCTGTTTATCTTGCTCCACAGCTTCTGATCTGAACAGTTTTTCTTGTATTCCCACACTCTTTACTGCTTTTAAAACATTTTATTTCAGTATTTTTGCAAAATAGATATAAACAAAGCAGCTGTTTTGGTAGTGTAACGCGCTCATTAAAATTGTAGGTCACATGGAATAAAGCAGTTCTGGCAAAACTGAAACAGCAGAGGAAAGTACAAAGCCTCTCTGAAAGGAGATCGGTAAGGGCAAGCTAATGCTGTTGACGTGCCCTATTCATTCCAGAGACACCTACCCTGAGCCATGTCAGTCATTACTTGGCTAAATAGTTTAATAAACGGTTTAGAAGGATTTGGAATGGAGTAAGATAAAATCTGTTTCTGTTCTTGTGAAAGGCATCACAGTTATGGGAGAGTGGTTGTAGGGAGGATGTTTCCTCTTGTTGTGGACTTGGTTATCACAGACTAAAGCATTTTGTCATCACTCTGCAGCCTTCAAGTAGGGGATTCTTCCCTCCACGATTGTTAATACAAATTCCAATAGCTTTCTTTTTTTTTTATTTGAATGTCCTTGTTTTGTTAAATATTTGGGATGGACTGTCAGAAGAACATTATTAGGAGAGCTTACCATACTTGAATAGAACTCTGCTGAGAATTTATATGCTTTATTTGTTATCTAAATAAATTTACTGTTGTAAATGATATCAAGCATTGAGCCTTCATGGCTATCTGCAAAGAATTTTCATGGCCATTGCACTGCATTTCATTTGCAAGTATTGTGAACGTATGAGACACAGACACTTATTGTTGTGTGCTGGTCCAGTGAAGTCAGTTTTCAGATTCCAGCCTGATAAAACACCTTACTTTGAGTTTTGAATTTCTACTTAAGTTCAATGAAAGGGATGGAAGTAGTGAGTGCCCAAGGCCTCTTCACCATATTTTTACATGCTTTGGAGTTGGTGGCTGTAGTTTCCTAATATCTGACATTTCGGTGTTGCTGCTGCTTTGAAGCAGGATGTGAGCTGCTTTTTATCTTAAATATTTAAAATCTTCAACTTGTATTGAAAGGAAATTTGATAATAATACCTAAATGCTAGAGAAATTATGCATATATGTGGGTTACAGCAAGCCTATGGTCCTTGATTTTTACTTTGCTGTTGACTGTTATAGATGCTTTGTAAAGCACAAAGTTTTCTTTCAGGCTTGTCTTTGTTCCAGGATACTTCTTTAACCAAAGGAAGTTGTGAGAGTGCTTTTAAACATGGATTTTGTGTGTTGTTTTTGTTTGCTTTTTTTTTCCTTTTCTTCTCAAATGCTCTTCTTAAAAACATTAGAATTTACTAGCTCTGTTCTCAAAATTTCCTTCTTAAATCTCAGTATGAGATTAAATTTTCAATGAATTTGTTTTACTTTTATGGTCATTGAAACATGGGTGTTTAAATGGCTGAGATTCACTACTGTTGACGTCACTTGGTGATGTATACTAATACTAGCTTGGTATGGTGGTTCAGGAATAGGAACAGAAGAAAGGAAGTTAAAATTTCATTGTGTGTCATCATTTTTTTATAGAAGATCTCTGTAAGTTTTTTTTTCTAAGGAAGTGTTATTCCATGCATTGTTTTGGGATTCTTTCAAGGTCTGAAAACATCAAAATCTTCGCCATATAGGTTGCATAAAAGGAGAAAGTAGTGGAAAATTGGAATTTCCTTTTTGGGCATCTGACTGTATGAATTCAGGTCTGGAAGCTGAATATTGTAAAAATAGTAAATAAATGAAAAAGAAAAAAAAAAAACATGGCAAAGAGTTATAATGGCAATAACTCTGAATAGAAGATTTAGTAATAAGAAAGAACCATTTTAAATGTTGGATCTCTCATCTGTTATATCAGTATGTTGTTCATAGGCTCCCTGAAGAGCTAATATCAAACTAGAAGTCATCATTCTAATCATAACAACCTCCTAGGCTTATTATGTGGTTTTGTAAAATAGATTAAAATCATTAAAATGCTGTAACATGACAAAAGTCCTTCAAAAGGAATTGATCATGAGAAGTTAGGTTTACAAAATACATTTGAAATTATGCAAAGCTGTTAGAAGGCTGGGAAAATTGGAATGAGAACAATAAAAAGGAATATTGTGTGACAGCTGCATATCCAGTGGACCTTGGCAGCAGCCTCCAATAGAGGATCTACCTAGACTTTTGCAGGCCTCAATGTGCCTTACAGCTGCTAAGAGAAGTAACTGTCGGTTTGGCTAATTCTGTTTTCTGTAACTGTGCTTTGTTAGGCAGTGTAAATGAAGATAAGACTATAAGCTCCTGATTGCTGTCATTGCCTGTATATGATATAATATCTCCAATCCATCTCCCAGTCTTGTTTTTTGTTTGTTAACTTTTGCTGACAGTACTGCAACTCCTTTTCATGAAAGGGGTGGTTCTTCTCCTCATGCTTTTCCTACTAATTATTTCTGTACTGGATACAAAATGTGTTGTGTGTGGTGTTTCAGGAGAATTATTTCAAATGTTTATTGTAGTTGGATTTAGAAATAATTTTGCAAAATCATCCGTTTCTCAAGCTTCTAATTTTTATTTTTCGTATCATACTTAGTAGCTGTCATAAATAAGAACTGAATAAAACAACTGAAATCTTGTCTTTTTCCTCCATTGGTGCTTTGCTGACCAACCCTCAGCTTCCAGATGTCTATCATCTGCAATCATTTTGTGTCTGTACTTAATTTTCATTCAAAACTATTTGTTTTCATTTGTTTTGAGGAATAGTAATTATTGTATTTATTTGTCACTCATTTATGAAAATGTAAAGTATGCCTGCTAATGCTTCGCAAATAGCATCTATAATGAAGGTAGAGTATCAATATCAATCTCTGTGTCGATGTCCTTTTACATTTTAGGAATCTACAAGTGTATAAAACTAATGAGTTAATAATTCATCATTCTTTTCAGATAATGTTATGTAAAGAAATGAATAGGCTTTTTTTCCCATGCTTAGACTTTTCTTACAGAATTTAATTTTTGTAACGATTACCATAATGGACTGTCCATCCCATTCCAACAATAAATGTTTCCCATGAGGCAGACTAATAAAATAAACGCTTTTCCAGAGCAGACATAATAGAATTCCTCTGATATTTGGCTTATTCTGTCTCCAGAAGTGCAGGAGAAAAAGTGAGCACTGTAGCACTGCTGAGAGGTTACATGTTCTGGCTTCTAGTATACCAGTTCTAAGAAGCAAGTTCTTAAGTCATGGAAATGCACTCTGCTAACATTTCTCTTCCATTTACATTCAGGAAGCTTCCACTCTTGCTAATATCAGTATTTGCAAGGTAATGTGCTCCACAGAGGTATTAACTAGCAGTTCCTCAGGTGTTGGTTCTGTGTCCCGTCTTATTCAATATCTACATCAACAACCTGGATGAAGGGACAGAGTCTACCCTCAGCAAGTTTGCTGATGATACAAAGTTGAGAGGCGTGGCTGACACACTTGAGGGCCGTGCTGCTATTCAACAGTCTGGACAGACTGGAGAGTTGGGCAAGGAGGAACCATATGAAGTTGAACAAGGTCCAGTGTAGAGTCTTGCACCTGGGGAGGAATAATCACATGCATCAGTACAGGTTAGGGACTGACCTGCTGGAGAGGAGCTCTGCAGAGAAGGACCTGGGTGTCCTAGTGGACAACAGGTTGGCCATAAGCCAGCAGAGTGCCCTTGTGGCCAAGAAGGCCAGTGGTATCCTGGAGTGCATTAATAAAAACATGGCCAGCAGGTTGAAGGAGGTGATCCTCCCCCTCTACTCTGCCTTGGTGAGCTCACATTTAGAATACCATGTCCAGTTCTGGCCTCCCCAGTTCAAGAAAGACAGGGATCTCCAGAAGGAGTCCAGCAAAGGGCCTCAAAGATGATAAAGGGCCTGGAGCGTCTCATATGAGGAAAGGTTGAGTAATCTGGGTCGCTCCATCCTGGGGAAAAGAAGACTGAGGGTGGATCTGATAAATGTTTATAAATATCTAAAGGGAGATGGGAGGCAAATGGATGAGGCCAGGCTCTTCTTTGTGGTATGTTGCGGTAGGACAAGGAGAAATGGCCTAAAACTTAAATTTAGAAAGTTTCATACTGGCATGTGGAAGAGCTTCTTTATGGTAGGGATGATGGAGCACTGGAACAGGTTGCCCAGGGAGGTTGTGGAGTCTCCTTCTATGGACATATTCAAGACCTGGTTGGATGCCTATCAGTGTGGCCTGCTGTAGGGTACCTGCTTTAGCATGGGGATTGGCTTGGTGATCTCTTGAGGTCCCTTCCAACCCCTGCAATTCTGTTATTCTGGGATCCACCTACCCTGCCAGCATGTTTCTCTGGTCTGTCATTCCTGCTGTTTTTTTTTTCCCTCTACCTTATGGTATGATTCATTGTTTTTTCCTAATACCATAGAGTGCAGCTTAGTAAATCTTCTGCTATTGTTACTTTTTCAATATTCAGCTACCATCTTGATTTGTGTCAGTCATTTGTGTTAGTTGTCAACTGTTTTAATAACTTTACCTCTTTAAAAATAGATTCTAGTGCTTCTGTGAAGAGCAATATATTATTTCCCACGACAATTTCTTAAAATCAGATGTCATATCAGAGATTTTTTTCTGTAAACCTGTCAATCTTAAATGAAGCACGGTACATGTTTTCCAAAATACATGAATATATGATTGACTTTTTTGAGGTACAATACTCTTGCCCTTCGTCTACTTTTTGAAAGCAAACTGTGCAAGGTATTCAGGAGCGTAGATAGCTATATGAGATGTTTGTGATCAAGTCTAATTCCTTGTTACAGCCATTAAAGTCTAATTCTTTGTTACAGCCATTATATTACCTTATCCATTATATGCATGTTTCCGAAAATATTTTTCTTTCTGTAGCTAATTCTAGGATTAGGGGAACTGAACCCTCCCCACGTCAGGCACATTTTTCTAATTTCTAGAAGCATCTTCTTCACATAACATTTTCATATGGCAAGATTATCCTGTATTTTACATTGAACATCACCTTCCTCTTTTTTTTTTTACCTTCTTTAGTAGTACAAAGTTAACTAAAATGTTTTCTCTTTCTTCATTTTTGGTAGTCAGACAGGTATTTTTAGTCTCTCTCTCTCTTTTTTTTTTTTTTTTCTTTCTGGGGTGGCCTTTTCCACTATGTTGCAGTGTGAATTGACAGTTCTTGAATGAGATGAGCAGAGTGGTGTATAGTGTTTTACTAGGAGTTCAGCCTGGCTTTTTATTAAACATTCCTACTACTATTAGAAATACTTTGATTGTTTTGTCTTGTGATTGCTTTCTTTGAATCTTCTTTATATTGGTTGTCAATAATCACGCTAGTAGTTCATATCCAATGATAAATTGTTATATTTGCCTTCTTCCTGCTCAGTTGTTCTCAGATGATGAAATTCTGGAGGACAGCTGAAGTTTTGAGTATTAATTAAATTAATCCTTGAGCTCATTACTTTTTTTCTCCTCATTTCTATTGCGTCAGTCCTAAAGATTATCCATTGCTTTCTGTGAGAAGTACCAGTGTTCTTCTATGTGGATGATAACTTTGAAGATTTTGACATTGTCTTACTGATGCTGTCATGTCTGTTAATACTAGTACAAGTGGTATAAAACTGAAATAGTGA
Source organism: Tragopan temminckii (assembly GCA_028571105.1). NCBI lineage: Eukaryota > Metazoa > Chordata > Aves > Galliformes > Phasianidae > Tragopan > Tragopan temminckii. The sequence continues at coordinate 79,533,922 of JAOWBP010000001.1, read as the reverse complement.
AGACTAATTAATGACTTCCTCTAAGACTCTCCTTCCTTTCAGTTCCTGACATCATCTTCCATAAGCATTTCATGTTTCTCTACATTTCCTGTGCTGGTATCTATCTTCTGCCTAATTTACATGCTGAGTGTGTGAGATCTCATTTTAATACACTTAAGTAAAGATAAAGCTACTAAGCATTTATTATCTGCCAGTAATCAGATTGACCTTGACTGATTGTGTTTGTTAACTTCATATTAATTTTCTGACCTTGGTTGACTGTACCAGTTTTTCTGATCATTTCTTTCACCTTTTCCAAGCCATTTCCAGGGAGCAAATTGTCTCATCCTGGCCAATCTATAGAAGATGACTTGATGGTGGATTTATTAGGTAGGGTTTGTTAGTCAGGACAATTGTTATTTAGGAAGTGTAGTGTTGTATAGTGGTGATTTTAAAAAAATCAAGTGGTGGTGGTAAAACAGCAGTGACATTGAAAAAAATGCAAATTGTATCTAAACTACTACAAATTATAAATATACTTCATATATAATGATTTCCTGATTGATGATTTCAGGTGTCCTTCACAGAATAATTTTCTGCTGACCATTTTTCATTCACTTTGCAGCTTGCTTGTTACTTTATTGGTATGCTAAGTATATATTCACATTCTTGTGCTTTGTATCCAGCACTACCAGATACCAGAGTGGTATGGTCATCTCTAAAGGACTTACTTGCACATCTCCTGGTCTATGAACTTTTTTGCATCTGATTCAAAGAGTGTCATATGTAGATTTTCCATCACATTGCATCCTGCTTTACATGTATTGCTAATTCTGTTCCAGAATTTGTTACCTCTATGCTTGTTATTCACATTCTGGTTTATCAGTGCATCAGAAATGGCCTTTACTCATTGTATGTATACATTACATATTTTTCTGTTTGTTTGGGTTTGTTTGTTTGTTTGTTTTCAACATAGAACTCTTTCCCTTGAGGTTCAGGCATGCTTCTTGTTACAGTTTCCCAGTGACAAGTGAAAGCCAGGGAATTATTTGAAAATGTGCAATATCTCCCACAACCAGGCTCATTGCTCCTGTACAGGCACAACTTCTTACCCTGTCTGCAACTTGTAGTAGTACAATGGGGAGCTGAATACCTCTTACAGTGACCAGGAGGGATTAATGTCATACTTTTCAGATCACTCCACTTATCGGAATACAGTCTTGTGGGTAAAAGGATATATTCACTTAAAACAGATTTTGACAGTTATGGAACAAATTTGTGAAAAGACAAAATATAAAGCAGTATTGAGATGCATAATATTATACACACATGTGTATACTGACTGCTTCAGACCCTGGCCTTAACACAGGGTTTATTCCTGCTTATATTGTCTTTAAGGGGCCTTTCCTATGCATGGGATAGGGGAAAAAAAAAAAAAAAAAAAAAAAAAGTAGGAGCAAAAGCTGTGTGATTTCAAGCTAGAATGCCAAACTCTTGAGTTTCTTGCATTTTTGGTTTTTCTTTCTGATAAAAATTATTTCCTGTGATTTGCTGCTGGAATGGTAATTAACATTGCTGAGGTGACTGGGAATATCCTTCCTCCCATTTTTGGAAGTCTATTGATCTTTGCACTTCAGCCTTCACTTAAAAAAAATGATGAAACTTTTATCTCACATTGTAAGAGATGTTAAATGAAGTTTCTTCACAGATTCATCCGTGCTCTTCCCTTCCCTTCCCTTCCCTTCCCTTCCCTTCCCTTCCCTTCCCTTCCCTTCCCTTCCCTTCCCTTCCCTTC
>JAOWBP010000001.1:79467162-79532048 GCA_028571105.1 Tragopan temminckii | reverse complement strand
GATAGAGGTGAGCACTTTATCTTTTCTTTGCTCTGATATAATAACAGCTTAGCCAAGCTCTTTGGTATTTATAACATCTATACATCCATTGATTGTACATCAAGCCTGTCTAGATTCTTTTGGATGGCTTCATGTTCCTTTTGTGTGTTAACTGCATCCTAGAGCTTGGTGCCCTCAGCAAACTTGTTGAGGGTACACTCGACCCCACTATCAATGTCACTGAAGAAGGTATTGGCCCTAGTACTGAACCCTGTGGAACACCGCTCATCACTGATCTTCATCCAGACACTGAGCTGTTGATCGTCACTCTCTGGTCTCAATCCTGCAGCCCGTTTTCTGTCCATCTTCATCCATTTATTCAAAGCAACTTGTTTTCATTCTTCTAAAATACTAGAAATTAAGCACAATTACTACTATAATTTGTACACTATTGAAAAAGAAACTGGGTGTAGGATGTAATCTGATTATTTAGCAATTCCCTGACTTGCCCATGAATATAATGGAGACTTGGTTTCTGATTTCAGAAATAAGTAAGACTTTGATTACTGTTATCTGAAAACAGGTAGAATGTATTGTTACCCCAAACTTCCATTGAGATTCTGAGTTCCAGGCTTTGAGAGATAAGGCCTGTCCACTAGGATGCAAGTATGTATAAGAAAACAGAAGCAATATCTGGATGAAGGAAAGTTTAAATAGTTCTGGATATATTGGTGCTTTGGTTTGACTAGCACTCTTATTTATATGTGATTTATTTTCAATAAGCTCTCCTTTTAGTTTAATACTTAAGTAAAATATATATTCCTGACTTCTATTAGTATTTAGACAATACTGATATATGAAGTTGTCTGGCACACTAATTATGTATTGTTTTAAGCAATGAAAATTAAACTGAAGTCAAGCTGTAGGTCCAGCCTTTTTTTTTTTCTCATGTATTTATTGAAGATGTTTTTTTTTTTTAATGTACTTTTGTTATTCTTCACATTTAGTCATTGGCAACAGTTTTCCAGTCAGTTGGTGTGAATAAGGCATGTTTTTCTGTATTGCATATAATTATTATTTTGTTTCAGGGCATGATTTGAAAATCAGCCACGCATGTAAAAAAGCTTGTGCTGTTGTTTATCTTGACTTTAGAGGACAGATAAGTACATCTGTATCAGAGCTTTCAAAGCCTGTCAGAAAACAATTTTCTAAACGAAGAATCACTTTTGTCAATGCTTAAATTTAGATTGCGGAAAATAAGATTTTGTCATTGCATGAGCTTTGTAATGCTACATTCATGAAGTGCTCAGCATACTTTAATTATCTTGAGCCTATTAAAATAAATGCTGTTGACTAATGTATAGTCAGCTACTTTGTGAGTAATATTGCTAATATAACACAATTTCCTTCATTGCTTTCTTTAATCATTCTAGTGTTTCTATGATTCACAGCAAGGAATGGGACTGTATATGAGTCAGAATGCTTATTTTATTGTCCCACGTTCGAAATGCAGCATGCACAGTTGCATTAGTTTAGTAGGTACCTAAGCTGTACTAGAGACAACAGTTCAGACAACAGTTAAGTTTTTTTGTTTGTTTTTTACATAGTCTATAGCCTATATATTTTTTTAATGATTGTATTACTAGAAGAATCTATCCTCAACTTCAGGAATAAAGTAGCATGTATTTACTGAAGCAGATGTTTTTTTGTTGGTTCTTTTTGTCTTCAATGTGGGGAGATGAAAGCAAGATGCATGGAGTAAAGCAACCATCTGATGGTAATATAGTTGCAGAAGTAGAGCCGACTTATGTAAATTTGACATAATATGCAGATGTTATGTTTTATCTGTCTGGGGGAAAAAACCCATAAAGTTTATTAAATTTATTGGTATGGAACTCAAAACTGATTTATGCTCTTCTATATGAACTTGCTTCTAAATGCTTATTGATCATTTTCTGTAAGCTTACCCAATATGTTCGATCTTACTGCTTTTGTTCTTACTGTAGTTAACTGGAAAGTGGTTTCTCATGTGCTTTTGTTACAGCAGGTGTCATTTTATTAATAACTTGCATGTTCATAATCACTGTTAAAAGTCTGTCTGAAAATAAAAGGGTTCTGTAGTCTTTCTATCAGTCTTTGACTGGTGCTCTTACTTGATCAGTGTACATTTCAAACTATTTTTAAAGTGGGAAACCTGGTTCAAATGTTGAGAAAACTAATGGGCTGTTATCCATAATTGGAGGTGAAGCTGTTGGTCATGTCTGGAACAACACTGTTTGGGACTGATTTTATATCTTAATTTGGTTGTATGCTATTTGAATTGATGAATTTTATTAGATACTATAATAAGGCAATGTGATTGTTTCCTTCCAGTGTGTTATACCACCCTCTCTTAAAGGCTCTTTTAATTTATTCATTCACTCCATAGTTCAGTTCTTGAATGTTTTACTGCTTTTCTTAAATAAGTCTTAATTCCATTTGTCTCCATAAAATTAAAAATTGTTAGTGAATAACAAATGCATACATTGAAAAGCTAACTAAAATAGTGAAAACTTGAGTGGGATTTTCCTTTTTTTTATGTCTTGTGCTCAAGTATCTATTTTGTCTTTATTTCAGATATTTGTCTTGTTATTGTGCATGGTGTAGATTTAGTCATATGGTACTTCTGTCGAAATTTTGACAGAGCAGTTAAACACAAGAGTGGGTAGAACTGCAGATTAATTGAATGGATAGACTTGGGTCTAATGCTTTCTTAGCTATCATTTGCTTGTTTTGTTCTGCTTAATTTAGCTGCTTTTCAACTCATAAACTTCAAAGTCAACCCAAAGTCGAGCTCAGGGAGGATTCATGTGATAAAAGCAGGCCTGACTAGCCCAGGAACTGTTAGCACATCTGATCTATGCAGCTTGCACAACTGAGGTGATAAAGATCTACTTTTTGTCTTCTGGGTTTGAGCTCAAAAGGTTGATCTATATTAAAAAAATTAAGATCACTAATGCTGAATGTATAAAATGACTGATTCTTAAGATCAGAAATAAGGCATCTGTCTGAAGGGGAAGTAATTCACAGTAGCTTGTAATTTATTGTAGTTTATTCATTAATAGTAATTACAAGCTAAAGTAGCTAAAGTGCTACTTTGTTTCATGGCCACTGAGAATTTTGTAATGATTTTTTTTCCCACTTTTTTTTTTAAGAATTTATGTTTATTCAAGATGACTAATTTATGGTGTGCTATGTCACAAGCACTTCTGTTGATTGATATTTATTGAACTTACCAAATGCCTGGATAGCAGATCATAAAACTTCTAACCTGCTTGTTGTTGTTTAGTTATCATTTCTATTGTAAAATAAGTAAAGCTAAGGAAAAAAATATTGTTGTTCTTTTTATTGCATGGGAACTTCCTGAATTACAAGATCTTTCACAGCAGGAAAGGGATAGTTTTGCAAAATTGTTTGTCCTGGAACTTAGTTTGTTTTCAACCTTTCTTGCTGATTGTACAGTTCACTGTCTCCCTTAAAAATTTAAAAGAAAAAAAAGTGAAGGAAAAAAGTGAAAGACAACCTCTCTCTAAGGGTTGTGAACTGTCAGAACTGTGACTGGGTAAAAGAAAAAAAGTAACCCACCGAAGTTCTCAAGTAAATGAAGTCACCTCAAACATTGCAACTGCACCATGCAAGTCAGGTAGAAGGTGCCAATTTATATTTCATCTGTAAAGCTCTGATATCTTTAAATAGTATGGAAACTAACTTGACCATTTCTTGAAATCTACAGTGATCTTTTTTTCCTCTGTGATAGTCATTAATAAAACTATAGTAATATACTATATAATCAATGAATATACAGATATTATAATTAAGAAATACACAAGAGAGTTTGGCTAAGCAGGCTATAACACCAAAAAGGAATAGATAGAGGGTTTACCCTTGTTCTGGGCTTGCTGGAAAACTCCAAAAGGAGAGATCTCCAGAAAGAGATCCTTCTCTACTGGTAGTCAGCTCTTAAGTGGGGTCGAGGAGAGGTGGAGCCAAGCTCCACTCCTTCCGGCAGCACAGGTGAATTGTCTTCAGCTGTGCTCCCAGGCTGACTCATTGCTTGTCTCAGGTGATCAATCAGAGGTTCAGGCTGTGATTCAACAGTTCCCATACATATATATAGGTGTTAAGGCAAATGTTATTCTGTATTGATAAGAAAAGTAAAAAAGGAAGGATGCAATGGAGTGTTTCTGTGGAGCTGCTATATTCTACTTCTTAGACAAATGTTATTACCATTGTTTGAATAGTGAAATTATGTAGAATTGTGATGACTCCCATTAAGGGAGGGTGACTTGCAGTTGCATCCTCTTATGAGCATGGGCAGCTACTGCTCAGGAAGATGATAATCTAGTATTAACATGCTAGGTTACACCATTGAGGTTTTTCAGAAGCATGCTGGTGTGTTGGAAAGCTTAATGGAGTATGGATGTTTCTGCGAAGTATATTTTGGAAGGACTACATAGGATACTTATGGCAACTTTATTTCTCTTGTTGATTAACAGATAATAGGTCTTTTCTGAATACTTAACTTTATAGTGTCAGGAGTTTTTACAAATTCAGGAAAGTTTGTTTGAAATTAGCACAGAAATGTTTTCTTGGTAATAGTAGATGTGGACATACAAGGTAATAAATTTAAAGAGCTTTTGGTGCAGGGTGGTTGAATACAATGACAGAAGATTATACTTGTGTAGTCTAGCAATGACCATTTGTATGGTAATTCTAATTTTGCTGAATTCAATCATGAAAGAAGAAAAAATGTATTAAACTTTGTTTTCCTCTTCTAGGTATTTAGCAGCTTTTAAGTAAAACACATTGATATCTTGAAAACTAAATTTGTTTTTGTTTATAAAATATAAAGAGCATCTCATTCAACTTGTTTTAATGAACATGGTATAACTAACAGTTGCTATTCTTGCTTGAATAGTCTAGAGTTCTTCCAGTGCAGTGAAGCCCTCACTGGAAGTTTTGTGTCTGAAACATAATAGATTTCTTCTATAACTGAATAACAGAGACCAATACTAGAAATCAGTAATCATTGAAAAAGCTTCTTTTTCTTCCTCCTCCTGAAGATTATTGCTTGCTTTGATCCACTTGATCATGATTAGCAAGAATACTTAGTCCTTCAGTGGTTACTAAAAATTATGAACTTGACAGAAGCAGCAGGAAAATAATTAGTTTTATATAATCTCTTTTCCACAGGTTTCAACAGCAGGAGAGAAAAGTTTAGCTTGCTTGTCCCACAACCGTTAATTGAGAAAATCGGTTACATTACTTAATAGATAAACAAAATTAGGTTAAAGTAAATGTTGGGTTCCGGTGATGATTCCTCTGCCAGTAATGCTGGTTTCCACTTCCTGCTGAGAGTTACTGTACTCTGTTGGGCTGTTTTAAGCATTGCTATTACCAAGTACTAACTCAGCTCTGTCTAAATGATCTAGTTTAGAAAGTTACTAGAAAACAGTTTTTAATTGATTAAAGTTCTGAATATGAAATGTCACTTAGCAGCTTTAGGTCACTGTGTGGTTGCATAAACAGAGCTTGAAGAAGGTATTGTTTTTGTAGGGAGAAAGAAGCATTTACACTATTACTGGCATTGCAAGAACTCTTGATGGATTTGCCCCCAGAGAAACTATAGAGTGAAAGCATGACCTCGACTGCCATCATTCCATATCCTCCATTCTTTGTATTTCTGTGACTTTACCAGGCCCTGGATGCCCTCTGTCTTGCTTCCCTTCTGAACTAAAGCCAGTATTACTGCTCTAACTAAGCCCTTCATTTCAGAACCTAAAGCTGGTGTTTAAATCCAGCAATGATGAGAACTGCAATCCTTCCCTCAGCTCTTTGTTGAATAAGTGGTTTTCTAAATGAAATTTTTCATTGCTTCACAGCAGCTCTGAACAATGACTTGACCTGTCTGAAGTTGCTGCTGTTACTGATGGAGAAGCTATTACTGGCAGACGAGACTTTTCCCTGCATGTGCCAGGATGGGAAGAGTAGGCTGGTGCTCTGTGGCAGTGTGTGGGCAGGTGACCATTGGGCCATGGTGTAAGGGTTGTGGCAGGACTGTGCAACAAGGATGGGACTGGTGTGCAGTAAGGCTTTATGTGCAGCAGCCATTGCCCTGGACTGTTGGTGTGGCCATTAGTGGTCAGCATGCCAGGGGGCCTGCTGAGCCTCTTCTAGGGTTCAGGTAAGCCACAAAGCCTTTGTAAGCCACGAAGTCTGGAATGTTAATGTGAGGATGGAACTTAATAAAATGTTTGGGAACGGAAATCATGGGAATGGGCAGGATGCCTTAGTCATCAGATGGAAATCTTTTTTGTGGGGTAGAGCCTGTTCATACCAGGACTTGAGGGAAAAGTATATAAATTGGAGGAAGAGAAACACAAACTTAAAAACTACATGGGGTAGGCACCTCTGGTCTTCCTTTTCACAGGATGGTTGGTGGGAACTTTCTCCCACTGCAGGGTTGCACATCTTCTCCCCCCCCCCCCAGTCACTGAAGATGAAGGAGGAGGTGGAGGGAAGGTGGATGTTTCAGGGGCTGCCCAAAGTGCACTGTGTAGGGAGTGGGACAAGGCAGTCAGGGTGCTGTGGCCTGGAGAGGGAGTCCTTGGGAGGAGCAGAAGTGGATTGTTATGGTGTGGGAGGCAGCAGATGGGAGAGCCTGGACATGCTAGGTATACGGGGCTAACTGGAAACAAAATGGTACTAGGTGGCTAAGGGTACTGTGTGGGACAGACATGGAAAAACATGGGAAAAGGTTTCACTAAAATTATCTGTGTGTATCCAAAAATCCAGAGTGTGGTGTTAACTGTGCTAATGTGGTTCACAGGTCTAAGGAATATTTTATTATGTGTATATATACGTTGTATGTTATTAATTGCAATCATCTGCCCCAGAAACAAACAGTTTAAAAAAAATCTACATAAAGATTATGATGATGTTGTAATAAGAGCTTATGAGGGATATATGTTCTAGAAGTTCTTACACCTATGTTTCAGAATGGTGAGTGGTACAGTGTGTTGGGCAGTAAAGATAGCAGTGAGCTGTAGAAGTAATCTGTGCTTGAGGAGGCAGTGAGCTGCTCTCTGCCAGTCCCTCCTGATATAGGAGCTGGTGTGAACAGCCCATTGCTTGATGAAACTTCAGCCAGTCAGGCAGCACGTGGCACACCTGCTCAGACCTGCTGAAGGAAGACTGGTGGCAGGAGACCTTTGCAGAGGGCAGGTCATGTGTATTGGACACTCTGACAGAAGCTCTTGAACTTGTGGTTGCTCTTGCTTAAAAGAATGTATAATATTTAAATGATTTTTTTGCAAACAGATTTATTTCCTACTTTATATACTCATAAACAAGATGTGCCACTAGTTCTATAGACATTCTTTAAGCTTCAAGGTATGTTATAATGTTGACGAAATCATGTGGTATATTTGTCCTTGTTGACTATCTTCTGGAAGAGAAATTGGAAGACAAAATGGCATGAAAACATTCATGTAAAATCATTTAAAAAAAAAAAATAATAATAAAGTGAGGAGTATAAAAATTGTCTTTGAGTTTTCACTTTCCAGGAAAAATAGTCTATTTGTGTCAATTTGTACAAACGCAATTATACACACACTGTACAAAGTCTGAAATAGAACAATATGATTCATACCAAAACATAAACAAAATGGATTTTAGATGTTTGTTGCGGACTTTGGCTTTTAAGTATGTTTGACTGAAAAGGTTCTGTTTACAGTCATCCAAGGACAGGAAATGACAAGATTATGATAGAAAATGCTGTCAAAAAGAGGCATCTCTTTGTATTAATTTAAAGAGCATTTTATGAATGAATAGTCTACATGACTTGGTTGTGTTATTTTTTTTCCATATTCATTTTGCAAAATGTACAATTTAAATTATGCTACAAATTAATATAAAAAATTCTTTTTGTGTTCTAGGTAAGAAAACACCAGATTTCTCATTATAATCAGACTTCATCAAGGTAACAGATTTCAGGTACATGAAGCCTACGATTGTAATTGTGTGTGAATGTATGTGGACATAAGAATCTCTTGTAGATGAGAAATGTCTGAATCAGTATTAGTTTTGATTACCAAAGGAAAAATATCTCTCTGTACCTATATTAGATGTTAAACCTGGACTAGAATTATGTTTTGTGTTGCAGTCTCTTCAGCATATTCTACTTTCATACGTTAAAACTGCTGAATTACAGTTATGGTACTGAATGTGTTTTATGTTTGTGTATTTGCAACGTAAAAATAAGACAACAATATGGTGACTTTGTAATCTTCTCTGAAGATTAACCCATTTAATAAAAACTTCCTATCGGTTATAGTGAATTCAAAAACTAAAATTACTGTTAATCTATTAGAATAAAAGCAGTATCTACTACTTTTTTAGCAAGTACGTGAATGCTGATATTAGGAGAAAATGTGGAGAATATCTTGGACTCAGTGTAAAATACTTCTGTGACCAAGCAGAAGTGCTTTCCCTCACCTCAAACATATTTCATTCTTTAGTACAGTTATGTAAAAAAATCCCATGCTGAGTTATATAACAGTTTGAAACAAGACTAAAGAAAGAACACTGCTGTATAAGCTAATGCACTCAAGCATTCAAAATACCTGTATCACCATCACTTATCATGATCTACTAAGTCTCAAAAAAAAAAAAAAAAATCACTTAAAAAAGCTCACAGATCTGCTTTCTTGGATAACTAATACTTCCTGTGATAACTTTGTTAATCAGGCAGAGTGTAGTGTTTTTGTGATAAAACAGCTCATTTAGCTTTTTTTCCTTTCATTATAAATTGATATTGAATATGGTAAAACTTTAAAAACAATTATTTTCTTTTGCATCATGGCTGTTATTCAAGATGTATGGATATTACTTTTGTCTGTTCAAAATGTAACATTTTACAATTTTAACATTGTTTACTAACCTAATTATTGAAGTAGCCTTTGCAGGTAGGCACTCAACAGTGATTTCAGCCTAGATTCAGTTGTAGAATGTAGTTTTGCCGTCTTTGGTATTGTCATTTTCCAGTAAGAGCGATGTGTAGCATCTTGAAAACAGAATATTAAGTCCAAGTATTTCTTCCTTTGGTTGCATCAGATCTTGAAAATAAGACTTTATCAAGAATTCACCAGCACTACCACTCTTTTAATGTTGCATTCACATTTCAGGAATTGAAATTCTGTATTTGTTCCTAGTATCTAAACTGCTGGATACCAGGAAACAAAGTCGAGTAAGCAGTATAAACCCTTTACTGCTCAACAGAATGTTGTAAAGAATATAAATAGTTTCCTGAATGCATGCTTTGTTGAGATGTCCAGCGATCCCAAGGTTACATAGCTAAAGTACAAATCACTCAGAGTTCTTTCATGAATAAAATTTGGATGATCTTCTTTTCTTGACCAGCTGCATTTTTATTTCCTTGTCAGTGTCATTAGATCAGCATAAGATTGATAGTTATTTAATACAGCAACATCTGTTGTTCTGTGATGTACTTCCAGCAGATGCTCTTACTTTAAATGGAGTATGGTATTTGTTTCAACTTTGAATCATGTTATCTGTAGCAGATGAGTGGAAGTAGATTTGCAGCAAACACTTCCAAACTATGAATTGTGTACATCTAGTCAGATTGATATCTGCAAATTGTGCAGAATACAGAACATTAACCATAGTAAGGATGATTTTTGGAACATTTCCTGAATTATTCCCGAAGCTGGCCTGCAGGCATCTGCTGGCTGTAAGGTAATTTGTAGTGTTGTTTGTTTGTTTTGTTCCTGGTAATTAATGAAACTGAATGGACAGTTGTTATCAGAACTAGAAGACTGGTCCCCAAGTTGGTCACTGTATTTTTACCTGTCACTCCACATGAGGAGTTGTAATATTGCATGTATTACATGCTGGTAAATCGTCAAGGTAAAGATAAGACTTCTTTCATCCTTTGCATAAATGCACAATTGTATTTTTGTATTTGAGGTGAATACATTAATGATAACATTAAGTATTTCTGTAGTCAAACAGAAGTTTTAGATAAAAATGCTGCTTTCTTTAACATATTAAAACAGAATACTAAAACTGGAATGTTGTACAATATAATCATCTTCAATATGTTTGCACACCAGGCATTCCATATTGCTTGTTACTAATAAGATGACCTGTGAATACTGCTTTCAAGGAATGACATCCAGTTTCTTAGTTTGCAAGTCCTGGCTCCTGCTACAAAGCTATAGCAATCAAGAGAGTTTTGTCATAATGACCACATCTGCTGAATGCAGTTAAAATTCTTCATACACACACAGAGGAAAAAAACTTGGATGGCTGTTGATGTTTGTGTGCATATTGCTGACTGTTTAGGTAGCATACAATCTGAAGTTAGTAAAAAAAAAAAAAAACAAAACAAAAACTAACAGCAAAGAAACTGAAGTTGCTCAACAGAACCAAATGAAATCTGGTTTAGCATTAATAACTCAACATGTTTGTTGTATGTATATAGGAAACTATATAAGGCAATGAGTAGTAATTCCTTTCCCAGTTTCCACCTTCACTCTGAGACCTCAAATCATTATGGTTTTGATGCTTGTTTTGAGATTTTTTTTTTCTTTCTATGGGTTCTGTGGAGAATTTGGTTATTTTCTTCCCTGTGAGAGCCCAGTCCAGGCTTCATGTAAGGGTTTCTGTGATCCATTCTGTTTCTCTGTCTAGTATCCATGCATTGTAAGTAACAAGATTTAACTTCTTAAGCTTAAATGGAGGTTTACCATAGCTGTGTTCAGAGAGAAGGTATCAAACATACTTATTGATGCATATCAAAAAGGCGTATTTCTTTGGCTATGTTAAAATCAGTAGAGTTTCCAAACAGTTTAATGAAATATAGCTAATCATTAATGCAATATAGAGCTATATGAAGTTACATTAGACCTAGAAGTTTTGGTTAAGCTCTTTTTTTTGTGACAAAGGCCATTACAATCCATTAACTGTAATTTCTTAGGCAATTTTCATTTGGTTTTAAGTTGTGACAGTGGTGTATGTTCTAAAGTATGAAATTAATTGCAGAGATTTTTGATGTTTCATACTGTTTTCACACAGGCATACAACATTATATGCAGACTTTTTATATGTGAGCTTATGTAAGGGCAAGTTGGACTTTTTGTCTCTGTATTTATTTTGAATGGAGGTATGGTCTTTTTGCGATTAAAAATGGTAGGGATGAAGGATAATTCCTCCTTTTCCTCAAGAATCCCAAGTATTAGAAAAAGTAATTGAACAGAAGTCTTGACTGTACCAGTAGAATAAAATGCTTTCAGTGTATGAACTTTCTTGCCAGCACAGTGATTAAATGAAATTTAGGACTATAAGTAGATTTTTCAGGTTAAAACCATACTGATTTCATTTTCACTGGGAACTGTCTGATGTTATGAATCTGGGGGGAGTTGTGCGTAAACACTAACATAAAATCAAGGTATTAAAGCATGATTTTGTATTAAATATGCACATGAAATCAAATGAAATATTATATGAAAAACTTATTTTTGGCAGTCTTTCTTGTTTTTGTGCTATGTTTTTCAGAATTTAACATTTGTGTGGTGTGTGCACATTTCTTAAAAAGATCTCCAAATTTAAGATGTGCCTGATAACAATTAAAAAGGGAAGATAAAAGTTGCAATTTTTCTATGCTATCTATAGAATGGAAAAAAAATCCTTCAAAACTGCTTAGTAATATTTTGGATTTAATGAATAATCACTCCTTTTCTTATCCAGTCTTCTTCAGTTTTGACTTAAATAAAATTACTGTTGTATGAAAATACATTTTTCACAGGATTCTTATATTATACTGTTACGTATGGTGTGGGTTTATATGCTGTGACAGTTGGCAATCTGAAATGATTTACCTACTCCCTTAGATTACTGGCAAAATAATTCAAGGTCCTCCCTCAGAATCCATCCAATGCAATTCTGCAGTGCATTGACCTTGGCACGGGACACATTGCTATCGTATTTTAACTTATAAGGACAGACCATAAAGTCTCAATGCATTTACGCATGTATCAATAGCAAGCTGAAGCAAAGCTCTTTTCTATAGTAATCAAGTTATTCAGTCGAAAAATCAGCAAAACTCTTCTACTGTTGTGGTAACTAAAGAAAAATATATTTCTTTGCAAAGTATACAATTTCAGTAGAAACAAACCTAGAAAATTATATCCAAACCATTTTCATATCAATCAAATAACAATTATTTTTCAATGGGTTATTGAATAAGAAAACTTCAAGATTAAGTTGCTATTAATGCATTAGAAAGTAAATGCAAATATGTTACTTCCCAGAGTTTCAGACTGAAAAGCAAGTTCTAGTGGAACATAGTCAAGTAACTTGTGATCATCTGAGTCATTCAGCTTTTCATCAGTGCTCTTTTTGTTCCCCTTGATTTGATTATTCAAAAATTCCATTGCTGTTGCCCAGTCATTAAAAAATACACTTATTTCCTCATGCTTGGTTTGAGAAAGTTCAGTATAGAAAACAACAGTAATATGGCATCATCTAATGTTCTTGTTGTGTTAAATAGCAGGTTTGACTTTGCTCCCTGTTGTTAATACTGTTCTGTTTGTGATACTGTGATACTGAAAATTTGAATTTCAGATTCACCTGTGCAAGTCGAATAGGTAGTGTGGTTACATGTGGTGGTAGTTGCTAGCAAATGTGAAAGTCTGCTAGCACATTTTGTTACTGGTTAAAGCTAATTTGAGTAGGTATCATCTAATTAATACCACATTTGTTAAGCTGAGGAGATATTGCCTTAAGGTCAACCATGTTGACTCCGTCTAAAATAATGCACTTATTTCTATTCTTACTTATTCAGTTCTAAAAATCATGGTACTTGAATTCTCTGTACCTTGGAAATGATAAATTATTTCTACGGAGTGCCTTATTTTCTTCTATAAAACTATTTTTGAAGTTGTGGATGAAAAAAGCTTTTCCTGTCCACATTCAGATATATTAGAAACTAAAAAGGCTAATGTAGGCACTGACATTTTTTTTTTATCCTTTTGACATATTACTTAGTCACTGACAAGTACTTAGCACTGGATAGAAGCACAGAAGTTAGAATTTCGTTAGGAATCCAGTAATAAGTGTTCTTCTCGCCTACAGACACAAAGAACACTACAAATTAAAGAATGTCTTGTAATTTTCATTTTTGTAGTTCTGTAATCAGTTAATTCATCATCATCTTAGGCTACTTCATATTGCTACCAAACCTTTTGATTGCCTTCATGTGCAACTTGCAGCACAGGAGGACTTAATGGATGGATTTGGTTTTTAACTATGAGCTTGTGTCTCCTCATAATGAACAGAGCTTAGATTCTTGCCTAAATA
The DNA here is from genome assembly GCA_028571105.1 of Tragopan temminckii. Lineage (NCBI taxonomy): Eukaryota > Metazoa > Chordata > Aves > Galliformes > Phasianidae > Tragopan > Tragopan temminckii. Next base: position 79,518,650 of record JAOWBP010000001.1, on the reverse strand, counting down.
TAAGTACATGACTAAGACCAGTTCCTTAAAAAGATTTTGATTTATTCCTTTGTGAGACCTTAAGTGCTTACTCTTGGAAGCAGAAAGTGTTTATCGTAGATATATAGGGAATGCCAAGTTTTGCAAAGTTTCTATTGTTTGAGATTTTTGCTGCTAGGTTGACAATGAATTTAGGAAATGTAAGAATTTTTTAGCAATATTTTCTAACAGCATTTTTCATGACAGTTATTGCTGTTCACGTGGAAGATGAGTTGGAGAACAGAGGGAATTGCGAGCAAATGAAATCAATATTGTAGGAGACTCAGCCCATGATTTTTTTTATAATTCAGTATTTGAGTACACGTACTTGCACTTTGGTTGTAGGATATTTTTGCCATATTTTTTTAGTAATTAGGCAAATATTTTACTTATTGACCAAGAATACCAGGCTCTAGAAGGAGTGTCAGGCTCTCAAAACCCTATAGTACTTTTTGTACTACTAGAAAAAATGCAATGATTGTTATATTACTGTATGTAGTAGTAAAAGGGATTTCTTTTCTTTTTTTTTTCTTCTTGCCTCCTTTAACAATTAGAGGAATGTTCATTACTGAAAACTGCTTAGCAAAAGTCTGCTTGTTTAATTCTCTCTCTCCCTCCCTCCTCCTAAAGAATTCTTCAAAACAGAGTTCAGTCCTGGAATAAAATGAAATACCTGGCAGAAACTATTTCTTAAAATTAAAAAAAAAAAAGAAAAATTTCCATTGATAATTAAAAACAAATGTTTCATTCTGTGGTGTTGGGGATGGGGAGGAAGGTAGAACAGTTTCATCCCTTATTTCCCTTTTTTCGCTATACATTTTTCATTGGTATTGGCAAATCTGGATGATACTACTACTTTGCAGCAGGCGGCACTGACAGTGGAGTGAATGAAAGATCTTCAATGATTTTCAAGTAATCAGTCCAATTACCTTTAATTCCATTGCACTGACAATATCAAGCTAGAGAGGAATAACTCTAAGAAATTTCCAGGTTTCTCCTGTTGTGTTTTACATTCTTCATGTGAGCTCTGATGCAACAATTCACTTTAACATATACTGAAAAGTATAATCCTATTACAGTAAGCCTTTGAAGTCATGGAATACTTGAGTCTGTGCTTTGGTTCAACATGTTTGATGCTCACAGAATGAACTGCGGTATGTACTAAAATAGCTTTCCTGAATTGGGGTCTAATAGAGGATGATACGTATTTGAAACCTTTGCCTTATGAACCTCAGTGGGTCAACATAAGATGTCTTCATCTCCCCTTATCCTCAGAGGTTGTCTCTTGTAAATCAGGCTGTCTGGTGTTGAGCTGCCACATTTGAAATTCAGCTACCAATAATTTAAAACTAGATTTTCAGAGCTGGCCTCTGGAATCACTACAGATGATGAGGTAACATTTTTAGAGGGGCTGTATGATCTCTTTCAAGGTTGTCAACATTTTTGTTTTTATGGCCGCATAGTAAAGCTTCACGTAACAGTCATTGGCTAATATGTAAATGTAAAATGTCTATCATGCATATAGACATTTTATTAATGTTCAATTTTTTTAATATACATATTTCTACAACCTTAATTAGTATATTGTTTCAGACACAACTTACATGATTTTTCTTCCTTTTTGCTTCTGTACTTCACTATTCTTGCATGCCTCCAGCATGTATTTGCCTCCTATTGCATCCTTTAATCCATCTTCCTGTGTCGTTTTTTCCTTTTGTTTAATTCAGTTAAGTTTTGACAGTGGTGCTGACTGTCAGATGCTGAAAGCAACTCATAGTAAATGTAATTGAAATTACTGTGACATTCAGAAAAATCTGGGAGAAGACAAGTATATCATGTAATCAGGATATGTAACAGAATTTTGGAATTTATTTTTTAAACCATTTTATAGATGAGTGTAAACATATATATATATATATTATTTTTTTCTTGAATGGTCCCCCATGATCCTTGTTTGTCCCCATTTGTAAAGCTTTTATGTTGCCCCATGTCTTTCCACTGGCTTAATATTAAGCACATTCACATATATGTATGCAGAATCCTAATGACAATAATCTATGTAAAGTAAATGCACCAAAATACTTTAGGTGTTCCGTTTAGACACTATATACATCTAAGTAGATTTAGGTGTAAGAAGCACTTTCACAAGGTGCCATGACTTTAAGACTCATCTGTAAGAAGAATAAGCAATGAAAAATAACTAAACTGTGAGAAAGCAAAGAAATACAGGTTGTCTTTCCGTGCGTGTTGAATGAATAAGGACGTTTCAGTATAACATCTGATTTTATTCAAAATGTCAAATGCTGAAAAACAGTGTATTTTATTAATCATCAGTATTACTAATACAGTCTATTTATGTGTCATCTTTTGCTCTCCCTGCTTAATTCAGTAGTGCTCAGGGAAGTCCACTTTGGAATCTCTCCCCTAGCGAACTCTTTGTCACACATCACACTGTACCTTGCACATGCATTCTCAACAATCTTGTTCAGGCTGTTGCCAGATCCACAATCACCTAGGAAGAGCTCTGCAGCAGTGTTTGCCTGACAATTCTGTGAAGTAGTTTCTCTGACATCCAGTCTCCCAAGTCTGTCCCACTCCCTGTGGTATCGGTTGTTTTTGCTCAGACTCCCAGGTGCCCATTTCTTCTCTTTCCCTGTTTCCCTCACGCTTCTCTTCCTTGGAATAGAAAATGAACCTCAGCCAAGACCTGGAGAATGTGCCAAACTGCAGCTGTCTTAGAGGAGAGAGTAAGCCTCTGGGAATAGTGAGGGACCAGAGCATACTAGTTCATCTAAAGAAGAATGTTCTTTTTCAAGAGCTATAGTTTATTCAGAATGCACTTATCCACATGACAATATGATAATTTACTCTGTCATGCACACTTACATTAGTCCGCCTAGCTGTTGTCCCTTAGGGTGCTGTGTAAAATGTTAATAAGCCTTTTCATTTAAAAGCATAAGTGGGGGGGTGGGGGAAATCCTAGTTTAATTAGTATATTGAATTAAGTGACAATTTGTTACCATTGCAAAGATTCTTAATTCAATATAAAATCATAAACCCCATTCATTATACAATTACTACACTTGTAAATTTTCACAAAATTTCCTGGCAGGTTTTGGAATGTTATTGTTCCTGCCTAAAGTGCATACCATAAACTGTGCAGAAGGCCAATATTCACTTTAATGTTAATTGGCACAGCTTAAGTGAAGCTAAAGAATGAGTGGCAGCACCAAGTATAGACACAGTTCTAGCAAAGCAGCTTGTTTTCAACAGTCTTCATAACGAATGGATGTGGAACTTTTTTTTACTGTGCGTGTAGCACAGTATTGCTGTTGTTTTAAACATTCATTTAGAATTAAGTTGGATAGTATGAACTTCAGGTACAGAACACAAATACAGCTCCTTAACTTATTTGTCTGAAAATGAAGTATACATGGGATTTTTCTTATACTCCTTATTGTATTTTATTCCATAAAAAAAGACAAGAGATGGTTGCGTGCTATGAATCTATAAAGCTGTAGTGTTTTGCTGAGAAACTATCTATGAATCTTGTACTGTTTCTTAGCTGAGATGATTACCTATAAACTGTGATTTATTTAAACAGTGGACAACTACAAGATAAGCATATATCAAGATAAAAACCGAGCAATAATCCAGAGAAATTTAAAGGTCTTGAGCCATTCTCAGTTGCAGGTAGGTAATTCAGAATAAGTTAGGGTATAGATCCTAACTTACTTGCCATTGAGTACCTGGTGGCAAAGACCTGTGGCCAAGTATTTTCGTCTTCAAAAGTAAAGCTTGATTTAAATTAATGATTAAAAAAAAAAAAAAAAAGGAAAAAAGAAAAAAAGAAAATATGATGTATTCTGAATACAATAGTAGCAATACCTTGCATTTATATGAATATCCTTTTGCTTCGGGCAGAGGTTTCACTGAGGTGATTTTTTTTCATTATTCGAAAAGGGTTAGACTTGTTGAAGATTGAAGGAGATGGGCAATAATTTTTGGTGGTGGTGGGAGTTTTGTTTGACTAGATAGCTTGGCTTGTCTTTTACAAAGGTGAGCTGACGTGTTGTGCTCCTTCCCTGTCTTATTCATTGCTGATATTGTTTTCACATATGTGAGCTAGGAAATGCATTTCAATTTCTGGAAATACTGAAGAAATCAACTGTTTTCAGACATGGTGTTTAATGCATTGTATGCCAGCTTTGGCAGTAGAACTTCTGTGGTTTACAATGACAAAAAGTTGTATACATTATTATGTCTTTTATTGCCAGTTTTTTTCTCAGTTGTATGCATATGTATGCATACATACCTGCATGTATGCACAGAAGTACTCAGGCAGTTGCTCGTCTGTTCTTGTCAGTGTCAGTCTGTTTGCTTCTTTCACAAATACTGACCTAAACGTGAAAAATTGACTTTGTACATGAAGCTGAACCCTCAGTTCTGCTTTGAAGCATGCATGCAAATTCAGTAACTCCTTTTGCGGTGCTTTGAAATGTTTTGGTTGTTATATAACTTTCCACTCTCATCCATTAAGTCATTTATTTCTTTGTGAAGGCTGGCACCAGGTGCTAATGAAACAAGCAAACTGAAAGTGAGCAGTCAAAGCAACATAGATGCATATAGCTTAAGCAGCAACTTTGTACTCCGAAAAAAAAATATATATATATGACTCTGTAATAGTAATTTTAGCCTGTCTGAGTGAAACAAAGTGACTCCTGTAGTGAAAAGTCCTCTGGTGGAAATGAATGTTGTTTGTTCATGAGGGTACTTTGCTTTTCATTGTCACTTGAAGCTACTTGCTGAAGTGTACAGAATAAGTGGTATTTAGAAGCACTCTGTGTGCAGAGTGCAGGTCTGTTACTATCTTAGCTTCAGCTGGGACAGAATTGTTTTCTATGAGAACTGGGAGGGGACAGAATCAGGACAGCTGACTTAAACTGACCAAAGGGATATTCCATATATATACACCATATATCATCATGTGGAAGGACTTTTGAAGGAATTGGGAGTTCATCTCGTTTTCTTTCTCAGTGAGTCTTCCATTGAGGAAAGCATTGGAGGTTGAGCTGTTCTGACCTTGACAGGTTATATCTCCTCAGTTGCTGTTTAATTAGTGGAAAAGAACTCTAACAATGTTTTGATTTGAGGATCCTTACTAGGAAGAAGAGGTGACAGTGGCAGAGCCTGTCATCCACAGTATACTGCTTGTAGTTCTCTTGTCTGCCTATCAAGAGCAGATTCAGTGCTTCATCATTCCCCTTGCTGCATGTTGCTGACCTACAGGGTCTGCTTCACTTCTGATATGGATCAATCAGTTATGGAATGGATTGCTGACTACACTGCGAGAGGTTAAAATGTTTTCCAGTGTACATTGGTTGGATGAGAGAATAGAGGCTGAAGAGGTGTAAGGTAATGTATATCAGTGCAGAATTTCACTCAGAGGGGTATTTTAATTTAAATACATCTATTAAGTGTTTAACAGAGTTGTACCTTCTGTCCCTGCTGTGCTGACATGTAACTGTTTTTCTCTCTGTCCTTACTGTATGGTCACCTCATTTTTACCAAATATATTTCTCCTTAGGATTAATAGTGATACACTTGAGTTGCTGCATATCTCTTGTAGGAATTAAAAAACATAATAAGAAATATTTTTTTGCTTTCATAAAGAAGTGTGTGGAATAGTGATGCTTAAAATTGAAAGAATAATTTGAAGACTTCAGGGACAGCTCTGGAAGAGCAAACACTATACAAAGTTGATCACTTGTAGGGGTAATGTAGAGGTAGACACAAACAAAGAATAAATGTTTCCCCTAACTCCTTGAAGCTGCAACTTCATCTTTCACAAGAAAGAAAACTGAAAAGAAATTGAGCTTCATTTAAGAAGGGAAAGCTGAAATAACAGACACTGCATAAAATCCAACTTGGAGGTAATAGTGAGATATTATGAAAACTGAAGAAGCAGATGTTGACAGGAGCATGTAATTTCTATAAAAGAAGTTGCAGAGATCTAGTAAGAAAGTCTAACAGTGTCACAAAAGCATTTGTAGCTTTGCTGTAAGCATGTTAAGTTGAACTTAGTATTTTCTGGTAGCTTCATGCTTTCTCAAGGTGGAATCTAAGTTTCCTACTATAGTCAGAAAAACAGTTGTTACGTATGCCTTGTAAGAAACAATAATTGCCGAATCAAAGAAACACTGAGTCTGTCCTTTGTTTCCACTCCAAACAGACTTTTCATAGGACCCCAAGTAGTAACTGTCTGTCTGACTCAAATGGCTATACATGTTTCTTAATATAGGAGCCTCATCTTAGTAGTTACTATTTTCAAGATTTATTTTAACTGTTAAATGACCCCATGTGTGTACACAAACACCCATGAACTATAAAAAAGCAGTTCTGTATTAAACATGTAATCTTGGTTCCATTCTTGTAAGCATTAATGAGAGAGGATATGTTTCTGTTTGCCATAATGGTTACATTGAGAGACAAGCATGGAATCCAGATATCTTTCCCAGTATATGTAGCTGTGTTCTGGACAACTACAAGTGGCAGAGTGGCATAGAAGGTTCTAAGTCATTTGCTCCTCCTCTGGACTGTGTGTGCATGTGCAGTGGTGGAATGCAACCAGTTAGTTTATATAATGGATTAAGGAGTTAGTTGATGTTGTAGAGTCTTCTGCCTTGCTGTTTAATACAGAATCTCAAATACTTATCTTTAAGATCAATATCTTAATGCTCTAAGTTTGATAAGTCTCATACTGCTAACCCAGTGGTGTCCCTTGTGTACTGAGAAATAGGAGCTACAGGCAAAAGTCCTTTTCTGCCACCAGCAGGGAAGCAAGGGCTGCTCCTTTTCTAAATAGAAGATTAGTGAGGCAACATATAATATCACCTCACCTCTGCATTTTAAGCAGCCTGTTAGCATAGTGTATGTATGCAGAATGAGTAGTGCACATGATTGCTAGCAGAAAAAAATGAAGAAAATAGGCAATTTGTTTAGAGATATTCAAGTGATGTTGGCGGTCCAGTATTTCTGCAGGTAGCCTGCAGTTGTGGGCTTTCTATTCTGCCAAAAAAGTTACCAGTGATTGTTTTTGTTCTTTTTTTTTTTAATTATTATTTGTATATCTTTCTGTATCATTTGATAGGTCTTTAACCAACTTTTGTATTTCTTTCTAAAGATAACATTTGGACAATTTAATATTTTTACACCTTTGTGGACTAGAATACAGGTGATTCTTAAATTCCCTGTGCAAAACTAAACTTCTGCAGCTAACGCTACAGCTCAGGTCTAACTGACTGAAATTGCTTTATTTGTACAGATTCGTAATATACGTTAGCATTCCTGTTCTCCACCTTTATCTTTGCATCATTTGTAAGTTACAGCTCCCTTCACAAATATGTTTTAACTGATGTTCCTGTTTACAAAATAAAGGATAGTCTTAACGGTAACCGAATGCCATTACACTGTGAGTAAATTTTAGGCAAATGGTTTTGCAAATGTTGACTAACCACATCAGCTTATTTTGTTTCACTCTATTGTTGCATATGCTGACAACAGTTACATAAGAATTAGTCTCTTGCCTTGAGGCTCCAGTGAAGTGCTACTTTCTGTATTTTTTAACACGGTTTGAGCAGTGTATTATTCTTTATTATCAGTCCTGGTAGATTTGTTCATTTGCTGTCCCTTTGAGTTTTCTGTATGGAGCTCTGCATCATGATAGCATTACATTTTCAGTGAGGTACTAATTCTGCGAAGAGGCCAAAAGGTCTTGTCCCCTCCTTCAGGTTTCCATTGATTTCCATGGCATTCCATATGTGCATAACTCTTTCTATGGAGTCAAATCTGGAGCTTACCCTTGGAATTCATTTCGGCATTATAAGTAGATTTCCTTCTTCAAGAAGGACAACTCAGAAGCAGCCTTTGCAGCTGATGAGAAGTAGCTGTGTAGGTTGCTTACACAACCTTGCAGTGTGATATCTTACATACTGTGAGACATAGCAGGGTAAGCATATCACTTCCTGAGTGCAAGCTGCTATATATATTAGCCAGGATTTCAGTTTTCTAGAAGATCTTTTTCTGTGTGTTATAAAATGTAAGAAATGCAGTTCACGATGTCCTTTGTTATTTGGAGTTCATTTTGTTTTTACAGATTATTGTATTCAATATGCAAATGACTCATTATACTTTAATCAACCTAACATATTCCTTTTCTAATTTCTTACCTTATTTAAATCTTATGAAATGTCACCTGCCATTCAATCTACATGCCAGTTATAACAAAACAAATTATGAAGAGGTGTGGCATTAAATTTCTGCTAATCACAAGGCAGATATGACAGGTCTCAGTTTATGCGCACAGACATTGCTGAGTGTGCTGAAAATATGCAGCTATTTTTTCTCACTTCACAAAGCTCATTAGAATAAAATCTTTGGATTGAAATATGTAGCTGAAAGCATTCATTTCTGTGTTATAGAAAACAAACTGATGGAAATTTACTTTTTTTCCCTGCTCAGATTGTGATCTAGATTTGACTTCATAGTCAAATCAGAATAGAAACAAAAGAGAAGTGTAGTACAGGATACCTTGAAAGTGTTTTTCTTTGTGGCTTTTTTGGTGTGCGTTTATTTCTTGTTTTGATAGGGTTTGCTTTCCTGTGGGCTTTTAATAACTGTATTTCTAAAACCTGATGTCTATTGAGGATAAAATAAATTCCTTCATGCCTTCCTTACATAGAATCATGCTGTACTTCTCCGTTCCCTCTAGCATCTGTTGGGTAACCTGTCAGTTCTATTACTGCAAGAAGGCTTCTCTCAGCTATCGTTAGCCATCCCTTTTGCTTGGCTATAAAGCCTCCACTTGAAACCTATTGCATTTAGCTTTTCTGTTTAAGAAGAAAGTTTAAGTACTAGTCTAGTATTTAGGGCTTAAAGATCTATTCTTAGTTTGCCATAGTCATTTGAGATGGTAAACTGTACTTAGATGACTACAAACTTCCTAGAAATATTGTGAAGCATAACAATTTTTAGTGTTTTCAAATGTGTTTACTTCTAATGCAAGTGATGTACAATTGCAGTATAATAGTATTACTGTTATTATTGGTTCTTTATTACTTTGTAGGTTTGCAAATACATTGCTTATGCTATTAAGCTTCACTGTTCTGTTGGTGACAACTGCATCTCCAAATGTTTCCCAGGAAGGGCAAAGCACACCTTGAATTAGCATTGAATCATCATATGCACACACATGGCTATATATTGTGTATCTACAATACATGCTTTGCTCTTTACTCTTTTAAAGATTTCTGATCACTTGAAAATCTTAGGTGCTGACTGATTTTTAGATTTGAGTGCTTTGTGGGGTATTTTTTTCCTGGAACAATTAAATTTCTGCTACCACAGAAAGTACGCGTGAGACAGGTCAGAGTGACCTTGTGTTAAAAACAGGTTATGCTTCCTTTGTTAAATATGCATTGGAAAAAAAAAATACAATAAAAGAAAACCTATCCAATGTGAGAGTGATGTCTACCTAGATTAATAGCTTTGTTATTAGACTTGGATTTAGACTATATTATATAATTTAATTGATGTTTATAAATAGCTTTCTTCCCTGTGGTTATGAAATATAACATTTACCAAACTTCTTCTTTGATGGAATTTACATATGGCACATCAGGATGATTAAAAGCCAGCCGTCTTTTCACAGCATGGCAAGAAATAGGATTTGATTTATCTTCGTTGCTTGCCTACCACTTGCTGTGACTGTACTTTTGAAATTTTAATATTCTCATTTCTCAAAAGGAGCTTGTTATGTAAAATATTATGTAAATATCTTTCATGCTTTGTTTTTTGGCTTTCAGTGTAAAAAGTAGTACTTTTCATTTGATAAGCAAATAAAGCAGCAAGGTGGGAATGATAAGTCTACTTAGACAAGCAGATTTTTGTCAAAAGAAGCAAATTTATATCTCAAATTCTGAAAGAATTTAAGTGTGGTGCAATGCGAACAGTATGTTTTGACTCCCTTTCACATGAGCTGTTTAGCAATTGATGAATGAATGGCTGGAAATGTGTCACTTCTAGATTTCAGTTCCTAACCTTTTATAGATTAGTGCAAACAGCATGATTTCCAAGTCAAGCAACTGAACATGAGCCTGTTGCATTTTGACAGACAGTTTTCTTCTTCTGCCCTCCTTCCTCATTCATTCTTCTCACAGCTATTTTCTCAGTAGCAAATAGGGTGCAAGGTCCAGGCCTCAGGCTGTGTGTGAACACCTTTATGGAATGCAGGTACAACAGCATTCATCTGCCACAACAAAATGCATTTTGAAAGAGTAGGGATTGTGTATTTCTGTTGCATCTGCTCAGCCATTAACACTTTCCCTTTTAATGCTGGCCTTCTTGACACAAGACATTTGATCAAGGTGTTCTTCAGAATTTCATGACATGCTGGGGAAGTCTAGTATAAACCTGCTGTCTGTCACTTTATAATTCTTTTTAAGCTGTTAAGCACCTGCTGATTTATTGAAGTTACACTAGGAAATTTACTGTGATTTTTCTCATATTTTCATCTTACTCCTCTTTTTTTTTTTTCCTTATGCTCAGTTCAAAAAAGAACCTAGAACCAGTTGGACAATTCTCCATCCCCCTCTCTGTGAGGTGGCCTATGCCTAATAAGCACCTGTTCCTTAGTGAGATGGACATGAAGAAAAATTAAGTGTGAGGATGAAGAAAACTGAATACAAAGCCAAATACCAAATTCAAATAGACTACTGTATAAACCTACATGCAAGAGTAAATTAACTAATGCCTCTACAGAAGGTTTGAAACAGGAGGTACACAGTGGATGGTTCACTTGAAATACAGCCAGCACCAGAGATTGCAGGTGGTAGCAAAGGGTGTGCACGTGTTTGGGAGCATGATTTCCCTTGCCAATTTCTCTACTTTCTACAAAACTTGAAAAGCACTTAGTATATAGAGAAAGGAGGAGTCAGTATACCATGACCAAAGAAAGTGCATGTATGTAGCTTGCTCCAAAAGTAATGCTTCCTATTTTTTGCCTCAAAAGCAGATACAAAGAGCAGAGTAACACTATTTGATACAGTAAATTCTCATCTACAAAAGACTATTTTTCAACACAGTCACCAACATTGCAGAGATAAGCTTGATTGAGAGGATCTTCATTTTGTGGTGTCACAGCTGTGCATGGCTGTCTGGAATCTATCTTCTTTCACATTGCTGTCACTGTTGCTGAAACGTACCACCCACTGCCTTGCTATGCTCATACCCACTGTTTCATCTCCAGAAACATTCAGCAAGTGTCAATGAATGTCAGTGGGTACCATTTTTTCACATGGAGGAATTCATCAGCACACCTTTCCTTCATACACGCTTTCATGTCAGATACCATTCTGTCAGACTGCCACCTATTGCACAGCAAAAAAAATGTAAGGGAATATCGGTGGGAATGCCATGGCACCAATATCTGCCTCTGATGTAGTGGGGCAATGTGATAAAATAGGAGGCATTACTTTCAGAGCAGTTCTCATCATTTTGAAAGTTCAAATAGATGATTAAAAAGAAATTATGCCCCCCATGCTAAACAATCCCACTTTTTCACATGAATAGAAGGTAATGGGAAGGAATTTTTAGCAGAATATTTTATACAATTTTCTTTGCCAATTTTTGGAAATGAGTATGTGAAAATGAGTTATTACCAATTCTAAAAATAGCAGATAAAATCACTCCAGAAGTGGAGCCCTGCTGAGATTGCGAAGCTGGTTAAGATGGGCTTTTTCTTGGAATGCATTTAGAACCTTCCCTATGAGAGGTTGCACGTCCTTAAATCCTGTTGGATCAGAATAGTAAAAAGGATTAAATTTTCTATAAGGCAGAATAAATGTCTTCCTGTCTCAATGAGAATAAATGTATAAAACTAGTGTAAAATATATTTTTCTTGCTCTGTGCATTGTTATAAATTCTATTTTTTGTGATAAACAATATATACAAGTAGATTGTAACCTGAAGACTGAAACTTGTTTTGCTTGCTATAGCAAAAAAAAAAAAAAAAAAAAAAAAAAATAGGTACTACTTGGGATTTAGTTTATAGACTGTAAACTGTGGCATATCTCCATTTAAATATTTCTGGAAGGAAGCATGACGCTCTTAAGTTTCAAATTCTGAAGTTTCTTATTTGCTAGCTGGTCTACGATAGCAAACTTGTGCTACTTCCAAAAAACTGTTAAGCAACAGGCTGCTTCTTCAAAACTTGAGTACAAAAGGTCTCCTATTTTTAACATGGCAATTTCAGACAGCTTGACATTTTATCTTTAATATAGTTTCAATTATACAGCATAGAAGTTGGTAATTAAGCAAGAAAATGTAGAATACACTACTGAAATAATTAAGTTATTATTTGTGTAATGAGAAATTCTATCAGACAGGTGTCATTTAAATAAATTTCTGTATCCATTTAAGGCTGATCAGCTACAGTGCTAAGAGAATATTGTAACAAAGAAAAAATATATTTTTTTCTTTGTCTCTAATGTAGTTTCATAAGATGTTTTTTAGGATGCTGAGCTGCAGAACATAAAATTTCTGTGCTGGTACTTTAAACAACATTATATAATGCTAATATTTAGGCTGCGATAAATAACATTCTTATTTCAATCTCACTTTTTTTTTTTTTTTTTTTTGTTAAAACGTAAAAACCAGCTTATCTTTGTCTTGCAGAACAGTGTGTAATTTGTATTTACCATTACTGAGGCATGCTGTAATTATGCTTGTGAAGATTAAGACAATGGTGAAAAATGAGGGGTCTTTGTATTGCATGTGCCAGGTAGGGCTCAGACTGCACAGCCATTCTCATGTTGTTCCAATGCTGATCTCACACGTGCCCTTTTGTAGCAGAATTTTAGCGCCTGTTTGCCCGATCTTCTACTGAGCAGAACCTGGTGATGCATTTAGTCAGGTAATTTTGTGCTTTTGCACATAGAAAACAATAAAGCATATATGTGGTCTCATGATGGCAAGAATAGTAATAAACAGATGGCTTCAGTTTATCCCTACAGTGAGTACCCAATGAGCAGAAATGAGTTACACTGTGCACTGTACTCATAAATCTGATTCACTACACTTATTCAAGATGTGACTAGATTTGGAATAATGGTACAAAAATCTGTATAAACATATTTATGATATTAAACATATATATGATAAACATATCATATTTAAAACAAATATGAAAATTTTAAATTTGTTCAACTACTCTTAGATAAGGGCAGTGTTTCTCAGAGCATCTGTGTAATGCTGATATTGATCATAGATGGCATGGATTCATGGTTGCTGACAGCTATCCTGACACCTGGATGTATTTGTGTGTAACAGATTTTTTTTTTTTCCCCAGGGCATTTCATTGGGACTGAAGCATTCATTGTTCTCACCCTACACATCCTTGATTTGGTTTGAAGCATCTAGAAAATATGAAGCTGTTTTAGCCTATGGCTCTGCTTTAGGGCAAATGCAAGCCAAAGAGGCTAATGCTGTAAGAAAATATGTAGCAGAGGGCTTTATAGAGATTAATTGATCATTTAGTGTGTGGGTGGGCAGTAGAACACCTGCAGTTCTCATCTGTGTAATAATAGAATTGTTAAAAAGGTAGAGGAGTAAGAAACTTACCTTGCTTTTGGAAACACTGAGATATTGTTAGGGTTGCTAGCAGTTTTTGCATCTAAGTCAAGGTTATCTCCACAAATTTCTTGCTTATGAGTTTTGCATTGCAGTTTTAGCTCTTTATGCGTTCCAGTGAAATATCTCATGTGATGCGCAAAGCAAGGAATTTGTTGTCAAACTGAGATGTGCACAGCATGGACAAAGAATCATTGTTATTTAAGCTCTAAATATTACGTACAAAATAAAAATAGAATAGCAGTATTACAGAGAAAGTCTCACTAATATTAGAGTTAAAATGGTCTAGTATCTGGTCCTTCCTCTTCCAGTGTCTCTGGGCTTTAACAGCTTCAGTGATGCTAAAGGAGGAATGGAGGTAAGAGTGGTTTGCAAGGAATCACTGACATCCTCAGTCCTTTACTGGTGGGCTTGTTGTAAGTGATGCATTTACAGATTGACAAAGGACTGGGGATGTCAGGGGGACCTCACTCTGGAATTCTCTTGAGGCTGATTCAATACGTTGTTTTAACATTCTCTACACCTTTTATTTTCTTCATTGGTTTACTGTCCCACATTACTTCATCAATGGATTGTTTTACAGATGTTGGGTGTTTGTTTTGCACGTTTTTTGTTATGATCCACCACCCATGATTGAATCCTTTAGTGATCAGTAACTGACCACTGAATATTTTTCTGCAATTGTAGGTCTTTGTACTTTGAGTGTGTCTGCCATTATCCCATGCTTGCACTCATGTTCTGTGTTTTCATTCGAGCTTCACAGATTGCTATATGCAGAATAGTAACTTACTACTACTATCCATTAGTTGTAAACAAAATTCTAGGAACAGTGGAGTTTATACCACACCACTGTACACAGCTAAGTCAAATCTGGCCAGGTAACAATTACTTGGTAGTTAAACTATTGTTGTTGTGGTTTATTATGCTAAAAGTAGAGCTCCAGGGAAGCCTAAAAGAGGCATGTACAAAAGTTGACAAGCCCTGTCTTGAGGCCTTGCAGAGCTAGTACAAAGCCTGTGGTCTGTTATTAGTGGTGACAAGAACTTTATTGGGTTACAGAGCTACACAGTAACTTAGTGACTGGAAGCCGGTGTTGCCTTTCAGTATAGCTGTTTATATGATTTAAACAGAATTTAAACATTATTAGATTTTCTCCTTCTCTTTGTTTGCAATTTTTTTTTCCTCCTACACTTTGAATTCCAGCTTGTATTAGGATTCTGAACATGCTAGAATAGAAACATTAGGATGTCTGATGTGTTTTAGATGTTTTAGGAGCAGAGCTTTGGTTTTGTTAAACCAGAGATTAATTGTTTGCTAGCTAAATGACAGCAGTGACACCTTGGAAAGGCAGTCACTCTGTAGAGCCTGAAAAAAAGAATGGAATGTTAAAGGTAGTCTTTACAGTGGTTTCAGTCCTCTCCAAGACTGCTGTCAGTTGGGCCTTCCTTTGTCTTCAGAAACCAAAAAACTCCCCCTGTGGAAATTCTCTGATAAGCTTGGTAAATATACCCTAAAACCTGCTTTCACTAGCACAGAGCTTAAGTTGACCAATGATAGCATGCGCCTTTTCAGGTTGTGTAGTTCAATCAGTCAAAATGGAGGTTGAAAAGAAGGGGAAGGGAATAAAAACGTAAGGCAGTAAGTCCTTACAAGTGTAATTCTGTGCCTCTTGAAGTTAATTGAAAGTACCTGTAAGCAATTCAAACACTTCTGTGCGAGGTATTCCTATACAGCCTGGTAGGGGAATTAGAAAAGTTTGACCAAGCACAATGTGATATAAAGCACCTGGGAGGACTGCACCCTCAGGCTAAGCTCCTTCTGTATGATCAATATAAAAAGCTGAATGCCCCCTTAAGAGTGGTTCATTAGCCTCATTTCACAGCTGCTTTGTGAATGTTGGGCCAAGGGCTGAGCCAGTTGTCATCTTAAGGGATTTCTTACAATTAATCTGTATGTTCTGAAGGCTTAATGCTTGGTAAGTGAAATTATAGATTTAGATGGATTATGTGCTTATGGGTAAGAGAACTGTTGAATGGAAAAAGTACTTGGAAAACATTTTTCTGTGGAGTAGGCTGGAAAAGAAAGTTGGCTGAAGAAGGAATTTGACATAGAAGAACTTTAATCTTTTTTATAAAGAGCAGTGTTAAAATGAGTTATGAAGAAAAATAAGTGTTAAATTTTACAAGATATACAGGTGGTGCTGATAGTTTGGTAACTTAATTAAGATAAACAAAAGGGAGTGCTTCAGATTATTAAAATTAAACTGTTACATGTTGTTACTATTGTGTATTGTAGACTGTCAAAATATGGTTGCATCAAAAAAGGTGTAAAACAGAGAGCAGAAATGAGATCTGTCAGGGATTTCTGAATACCCACGCACAAAAGCCCACTGTTTTGAACAGTCCTTAGACTACATGATAACTACTGGAAGGTCTGCTGTTGCAGTACTTAGTATCTGCTTGCTACCTGGTCATAGTATTGGCTAAGAGTTCCTCATTCAGAGAAAAGGAAAAAATGAGACCGACAGCTATTCAGAGAGGGTCCCAGATATCTGTTGTCAAAAAGAAGAGGAAATTCTAAATTTTAAGACACTCCACTTTTTTTTTTTAACTTGTTTCATGCTGTCTTCCATGATGTATTTGTTACTTTTTAGCCCATATTCCCTCTCCATGTAAGCTATGTTCACTGTAGAGTTTTGTTTCTAGCCTTGAATTCATGACGTGAGGTTCTAAAAGGTCCCTTCCTTTCTAGTGTACTGATATCAAAACACACATATCATTCCTAGCTGTGTAAATGAGATCTGTGTTATTGCAGATAACCTATTTAAATTTATCTGTTGTCAATTTTAAAATAAGCAGTTTGGAGTCCTTAGTGTAGGGGGAAATCTTTACTGAACCTTGGTGAAGTAGATGAGCTGCAGGGAATCTTTCTTGTAGGCTCTTAGTGTTTTCACAGGGGCTGAGATCTACAGTAGATGGGGTTCAGCCCTTTGCATCTGTTGCAAGAATTCTGAGGTGGGTTTTCATTTCATTTTTAGAATGACAGCTAAGGGTAAGTCTCGGGTAGAAATGTGTTTTTCTTAAGTGGATGGAGACACATTAATCTGAAACAGTTTGTACTGTTGAATTTCTATGCACTAGCATTAAAAGCAGATGAATTTTGAGGCATGTATTTTATTTTCTGCTCTGCCATGGGCTTCCTTGTGGCAATTAGCTGAATCTATCTGCTGCAATCAATAAACTTGTTGAAGAATAATTATACACATCTGTGTTTCTAATGTACTTTGAGCTACTTGTGTGTTTGTAGCTGCACAATATTGATATTTGTACTATATTAAACAACTGTAAAATCAAAAGCATGAACTAGTTTTTATTAATAGACAGTGTCTTAAATGTACTGGACAAGGATTTCACTGTCACCAGGAGAGCAGGAAAAAAAAATCCTCCAGTATAGGGATTAGGTAACTGAAAGCATCATTACTGTATGTTTTAGTGCTGGCAGTTATGGTTTACCGTTCTTATTAGAGAAAAAAATCATATGCTTTATGATTTAACTTGTCAGTTGCATGTACAGCATATTACTTAAGCCTATTAGCTATACCAAAAATAGAGCAAGGTGGAACAATAGATACTAAGTTAAGAACTTTGTTGAAAAATTAAATTAGTGTATATTTAGAGAAGTACACAGAGATTTTTGTGTGCTCTCCTTGGGCATGAAGCTTTTCTAATTACCTCCCTCTAAAGATGATGTGTGTGAGCTACCAAATCATCACCTATAAATGAAAATACTAATCCATCAAATAAAGGGCCTAATTTCTAGACAGTAAACTTCTTTTCCTTCCCTGTTAGCTGTCACTCACAGCATACCTATATAGGCATGGATACCAGTGCTGATAGAGTGGGGGCAGTAAGTGATCCTTAGATTTTTCACCTTTGTACAAACCATAAAGGAATCTGAGGGTTGTCAGTGGTTAAAACTTTTCAACATTTGTGAGGTAACATCAACCTTATAAATGTACCTACTGTTTGGTATCTGTTAAATCATATAATAGTAATTAAAACTGATTTAAGGTATCTGAAAACAATGGAAGTCACCTGTTTAAAAAAAAAAAAAAAGATTGTGTGTTAATTGAAAATACATGATTACCAATCTTATAATTTTCAATGTGCAGTTGAAGCTAAGCAGAAATCTGCATTATTTTTGTGCCTCATTGCAGACAGCTGTGGGTTTCTCCTAGTGTAGAAATGGGGCAGAGTATTAAAACCAAGTGCCTGGAGTAGTAGGATATCTGTTTCTGTGCTCCCTTTTTTCAAAGACAGCTGTAAGTGCTTCTCATAATATAGTGCTACTGGGAGTTGGGCTGGTTAGCAAAGTCACTAGCTAGATGGAATCTTGGAGCTTTGCACTCTAGTTGAGTGTAATTTCTAATGATGCATTTAATATGTTGTTCATTTATGTCTTTTTTTTTTTTTTTTGGAGCGTGTTTAGTGACAGAGATAGCTTTGAGTAATCTTACACGTAAGGCCCATGATATCCCTTAACTGAGGTGCATATACTTGTGTCAATGTTGGGCTGGCAGAATTGGGTTGTCTGCCACCCACTGGCTTCTGTTGCCTCCAAAAATCTTCAGGAAGATCCAGTGCAAAGCCTACAAGGGTCTTGGTAAGCGCCATAGATTTTTCTGAAATCTGGCAAAATAATAAAATTTGATAGATGTTCTGATGCTTGAACATTCTCATTTTCTGGTTCCCAAGAGCTTTCTCTTTTCCTCTTTGCTTAGCATTTAAGATTCTAATCAAGTTCTTTTGCCTAATTTCTGCAGCCTCTGCCTCCAGTATTCTGAGGCCAGATCTAATCAGAAGTACGGTACTGCTGACAACATTTTTCATAGCATTTTCTTCTGACCATGTCACTTCTCTCTCTGCATACTAGGCTTCTTTTTTGCTATGGAAGAGATTCACCTGTGAACACTTCAGCAGAATCTTTGCAAATTCCTTTCTTTGTCTTCTCTTTACTCTCTACTTGTTTTTGCAACGACCTTAAGGGAAACTTAAGTTGATATTTGCAACTTACTTATCCAGGAGGGGCTGCTGATGTGTATTAGTAGCTGATGTCTTTTAATCAGAAACAGATCATCAGAAAGTAATGAATAAACCAGACCTCTTGCTTGGGCAAGGGATGGAAGAAAAAAAAAAAAAAGGCAAAAACTCTAAGGCATTTATCCTACTTACTCTGCAAAAGAACTGGTAGGCATTTGGAAACAGAATTTAAAGCATGTTATGTGCTAATAAAATCAGTTTGTTTTAGAAAATATTTTTTTAATCAAATCCAAAGACCTAGTTTCACTGAACTTGTACTGATAGCTTGACCAGTTTTTCACTTGCCAGGGAGTAAAAATATTTACTGAACTATGTCAAGGTATTCGTTACACTCCAGCACCCAGCAGCATACTAGTGTGTTTCTAGATATGACTGATGGGAGCTGAAAATTGGTTGCAATGAGTTTCATCAATTTAAAGAAACTGATATTATGTCCAATAACGTAGAAAAGTAAATTGACAGCTATCACTTCACCTGCAAGACTCAGCAGCTGAACAACTAACTCATGAACAAATTAATTTTTCTTTCAACTGATTTTGTTTATAGTTTTAAGTAATATGGGAGTGGAATACGTTTTTCCAACTCTAACTTTGTGGAAGCACAGCATAAAATAAGTCTCTGTTAGACTGACGAAGACAGCAAGTAGAAGTGTTATGCTTAAGACAGTAGACCTGTGGAATTCTAAGCAGCAAGACTCGTGACTACTTAAGTGAGGTTTGTCCAACCTATGCGTTGCATGCAGCTCTGGGCTCTAGTAATGAGGCCCCACAAGAGCTTTTAATATTATTATGAAGACATGCATATGCCTGTGAAGCTATGTGTTTTTTGTTATGAACCAGACACATAAGTTTTCTTACTTAGTTATTAAACTTGGGCATGTGTTATTCCATAAAATAATTTAATGAATTAATGTATTCACTGCAGAAAAAAATATCCAGACTACTTGTGCAGTGCTGACAAATTTTGTAAGTTTCAACATCTCAAAAAGCTCACAAGAAGTATAAATGTGCAATATGTTTTTCTGGTGGACTTGATCGCTTACTTTAATGAGTTACACGTGCATTTTCAAGGTGAAAATCTGCTTATTTGTGCTGTGTTTCAAACCATAACTGTTCAAAAAGAGACATAAATTATGACAAGCTCAAGTTATGGCAAATAATTATATGCATTTTGATGCATTGGCTAAACACAGTCCTGTGAGCAGTGAAAAATATGCAGCTTTGCTTTCCATTTTGATAAAGAAATTTGAGAATACATTTCAAGATACATAAAACAAATGTTTTTTTACATTTGCAACTCCATTTTCAGTCAACGTAAATAAAACCTGTGAGTTTTCAAATGGAATGCATAAAGTTGCAGTCAAGCATTCAACTCAAATAAAAATTTGATCATGTCTCTTTAGTAGAATTTTGTATGACCTCTCTTAACAGAAAAAAATACACCTCACTTCATAATCACTCCTTATTCATGTCATCACTTTTTGGCAGTGCACGCACTTGAAAAGAACTGTTTTAAAGGATGAAGCACAGGAAGACTAAAATTAGATCAAAAATTTGACTACTGCCTTAAGAACTCATGATGAATTGCAGCCACTTCTATCAAGCCAGATGTTGATGCATTAGTTTTACAAAAAACAGGGTTGAATATCACACTAATTTTTTATTTTTCTTGCCTTCTTTTTAAGCAGCAAATATTAAAAAATAAATAAATTGTTAGTTATTTGCATTAACTATGTCATGTATTTCATACGAAGTCCATGACAATTCCTCTTCACTCAGTGCAGCACAGGCAAGTCAAAAGCTTGGACACCCATGGCTTAAATGCTCATGTATGTTCTTTTGAGTTTGCTTGAGGTGCATTTTTTGTTTCATGTTTGTCTGTTTTTAGCTGCAACTGCTAGTTCTGAGACTGAATTTAGCATTGTACTGTCCATTGTGGACTTTGCTAGGTTCCCTCCCAAACCTGAAAGTGAAGGACAGTTTGCTGCCTATGGGACTCATCAAGATTGTAAGCAAAGCAAAAGTTCAAGGTTTCAGGTGAGTGGCTAGAACGAAGGATTTAGCTGTGACATTAGGTGTTACTTCTTGTCATTATTACATTACATAAGTTTTGGATCTGAACAATGAAGTATACATGGTATTTCCCTTTCTTTTTGCATGTTTCTTAACTGACTAGTAAGGAGGTATGATAAATTCTGCTGACATTTCTAGTAAAATCAATATAAAGTACATAAACATCATCTCTATTTTACAGATGCTATGTACAGTACTTTTTGTATTTTCTTGTTTTTTTTGTCTATTATTATTATTTCAGTTAATTGATTACTTTTCCTCTTGTAGTGTTAGAGAAAGAAACAGACTGATTTGTTTTTTATTACTTTTTTTAAATGACTTGTTCTGAGCGAAGGCTGTGATAAGTGGGTAGTGCAGTTCTCCAGAATGTACTTGTTACTGAATTAAAAGATCTACCTTGTGTTGTAGATATAACTAGAATGTAATTTACACTGTACATAAATCATCCTGATATAGCCCTTCATATTTTATTAAAACCTTTGATAAATGGTCTTAAAAAGTTCTTGGTTTCAAATTATCAAAATGTGCAACTATTAAAATCAAGAAGTTCTCTTAGTGCCGAATTGGCTTTTATAGAAGCAGGAAAAAAGTCTGTTACAACAATCGTATTATCTTTCAAGTATGTCCAATAAAGTCATCTAATGAATATAATTTCTGTGTGCAATTACTACTTGCATATACTGGAATACACTTAACTGGTATAGTATTTACCGTTCTTAAAGTTTTCATTTTGTATGAAAATTCTTAGCTAATGAATGCTTAATTAGCTTAACCTAGAACTAGGAATCTGCAGAAGAATGCATATACTATCCTTCTCCTAAAAGAAATAGGAAAACAAAAATTGGTAGATTTCATTTTCTTTGCTTGACTGCAATATTCTGAGTTGTTGTAGGCAGTGTGAAGTAACTGATTTTGAAAACTTTAGCTTGCACTCTTTTCAATTTTTCTGAACTTTTCCTGAAATACTCCAGCTGGTACACATGCTTATAAAAATGTCAGTTAATGAATGACTTAAATGTTTTGCAGTTCCTTCTCCTTGTCCTGCCCAGTATGTCCTTTTGCGAGTGAATTGTGTGTAAGGTGGAATTAGGCACTCCCTCATTGTATTGTTCATGTTATACTGGAAGCTTATGCTGACTATTCCCGCTTGCATCTCTGTTGGTTTTGAAAAGTGTCTAAACTGATTCATTGTTTGCTCCTGTTTGACATAATTTCTATAAATATTTTCTATAATATAAGGTGATTGTTGCTGTTCTTAGAACTCAAATATGTTGTAAGAAAACAAAGAATAGACAGTAGAAGAATGAAACAATAGAGGGAAGAATTGCAAAATACAATTTAGAGGAGAGCAGTAAGGGGTACTAAAAATAATGGGGAAGAATCTGGGAGTTTAAACTCATAGTCTATAAGCAGGAGTACAGTGGTAAAACTTCCCTTTTTGCTTCTTGTTTGTATGTGTTTACTTACATATATTTGCTCATATGTTTATAAGTATAAACAGATAATAGATGTCCTTTCCCTCAAATAGTGAAGACCAAAACTGATGAAAACGTTATATATCACGCTGTCACTTAAACACAAGCGAAAATATCAAATATGTGCAACTGAAATGTATTAGCTTAACTTTTTTCATCCTTCTGCTGAGATATATCACTGCTGCTACCTGATTGCTGAGAGCTCTTAGTACCTGTTTATGCACAGAGCTTTGCCTGGACATACCCAAATCAAGATAGGCAATGACATTTCCATCTTTTGAAAATTGCTTTTGTGTCAGTGTGAATAGGTTTTTGACCTAGTTTAAGATCACGCTTAATCCAATGAAACAAATTTTTATTCATAAATGTGCTTTGTCACTATATAAGAAATACTCATGGGCTATTTGGGTGATACTGTTAGCTTTCTTATCCTCATATACTTTTATAATATGCCTCTGACTGCATGAGTTGTATGAATTGTTGTTGGAGGGGACAAATGGCAGTAGGGAGGTTTTTGTGTTTCAGACTGTTTACTTTTTATGTCCATGTGCTGCACCACAGATTACTTGTCAAATTTATAGTACCTTTTCAATGTCCTAGCAGTAAAGCAACAAGAGTGTGATGCAAAAAGTTATAGGAGAGAAATCTGTCCTCTGTCCCACAATTGCTCTGTGCACTTCACAGCACACAGCATTATGAACACTGTATTCTAATGTGTTTTTTTTTGTTTGTTTGTTTTTTAAGATAGATGCAGTATAGTTCAGATAAAGAAAAATTAGGACCGTGAATGTCCCACAGCCTGAAGTGGGTAAAAATAATCCCTGAAGTGGTAAAAGGAAACATCTGTATACAGCTGTTCTCTAGGGATATGATTTTAAGTCATTAAATATCGTCTTCTCTGTGCTGGTTTGTCAATATGCAATGCTCCCCTGGTATTACAGGTAGTACTGTTGGAGGACCACTTAAGCAGTTTGTCTAAATTCAGGGGTCATTGGGTCGGAGGGGTGAAAAGACAAGATAAGGTCACTTCTTAAACTGTGAAATCAGAGTCCTGAGAACCTGTATTTCTTTGCTTTTTCAAAATCTAGATATGTTTTACACCGAGTTAACAGCTGGGCTAACTGGCTATATCACTATTTGAGTAGAAACTGACAGTTGTCACAACTGGTAGAGAGAGCAAAGCCTGTTGAGGTTTTTCTGTTAAAGGTGTCTTCACTTTGCAGACTGTTCAGAAGGAATGGATAGGATGCACAAATGTTGTGAATCTCTAGGCACTGAGTTCAGGCCCTTAGGAAGCCTTAGGAAGTGTGCAGTAGTTCTGGGCTTAGAGACGACAAACTTTTGTGGAGAGGTGGGAAGAGCAGAACAGATTGCTTCTAGATGGTTCTCCAAACCGTGTGTATTGTCCTGTAATTCAGTATTCTTTATTTCTGTGTTCATGCAACTGCTGCCCAAGCACTATGGAAAGATAAAACTGGAAGTCTGGCTTCATCAAGCATCTTCATACATAATGTCATCAGACTTGGTTAACTTTTGGGGGAGCATGGTTAGAAGGAGCACTTCTGGAGGAAGCTAAACAAAATATGGAAAATATATGACTGGAGAAAATAGAGTTGTTCCTCTGCTTCAGTAATTTGGCTTAATATTTGACATTATTATCATGCAGAATAATAAGGTAGGCTTAATATTCTGCATATCTTTATTTTTAGTGCCTGTACTAAAATACATAACGAAACTGGAGGACATTTACTATGTCTCATGTAGCTTACAGATGGCATCTCTATTCCTATCCATGTGTCTTGTCCTTGAAAGGACATCTTGCATACCTGTAGGTCTGCTACCTCTGTAGGAACCAAGTCATTTTTGGAAAGAGGTGATCTTTAAAATTTAATTTTATCAAAATAAACTAGATCTCATGTGTATAAAATCTTTGCCAGGAACTAATTTTCTTCATCTTTCATTCAAATCATTTTTCTTCATTTTCTAGCCAGACTTGTTTGTAAAGGCTGAAGACACAATTGCTACTTGTGCATGTTATATAAAAGCTTGAAGGAGCTGGGCTGTGGAATACTTTGGCCCAAAGCTTTTAAATAATTCCAAATAGATGGACAACTATTTCCCCGCAGTAGAAAATGAGCCGCAGGGGAAGTGAGGTCTAGTTACTTAGAGCTTATTACTATATTGAGGTTTTTGTGCATGTGTGATTTAGCAGACTAGATTTCCCTTTCTTTCTCTTCTATTATTCAGTGATGATATGGTAATAAATACTAATAGCTTGAGCATCCAATATCTTAAGGCTATCCTTATCTCCCTTGGGATAAAACAAGGCCTTATACATTTGACTTCTCAATTAAGTGAGGAAATGTAGGATGCATTAGGAGGAACAAGCAACCTATCTAATAATAAGTATTTAGTAGCTAAAGCTCTGTAACACATAGCAGAAAAGTTTTGAGCTTTATTCTGATCTGCCACTGTTCAAAGTGACAAAGAAGACCAGATATTTTAGAGATTGAACCTTATCCATAATAATTAGCGTTTACGTCTACACCGGGTGTAAAGCCATAGTATCTAAAAGTCCAGGAGTATCATTGAGGACTTGCTGTGCCAGTTAATTTTGGAGTGTATTTTTTTTTAAGTGTTTTTTAGATCAGAGATAAAAAGTCAAACAAGATAATATTTGCCAAGGAAGGATCAGCAGTTGAGAGACATCAGAAGAGGGATTAAAAATGTGTCATCTTCTGATTCTTACACCTTCCAAATGCATCACCTGCATTCTGTCTCCAGGAGGGGGGGGGGTCGGGAAAAGCTTTTCCGTGCATGGTGTTTGGAAAGCTGTAAGGTCTGAATTATCCAAGCCAGCAACATGAGGCAGAAGTGCCGAACAAATGTGAAGTAGTTTTTGTTTCTTTGTTTGTTTGTTTTTTAAAGAAACTTTTGAATTTGTGGCACAAACTCTACCAGTGTTCTATTTATTACATTTTCTTTTTCTGACAGTCTCATTGGTTAAGGAAAGAAAATGCTGTCAAACACTTCATTAATACTGAATACATCTATAATAATCAGAGTATTCTCAGTGAATGATTTAGTACCTACCTTCTGTTTCTGAAACAGTGTTCCCTGACATATTTAGTGATGCAATTGCTGCTGATATAGGAACAGACCCTGCACACTGTATATTTTTTCCCTTCTTAATAATTTAATTTTTGATTAATCAGAGTTTACTAAATCAACTTAGATTGTTATACAGATGACCATGAAGAAAATTAGCTCCTTTATACTAAAAGAAATTATAGGACCAGAAGAGTAAGTAAGTACTCCAACTCTATCTAGATGTTTGTGCATAATTGTAGCACTGCAAAAATATTGGAAAACTGCTTTGCTGGAGGATGCATTTCTCCCATTGTGATTTTATGCATGCTGCAGAAACATAGATATTAAGATTAAAAAAAAAAAAACACAAAACTCTTCACCTGAACCAAGTGAGCAACAATAACTAATCTATTCAACTTTCTATGTTACAGAGCTATTTTACTTTCAACTCTTAAAGATGATGGGTTAAATTTTTCAGGAACTTGTAGACTCGCAATAATTTGGTTAGGAACTCTGCAGTTGCAATAACTAATGTGTTCATTTTGGATAGCATGAATGAAAAAACTTAATGTTTACTTGGTCTCTTCTTCTCCCTAGACGAATAATAATTAATACTAAAAAAAATTGCCCATGCCACAAAATACAGAAAACCTAGGGATGAGCTGTAGTGAAACTCTCATGTCTCCATTTCTTAGTGCTGTTCTGAACTGACCCAGAACCTTGGCATAGATGTCTGCTGTTGGTACTGTTCTTAATTTTTCATATTAAGGTTCTATTATGCTGTAGGTTTGTTGTTGTTGTTTTTCCTTTTAATTGTAATACTAAAGTTTAGGATATAATGGTTGGTGGTTTGGGTTTTTTTTCCTCATTTAATCAGGATAGTTGGCACCCAAAGGATTTTTGTAATATGCATTCTTATGCGTTGTGTACAGTGTATCTACTTGGATGGTTTTGCATTAGTCTTACTTTTAGCTTGTATTGCATATTTGTTTTTGAGGAAGAATTGTCAAATGTTACTGGAATGAGCACTTAATAGAAAGAGATGTCAAAACAGCTTCAGACACCATGTCTACCATGCCTATGGAATAAGCCAGTACAAAATGCCTTTCTATGTGCGTTTGAGATGGGTTATAGCAGTTGAATTTGTACTAATGGATACCAAAACATTGTGATACTAGTAGTGTGAAGTGGTATAAGTGAGTTTTCTGTGTGTTGTATTAAAGGCTAATAGTGCCTTTTTTTGTCTCGTTCCTCTGCAGACAGTCTTAGTGCACAGTAGTTTTGGGATCTGTACCTGACACCCTAGTACAAAGTGGGGCTAGGACCTACTGCTGTTTCCTTTTATCGATGTTCTTGGAGTAACAATTAATTTATCCCAACAAAAATTCCCCCCATGAGAACCATAAACAAAAACTGATCTTTGGTGCACACTAGCTCTCTTTTGCTCAAGAGATGAAAGAACAGCACTCTTGGGAGAGGATGTGGAGAGAAATACGAAGTGTGATTCATCTCCAGCTTTCCTGTTTCAGCTAAAAAAAATGAAGAGGCAGTGCACGTGTAGATATCTGTGTGCATTTTCAAGTAGGGCTCTACTGATCTAAAGAATTCATAAAAACATGGCCTATTTCAGTAGAAGGGACGTCTGGAATTCATCTGGACCAACCTCCCTGCTGAAGCAGAGCCACCGAGAGCTAATCACGTCCAGATACCTTTTAAAATATATCCAAGAACTCCACAACTTCTCTGGGAAACCTACGCCAGTGCTCAGTCATCTGTACAGTGTAGAAGTGCATCCCCAATGTTCATATCACCTTGTTTGCCAGTCTGTGCCCGTTGCACCTTGTCCTGGTACTTAAAAGAGCCTGGCTTCATCTTCACTGCATCCTCCCTGGAGGTATTTATACACGTTGAAGAGAACCCACTTGAGCCTTCTCTTCTGCAAGCTGAACAGTCCCAGGTCTCTTGTTGTAAGGCAGGTGCTTTATTCCATTTGTTATCTTTGTGGTCCTTCACTGGACTCTCTCCAGTGTGTCCCTGTGCCTCTTGTACTGGGTGGCCAGGCTTGTGCACAGCACTCCAGATGTCAGTTTGGAATCACTTGTAAACTGTGAGTAATATAGGAATAGAAGTCCGATATTTTCAAGGCTTCGGAAGATGACACTAATAAATAGGTTTAAGATATCTATAGTGACAACCCGTTTGTTTTTGCCCATTTTTCTCTAGTGCCAGGTGCTTCAGGAGCATAAATAAGTGTCCTTTGAAAGCACAAAAACATGTCCTTCAGAAGAATACGGCATATCTTCTGTGATTTGTTGAAGTTCTGTGATTATTAGAATTTCTTCCTGTGGAAAAAGGATAAATGTATTCAAATGAGCTTACTAAAGATACCTGTGTGTGTGTGTGTGTATGTGTATGTATAGACATGTATGTGTGTGTATATATGTATCTTACTTTTCTCTGCAAGTTATGTGCCTCAGGAGTCCATTGGAAACATGTATTAACTCCTCTGACTCTGAAAAGGTAGAATCTAGCAAAAACCTGAGTTAGAAATGTATACACGTATTCAAATACTGCTAAACTGTGTGTAGACAGAAGTGACTGGAAAAAGATGAAGCAAATGTGCACCTGCCTTGTTCTCTCTGATGCCATAGGCTGGCACACACAGTACATGTTGAAATGCTTTTCTTTGAAGTACACTTCTTTGTCTTCACAAGATGCCACCAATCTTAGCAACAGCATTTGGCTGTCAGATATGCCACTGTATAGCCATGAAAATGGTTTTAGTGAAGTAAGATCATAGACTCATAGAATCACAAGATTGAAAAGGACCTACAAGATCATCTTGTCCTACCGTCTTCCCATCACCATTACTATTGGAAGCTACCAAACCATATTTCATAGCTCCTCATCCAGACACCTCTTGAATACTGCCAGGGACGGCGACTCCACCACCTCCTTCGGCAGGCCATTCCAGGTCTGACTACTCTCTGAGAGAAAAAGTTTTTCCTTATGTCTAATCTAAACCTCTTCTGGTACAACTTGTGGTCATTTCCTTGGATCCTGTTTGTTGCCTGGGAGAAGAGGCCAAACCCTCCTCATCGCAACCTCCCTTCGGGAAGTTGTAGAGTACAATGAAGTCTCCCCTGAGCCTCCTCCAGACTAAACAATGCCAGCTACCTCAGCCACTGCTCATAAGACTTGTGCTTCAGCTCCTTCACCAGTTTTGTTGCCCTTCTCTGGACACGTTCCAGGGCCTCAATGTCTTTCTTGTAGTGAAAGGCCTAAAACTGAATGTGGTACTTGAGGTACAGCCTCACCACTGCTGAGTACAGCGGGATGATTACCTCCCTGCTCCTGCTGGCCACGCTGTTTCTAATGCAGGCTAGGATGCTGTTGGCCCTCTTGGTTGCCTGAATCACAGAATGGCCTGGGTTGGAAGGAACCTCAAGAATCATGATTTTCCAACCCCTTCACTGCAGGCAGGGCCACCAACCTCCATATCTAATACTAGACCAGGCTGCCCAGGGCCCCATCCAACCTGGCCTTGAACATCTCCAGGGATGGGGCATCTGCAACCTCTCTGGGCAGCATGTTCCAGCACCTCATCACTCTCTCTGAAAAGAACTTCCCCGACATCCAACCTAAATCTTCCCTCCTTCAACTTAAAACCATTTCCCCTTGTCCTCCTGTTATCTATCCTTTCAAAGAGTTGGTTCCCCTCTTGTCTGTAGGCTCTCCTAAGATACTGAAAGGCTGCAATGAGCTCACCCCTCAGCCTTCTTTTCTCCAGGCTGATCAATCCCAGCTCCCTCAGCTTGTCTTTGTAGGGGAGGTGCTCCAGCTCTTTGATCGTCTTTGTGGCCCTCCTCTGGACCCTCTCCAACAGCTCACTGTTGGAGACAGACAGTAGGCACACTGCTGACTCATGTTCAGCTGAGCACACCCAGATCCCTTTTCTCTTCACAGTCATCCAGCCACTCAGCCCCAAGCCTATAGCGCTGCATGGGATTATTGTGGTCAAAGTGCAGAACCCAGCCTTTGGCCTTGTTGAACCTCCTTATGGCCCTTCTTGTAGATGGGAGTCACATCAGCAAGCCTCCAATCCTCTGGGACCTCTTCAGATAACCAGGAGTGCTGGTAGATGGTGGAGAGCTGCTCAGCAATCACCCCCCCCCCAGCTCCCTCAGCACCCTAGGGTGGAGCCCATCCAGTCCCATGGACTAGTGATAGTCCAGATAGAAGAAGAGCTCTCTAACTGTCTCCACCTGGATCACCAGGGGTGTGTTCTGTGTAGCATCCCAGCCTTCTAGATCAGGGCGTAAAGTGCCCTGAGGATAACTGATCTGCCTATTAAAGGCAGATGTAAAGATGGCCTTGAGGATCTCAGCCTTCTCCTTATCGTCCGTGGTCACATTCTTCGCTGCATCAAATGAAGTATGAAAGCTTGGTTCTTCTCTTACCATTGATAAATTTGTAAAAGGATTTCTTGTTCTTTTTTACTTCAGTGGTCAATCTGAGTTCAAGTTGGACTTTTGCCTTCCTGACTTTCTCCCTCAATGCTTTAGCAATTTCCTTGTAATCTACCCAAGTAAACTGTCCTTTTTTTCCAGAGGACATAGACTCTCAAAGTATGTGTACACCTGGGGACAGTTTGAGGTAAGTAACACAATTGTACAGATACCTGCAACTGTTCATCTATCACGATGTTCAGCCGTCCAGTGGAGATATGAAATACAATGAAAAACAAAAAGAAATGCTTAGTAATATGGCCTTTACTGCAGACTGTATACGAATTATATGTTGTCATCTCGTGGAGTTGTTTCTGTGTTGATTAATGAAAATATGTAGCTAAGGCTGTTCAGAAGCCTTGATGGAATTGGAATTTATCTAGAGATTTTTCTGCTCAATCGGGTCAGACAACCTGGATGGAGAGCTATTTTTTTCTTTCAGGCAATTGGAAATTAATAAGAATTAGTGGGTATATAATCTTTTTCTCTGCAGGACTTATATATGGTAGTACTGCTAGAAATTTCTGGGAATTTTTTCAGATGTTTGCCTTCTTTACTTTCAAACGCAATGGCCAAATGATGTATACACCTATACACCTCACGGTTACCATCTTGCTGCAGACTTCTGGGCTGTTGGTGTTACAGATATTCTGAAAGGCCAGTTTGTAAACTGAAGCAGGTAGTGGAGGGTGTTTCTATGGGTGAGGAATTAGATGTTGATATCAGGAAAGCAAATCTAAGAGAAGTGAGGTAGAATGGTGTGGTGGTGTGATTATCACCTAGCTCAGATGGTGCTGAACAAGCGTAGACATGACTACTGTGACTTTCTTATTATTTTTTGCATGTGAAAGAGTCTTTGAGAGAATGATCTAAGCCTGCTCAGCATCTTTTTGTCTTTCTGTGGTAAATACAAGAAGACAGATAACGAGTGTTTTTTTACTTAGCAGTGCTTTCGAAAGACATTAGATGAGCTCCATGACTGAAAGGCAGTGCTTGTAATTTCTGGCTGTGATTTCAAGGTATTGCCTGATACCTGTGAAACTTGTGATGTTTTGTTGCTATCTGAGATGGTTTGTTTCTTTGCCTGATACCATAGTAACAAAGTTCAGACGAGCTGGAAGTAACTCTCTCTTCATGTTGAGTATGAAAAAACAAAATGTGATATGTTTTTAATGAAGGCATGATGTCAGCTCTGCCACATCTCTTTTGTATTTGCTCTTGTAATTGCAGATTTGTTTTGACTTCAGACTGCTATAAAATGCACCTTTAATCTGAAGTTTATGCTGGGTGAGATAGGAGATAAGGTTATGATAGTGACTCTCTGTTGAACTTTTTTGCTAGAGCTTTCTTAGAATGTTTTAACTCCTGGTTTATCCTCAAATATTGAGAACAAATTATGAAATAATGTCAAAGGGATATTTTTAAAATGATGCAAGTGAAAGTATCAGAAATCTTCAATGTAAAAGCTAGCTTTTCTGAAGAAAATACACATGAAAATGTAACAGTGACAGGATGGAAAGCATGAAGAAAAGAGACTCATCTTTATCATACTCATAAGTAACAATCAATAATGTAATTTTTTGTCATGTTTTCTGCCTTGAACCATTATTCACTCTCTTTCATTAGTGAGTTTTAAAAAATTCTGTGAGCGTTTATGCTGCTGCACAGCTCAAGTAGGTTGACTTGTGTTGACTTTATTGACTCTTGTGTTAACTTACTAATTATGTGTTGAATGTGTATTTGGTTCAGAAAGTTCTTAATTTTGGCATAAAGGTTTTAGCATAGCAATGTGCATGATTTGGCTCATGTCTTTCTGAAGTACAGAAAAGCTGTTGTGGAGTCCAGACAGTAAAAGCTGGAACATATCCTTTTTTTTTTTTTTTTTTTTATGTATTAATTAGCTCAGGAGGTGGAAGAACTGCTGACACCCAGGAGCAGTTGTTTGTAATACATCTTCTTGGAGAAAAGGAAATTTTTCTTAGGCTCTAGCTGGGCTACTGATACTACTGAGTCTTACTATAATCTTTATTTAACAATGAAAAAAAGCACATTAAAACAACAAAAAAGTCTAATCTTCTGATAAATCAAATTGAATTTGTTCATTGTTTGGAATTCAGTCCAAACATTTTTAATAGATTTTACTTATCTGAAAATTCCAGATCTTTGTTCTGGATGGACCTGTGGCCTTTCTTTCAATAAAGAAAAAAAGCACCACGTTGCTTCTACAAACACTCTGAATAATGGCCATTTATTTGTTGAATTAGTTTAAATAATTTAAATAACTGTTTGCCTGTTTTCCCTCTTTCAGTTGTGTTGTTCTAAATCTTTTTTTTTTTTTCTAAGTTTATTGATATTTTATTCTGATCAGTGTTTTGTTAATACAGTAAGCGTAGCACAATTTTTTTCTGTTATGAGCAACTCAGTGTCCTCACCATTCCGACTCATCTGAGAAAGAAAGAGGTAGGTTGCTGTAAGGGCTTTCTTGTTGCTACTAAATCTATGGGAAATTGTAACTTACTATGTTATAATCAGATACATGCATGCAATTCTTTTTGTTTTGAATGCATAACAAACATTTGTTTGTCCACAAATAGTTAAAAACAGTCAGATGAAATTGAATGTGCTGCCAGAACATTCCTAAAACATCATTCCAGGGAGATTTAAATAATTTGTTTTGCGTTGGTATGTTTTGATGCAATTTAGTTGTATAGCCTTCTCACAGCTTTTCTTTTGTCCTAGATAGCAATTAGGCTGAGTTGAAGACAGAAACTTGCTGGCCAGGATATTTCTCAGTTGATCTAGATAAATGTACCTCTTCTCTTAGAATTACACTCTCACTCTTTTTCTGCTTTTAGTGAGCAGTTAGTTGAGAACACTCAAAGAAAGTTGTAAGCCTGGCCTAGCCCGAGTCAGCTTTTAACTCTTGTTGACTTCAGAGACTCATCACGAGTTTTGAAAGAAGTTGCCCTTTTCCCATCTGCTGCTGACTGAGCTGCCAGAAAACAGTCTTGCTCTTTGGTTGGTCTTATTTGAGAAGTTCTGAGAGCTTTATGTTTGCGGCCCTGATGGAATTAAAGAAATATTCCTCTCCTGTCATTTGAAAGCAAAGATTTATTCTTCCCCTTGCATTTTATTTTTATTTTTATTTTTATTTTTATTTTTTTTTAATATAGTAACGTAATGTATTGATTTTTTCCTACCATTTTTTGTTTTCAGTTCTGGCTATCCCTTTCCCCACTCTTTCCACTTCCTCTTAACTTAGTCAACATTCTAATGTTTTTGCTGTGTGAAGACTGTGCCTTTTTGTTTCCTTTTACAGAATAAGTAGCAAGTCTCAAAGCCTGGGTGGCTGGATAAGGATAATGCAGTTTCTCTGCATTCTTTGCTGGACTCCATACTGCAGGAATAGATGTTGAAAAGAAGTGGCTTTGGGCTGTTTTGCTGCTTCCAGTGTTCTGCATCTACTTGGGGCCACAGTAAGACTTGTGGGCCATAAGAAGTAGAGAATGTTTGAGAACAGAAGAGTATGTTTTTGATTTCCCTACCCCAGATACAGAAACTGGGCTCAGGTAAGATTGTTCCAAGTAGCATACTGACCCAGGGATCAACTCATGTAGGGGGTATTCCCCAGGGCCTCTTCAACACATTCTTCTGTCCTCAATATAATGGGAAACTGCCTCCTTGGAATCTAGGACTTTGTCACTGACACATGATGCAGATTTGGGCCAATCTCCTCTCTGAGATTGGTGGTCCTGTGAAAGATTTAAAATCAATCTTCACTAGTGTGCAACCCCTAATCATTAAGAAAGAATGGAGTTTCTTCCAATTAATCTTCAGATTTGAGCATTTTCTGTGAGAAATGTGTAAAACATGTCCATACTTATTCCGGTAGTATGCAGACAGCGCAGACGGTCTTCAGCAATATATTTCATGTAGGCATTACACTTAAATATTGATTCCGCAGCTTGAATGGATCTGCAAAAAGTCCATCTCACTGGATTGTAATATTAAAAACTGAGGCATACAAGCATAGTGATCTCCAGAGATAGCTTGAAATCTAGAGGGAATACACCCATGTTAACTGCATGACAGTGCCAGCAGGATCTCTGTCATGAGACAACTGGAGCTTGCCAGATGTTAGTGTCTGACATACACCCCAGATCCATAAGACAGCAGAATGATCAGTCTGTCAGAGCAGAAGCCTCTTTGGTATGTAAAACATAAAACATGCGTTTGCGATACAGGTAGACACATTTTGCAAGGAAGAGTAACTGTTTAAAATGAGGAAGCTTACATTCCACTTTCTGATGAGGACGACAGTGTAAACTGTGTCCTATGGAAATATTACGTACAATAATCAAATATGAAGTTAAAATTATTTTGAAGTAGATACTGTTGTTTAAGACCACGCTGACAATGGGGAGACTAAACTCAGATGCCAAAATACTTCAGTGACAAACATATGCTCCGTTTTGCAAGTTAAATGATTTCTATTTCCTTCAGAAGAGGTGGTGGTCTGGCAGAGAAGTTGGATGAGTTGGAAAAAGTATTTCTGCTGTCATAACAAAAGCAGGGATATAGAGACCTTGGTCATTTCCCATTGCTTTCTCTCTTTCTGAGTTCCTTTTTTTTCTCTCTCATGTACTCTAAAAAACTCTTTTAACTCTAAATGTCTTCCCACTCAGTGATGTCTTTCATTCTGTGTGTCTCCATGAATATCTCTGGTTGCCTGTGTCATTCTTCTCCCCAAGAACTTCTCTCAAATGCAACACCCACCAAAAATCCAGTTTGGGACGTTGTTCACTTAACATTGATTTCATGTGCTAGGCATATCTTTAAAAATACTTAATAAAAGGTAGAAAAATCAGCAAACAGAAACTGAAATATGGATAGTTGTTGGTACTGCCTTTTTGCTTGATACTGGTGCCTTTTAGTTAGCCAGTGAAAAGTATGACTGAAGCAAACTGAAGTGCAACAAGTATTCTCAGTTACAGTGGTGGAGTGTAGAGGAAACTAATGGCACGCATTTGTTTCTTTCTTCAGTTCTTTGGTTAGAAGAGCGGTGTACCATATCTATAGATCTGTCTTGAAAAGCAGTTCTCAGTAAAGCTTTAAAAACTTTAAAATCATTGGAAAAGGAGTAGTTTGAATTTATAGGAATGTGTTGTTATGACTGTTAGAGTGCTTTTCACTATCCATAATGGAACTTCAAAACACCTGTGTAACAAAATTTCTTTTAGAATAGCCTATTTTTAAAAATTGTTTTCTGGTATTCAGTTTAAAACAAAGCTTAATCATGCATGACATTGCAATTAAATAATGAGATAGAGGATGAATGAAGGCAAAATGAGATAATCAACGTATAAAAGCTGTTAATAATCCAGCAAGTGTCTTGCTACGAATCAGTATGGAGGATTCCTAGTTTTGATGGCCCTGGCTTGGGAATGAGACTTGCAGACTGAACAGCTCAAAACTTGGGAGTGTTGTATTAAGATGAGTTTCCCCTATAGCTTGCTATACCTAGCTGCTGGGTATTGAGATCTTGAACACAGCTGTAACAGAGATTCAAGAAAAATATGTAATTCCATGAGAGTAATATGAAGATAAATTCTTGGTATTTGTGAAGTCCTTAAATACATCAGTGGGAATACATTAGAAATGCTCACAAAGAAAATAATTATTTTCTATGCAAGGTAGCTGTTTGTGATTTAATGTATGGGGATGTGTATGAGGACAAAAATAAATTTACAATGATCTCTGCATTCATTGCAATAGGCAAGAGTCCTGATTAGGAATAATAGTATTTTACTGTTTAATTAGAAATAGTATTGTGATATACAAGAGTTGGATTTAACAGGCTTCCTTAATTCTGCCATGTCTATGCTTACCAACTGTACCAATCTCCTTATATGATTTTTCCTAATGCAGTTCAATATTTGTGTGCTATATTTCCAACCCAATAGTCATGATCACAGTCAATGTCCTTTTGTATCTATATGCAAATAAACACAGTTGTTTTGCTGTTAACTGTTCAATAACTGCAACTTCTGATACAGTATCATCAAATTACAGCTCCAAAGGAAATCCAAAGCAAACTTTTAGCTGCTTCTAGAATAACAAAGCCACGTTATTACTTTAGATAGTGATCTTTGCATTCTTTTAAAGGGATTTGAATGGTAGAGACTTCCTTGAAGATAAAGCTCTAAGAAGTGTTAAAAATAAAGCTTCCTCATAATAATGAAATTAATTTTTTGGCAGGCCATTGTGGGAAAAACTATGCAGAATGTCTTGTTTTAAAATGTATTTTTCTAGGACATAGTTACTGATAAAAGGCTGCAGCAGTTAGGAAGGAAATAGTAGTGTTTTTTCCTAATTCATATTTTTTTTCTTCCTTTGCCTGGTAAAATGCAAAATCAATATAAAGATATGAAAAACCCCATAGTACTCTGCTGACTAGAAAAAAAAGAAATCTGTTGAGCGTTAACCATATTCAAAAGAATAATTAACTTATTGAAAGCATTGTTTAGACCAAAGGCCAGGCTAGTTTTCAGTACTGATTTTTAGATAATCTATCTAAAAGTCAAAGAAAAGAAACAAAAATAATACCAGGCTTCAGACACTTAACTTATGAAGAAAGATTAACAGATGTATTTTGATTGAAAAACAAACTATATTTCATGGTGATTTGCAGCAAAACTTCTGTATTTAGGGAGATGACGGCTTATATTCAATGAACTCTTTATTCTTGCAGGGAGAAAAAGGGAGAAAGTGAAAAGCGATTAAGGAAGGCTGAAAAAAATATCTCAAGTGAAACATTTTCACATGTAGAGTAATAAATATGTAGAAAAATTAGTGGAAAGCTTATTGAAGTTTGATACATTGATGGATTCTAAAAGCATCTGTGGATAAAAGCATCTGTTTCTGTGGATAGGAAGTTATGGAAGTAAATAATCAAATGAAAGTAAGGAAAGCATAGATAAAGTAGAGTGTTAAGCTTTTTCCTTTTCTGGAAGTTTAAGTTCTTAATAAACGTATGGGAAATGCATTTTGAGGAGGGGAAAAAAAAAAAGAAAGAAAAAAAAAAAAAGAAAGAAAACTTTTTCTTTCTGAAAAACAGCCTTAAGTGATAAAAGCAAGTTTTGTACCTTGTGCATCATGTGCCTATTCAAGCATACTCCAAGCTTACACATTCAGTATGCTTCAATGACCGTAGCTTTTGTTGGCTGTGCATATAGAAAAATCGTATTGTAGTGCTTAATACTTGTAGCTTCTTCCTATTTCAGGGGGAGCTTTTGTCATCTTTTGCATTGTTATAATTACCTGTGATGTGAATGTAACCACAGTACACTTAAGTGTATTGTCATTTGGTAAGACGTGTGGGTTGCCTCACAGAGCATGCCCTCTTGATTTCAGCAGTAAGTACACAACCAGTGTTGTCAGTAATTTTCATGTATAAAACATCACTGGAAAATGAATCCTTCCAATTTTGGATTTTCTCTAGAGAAAATATCTTACGTATTTTAATAATTATCTTTGCTGTTGGTGACAGGAAATATAAGATGTGTGCAGGTTTATCAGGGGTAGCTTTCTTACCTCGTGCAAGAATCATACCTAAGGAAACACTGATACAAAAGTTATGGTATATTAGATGCTTGATAGTATTTTCACAGCCATATGCTCTTTATCCCCCTCACATCCACTGTAACTTAAAACAGCTTGTCCCTGATTGTGGAAAGGCAATGGGAAATAAACTACAGTTATATTCTACCATAGACAGCTCTTTGTCGCCTAGCAGATCTGGTGTCTCTTGCTCAGCTGGCAGATCAAGGAAAGGAAATGAGATGGGAAGGACAGAAA
This sequence comes from Tragopan temminckii, assembly GCA_028571105.1. Lineage (NCBI taxonomy): Eukaryota > Metazoa > Chordata > Aves > Galliformes > Phasianidae > Tragopan > Tragopan temminckii. The sequence goes on along the minus strand of JAOWBP010000001.1, from coordinate 79,480,845 downwards.
GAGCAGCCTGCCGAGTCAGCTTTGTTTGGTCCTTGCTGCTGTCCCTGATCTGTTGGTCTTTCCTCTTTCCATCAAACTGCTGTGGTCAGCAGACTCAAATATAGTCCTGGAAACTGTGTAGTGATGGCTGGCCTGCTGGAGATGGCCTTGGTACTCAGAGTTGATGTTCACAGAAGATTTTTAACACTTCAGTGAAAGAGAGGGGGAAAGAGTGAAAGGGCAGAATAACTAACTTTTTGAAATTTGCTTTTCTATTGTTTGCGAAGGTGTTATCTCTGGCATTATAGAAGAAAATGAGCAGTAGAAATTGTCTGGCCTGAGATGAAATAAAAACATTGACTACCTGGTAATTGGGAGTGATAGAGCATAATACATAGAAAAGTGGGCTTCATTAGTTTTGCTATTTACAAAAGTATTTGTTATGGATACTGAATTTGTGTGTTTAAAAATCCTGATGGATGAGAAAACACCATCTTAGCCTCAAATATGTCATTTTCCTGTAGTAATCTCCTCATTACCTTTTTCTTTCTGTATCAGAAAGATGTATTCAGAGTATTAAAAAGAGTAATAACCATTAGTTTTGGACTTACTAAGTTTCTCCCTCCTCCTTAGTGGAACATAGTTTGTCTAATGAACTTTCACTGTCTAAAGAGGGGCTGTAGGAAAGAAGGGAACAGATTCTTAGTGGAATCTGTTGTGATAAGACAAGAGGAAATGGTTTCAAACTGAAAAAGGGGAGATTTAGATTGGATTTAAGGAAGAAGTTTTTTACAATAAGTGTAGTGAAGCACTGGAACACTCCCGTCCCTGGAGACACCCAAGATCAGGCTGAATGGGGCTCTGAGCACCTGATGGAACTGTGGGTCTCCCTCTTCATTGCAGGGGAGTTGGGCTGGATGGCCTTTAAGGGTCCCTTCCAAATCAAAAGATTCTATGGTGATTCTATGATTCTACTTCATAAAGATTTTCAAGAACAAGTTTCCATACCTGTGTCTATTTCATGAGACTTAAGTAGCTCAGGATTATCATGACCTATTTAGGAGTAAGCAAAATAGTAATAATTTGTAAGTACTAACTCTCTCATTCAGACTTCCGTAAAATGCTGAACTGCATACCAGTTATAGCTGTTTGCCACTTTTACTTGGTACTTCTTATGAATTTGAGATGAAATAAAAAAATTTGATGTAAATAACTGTCAGTTAATAAATGCATTTTTACCCCCACCAGAACTGTGGGAAGGTGGTAGCATTCATTCTTTTGTAGAGCCATCTAGATCAGAATAGATTTTATCATGTATTTAAGTAGTTATTTCTCTGTTCTACCTTCTAAACGATTTGTTTTTTGCAGTGACAAAAGGACAGCAGCAGTTTGCACCCTGAGTGATAAGACTGAGTGATGCTGCAGAAGATACAGAGTCAATGTTTGTTTTATATGCCTTTTTATAAACCTCCAGTGAAACTCCTGTAATCTTTTTTTTTTTTTTCCCAGAGAAATATGCCCATCTTATTCGTGCTTTGTCCTTCAAATGAAATTTGATGTTGAACCAAAAAAAATCACAAAGTGAAGTTCCTCGAGCACTACCTAATTAAATACTGTCATCAGTAAGCTTTCAAAACAGTGGAAAAGCAGAGCACTTTTTAGTACTGTTCCTTTTTTTTCTCTTGTAGGCCATACATGTGCCATCCAAGACTGTTGGGTAGGCTCTCTGTCTTTTAATATTTAATGAACACTAGAAGTTCCTGTTTCTTTACAAGTCATCTCAGTATTGAATAGGTGCCTGAAGTAACTCGGGTGTATGAAACCAAAATGCAGTGGGTATACTTAATTTTTCTTGGACTTTAAAGGAAGTCCTTAAATGGTTTATGAAGACATCTAGGTGTAATTGTTTGTGCTCTCTTTCTTTTGCTGTACAATTGCATAATGGGAGGATTATGATGCTTTTTAAAATTCATTTATTTTTGAGTTTCTGTTTTGTAGAATAGACTTGCCCGGCCTGTAATTCATCAGCAATGTGTTGTCTTTAAGACACAGAGCTGTCTCCTGGCTGCAGGTGCAACTGCTGGTAGGACCTAATTTCTACCTTTAACTTTTCAGCTGCTCTGTATAAACTCAAAATTAAAAATTAAAAGCAATTACAATTAAAATATTTTTCTTCTTACATTAGAATATAGACATATTTCTACTGTAGACCGAAAAATAAATTTGCTTAACTGAGTGCAGGTGGAGATTTAAATAAAATCTGGATGTTTAAAACTCATTTAATTTAGGTTGCTATGTCTTTGAACCTTACCTCAAAATGTAATTAACTTGATAACTGCTATAAAAAGTAGTACAAAATACATTGCAGTACAATTCAGAGGTTTTAAATTAACTAGTACTGAATGTTGTACAAGTGCTGTGTGAAAAATAGAGTGCAGTCAAACTTCTATGGATTGCAACAAGATATGTAGATACAATTCACAAAGAATTCCAAAATTTCATGATTTAAATGGGCTGGTATGTTTCTGGAAATGAGGGCGTGGTTGAATTCAAATCTCCTGAAGAAACTCATTGAATTTGTGAACCTCCTGCCTTATTTGTTTCTTCCTAGTGGTTATGTAGTGAGAGTCTAGATATCTGTGAGGAATTCCCAGATTATAGTCACATAATTTAGTCTTAGGAAAGGTCTTTAAAATATTTCGCTAGCTGTTCATATCTGCTGGAAGTCACTACTTAGTCCAGCATCATGCTAATTAATTTTACACCAGACTTTACCATTCTTACTCATACTGTGGAGGAAATCTATCATCACGCTAAAGCAAGAGAAATTCAATCCATCAATGCTGGATTCTGATGCAGGGCTGCAAGGGGGGTACAAGTCATCTTCCTGGTAGTAATCAAACAGCTGTGATACATGCCACTTAAAGCTTGTATCATCCTGTAATAAATAGTTTTTTCTACATGGAGTCTGCTACGAAATTTTCTGACAGATGGACTGTTTTTCAGAGGTTTCATTTTGTGGATTTTAAAGCTGTGAACTGGTTATAGACAAATACTACATCATCAGTTCCAGTTGAAGACACAGACTAATAAGTGGAACATTGGCACTAATCCTTATTTAATCAGCCTTAAAATGGTAATTTCAAATTGATGAGGGCATAGGGAATAGATTTTATACATCTAAAGTGCTACTAAAAATACCAGGGATATGCATATACAACCCAAGGATGAAATTAAGTGCATTCTACATGTATGGTGAGTGAAGCATGCTATAGAAAGCTAAGGTCGGAGCCATGATGGGACCAAAGAATTCCTTGCCTCAAAAACAATGCACTCCCACTCTGAGTTTCAGTACTGGGTGGTTGTGAGAGCGTTGTTGCTTTTTTTCTTTCTTTGGCTTTCAGTTATGCTCACTGATCCACTTCAAAAAGCTGTTGATGCATTCTAAAGCATTAAGAAGCTTTGATAAAAATGAATTAAAACAACAACACAAAACTGTGTCTGGCTAAATCTTCAGAACTCAAGAAACCGAATTCAATTAGCCATTTAATTTAGGCTCAGTATTGACAGTAATGTGTCAGTCTACATTATGGTATATTTGGAGATGCTAAAGCTGATAGTTAACTCTTAGGTTGTATGATATAAGTGGTTGATTTCTCTAGTACATTTGTCTTTCAAAATATTGGAAAACTTCACATATTCTTAAACATGACTAAGTAGGTGTTCAGATGAAAGTGGAAATGCTTTCTAACCACTTGCAAACTTTCAGCAGAAGGAAAAATTACAGCAGTGGAGGGTTGGTAGTCTGTTCAGATAGAGTACTCAAAATATTTTGTAAGCCTTACTGGCTACATTTGCAAACATCAGTCTCAGTCTGTTTTAAGGTTTAGTTAGCTGAGCCATGTAAGAAGTGTAGAAATACTTAATGTTTTGTGTTTTTTTGCTTTGTTTTTTGCTGTTGTTTTTAGTTTAAGTTTTCAACTTCAGTCTTAAGCTGGAAATTCCATTCATTGAAAGCTGAACTTAGAAACGTAAATGGGCACCAAATAAAATGGTGCCCATAAGACATCTAAAAGATAGTAGTTGCTTCATCTCTATTATTTATATAAAAATAAATGTTGTTAATAAGGATAAAGGCTTCAGTCTAACTTTCAGATGGAAAAAGTTAAAGCTGTTGATTTAATATAACCATTCAACTTGTTTCTCCATGAAAGAATACCACCAAAATTCAGTGAATGATTTAAGAATTCCTGCACTTCGGCCAGAACAACCCCAGGCAATGCTACAGGCTTGGGGTGGAGTGGCTGAAAGATTGTGTAGAGGAAATGGACTTGGGGGTATTGATTGATGCTCAGTTGAACGTGAGCCAGCAGTGTGCCCAGGTGGTCAAGAAGACCAATGGCATCCTGGCTTGCATCAGAAACAGTGTTGCCAGCAGAAACTGGGAAGTGATTGTCCCCCTGTACTCAGCTCTGGTGAGGCTGCACCTCGAGTACTGTGTCCAGTTTTGGGCCCCTCACTGCAAGAAAGACATTGAGGCCATGGAGCATGTTCAAAAAAAGGCAACAAAGCTGGTGAGAGGTCCGGAGCACAGGCCTTATGAGGAGCGGCTGAAGGAGCTGGGATTGTTCAGTCTGGAGAAGAGGAGGCTCAGGAGACCTTATTGCTCTCTGTAACTATCTGAAGAGAGGTTGTAGTGAGCTGGGGGTCGGCCTCTTCTCTCGTGTAACTGATGACAGGACTAGAGGGAATGGCTTCAAGCTGCACCAGGGGTGATTTTGGCTGGATGTTAGGAAATACTACTTCTCTGAAAGAGTGGACAGGCACTGGAATGGGTGCCCAGGGAGGTGGTGGAGTCACCAACCCTGGAGATGTTCAAGGAACGTTTGGATTTTGTGTTGAGGGATATGGTTTAGTGAGAACTATTGGTGATCAGTGGATGGCTGGACTGGATTATCTTGTAGGTCTTTTCCAACCTTGGTGTTTCTGTGATTCTATGTTTTCTGTGAATCATCTAATACTTTACCTAGTGTAGCTTCTGCGTCCTTAACTGGCAACAGCATATCTGTTACTGGAAATTAAAATACTATTACTTATTACAATTTCCTAATGGATAGATCTCCATAGTAATGACTAGAAGGTGAGTAGACTTGATTAAATATTTGAGAACAAGTATTCACCTACCTATAGCAGAAAACATTCAGTCCAGGCTGACTTGCACTGTTAAGAATTAGGGTAAATTAATTCATTGTTAAATTCTGTGTTGCTTAGGGGAGACTGCTTTGGGCATTTGAGTTATAACAGTCTAGGACAGGGTAACTTGCTGTTGTTATTTAGCATAGACTCACTCTGAGACAAGAACAAAGAATGGAATATCCAGAAATTATCTGAGGAACTTTATGTGGAAGTAGTTATATCGATATGTTGATTATGCAGCTATTGCCAGTGTTTTATATGATCTGCAAGTAAAGAATCTTCACCACCATACCTTAAAGGTATTAAGACAATCAATTATTTATCCATGCCAGTTTACAGTTCCAGTTCTATAATAAGGTTGATTCCAACTTAGGAAAGGGTGGCTTAGCTTTTTATCAAAGAGTAGCTCCCTGCGATAACTTGCTCAAGAAGTTGCAGGCTTGGGCTTACCTCCACTTTACTATTTTTGGTGTAGACAGTATGCTAGTACAAACCATTTTTTCCAAGTTAGATGACAAAGGTGGTTTTCAGAGCGTGCCTTTGAATGCAAGTTTTAGGATGAACTTCTGTTTTTCTACTTCTTCAGTGTGTGTAATTGAGGTAGTGGTTCTTCTACAGTGACAAGAAATATTTGGGGTTTGTGTAGCTGGTATATGTTTGAGGCTTTTGTCATTTACCCCAAGTCATTTTCATAACAACTTCAGACTTCCAGACTATGAAATCAACCTTGATGACCTTTTTTGCAGCCTGTCACCTAAAAGCCTCTCTCAAACAAAAGACAGGAAAGCTTCTTCCAGAGGCTTTGAGTTGCTCAGACATGTCTTTTATAAACATTAAGTCATATTTAGTGGGTTCAGGCTTTTGAGAAAGCTTCCAAATTGCTGCATGAAAAGGCTTCTTATAATCTGAAATAGATAAAGCAGCTGCTAGAAGTGTAGCACAGTGCCTGCTGGCAAGGAAGAGGCTTTTATTCTAGATAATGTGCTATATGGAAACTGCCAAAGAGATCTGGCTTACCCTCAGTCAGGAAGTATCTCTATCAAGATAAGATGATCTCAGGTGTTCTCACAGTTTCTCTTGTAGTCTTAGAGGGTAGTCTGCCACCTGTCTGATTGTCTGATGTTGTTGCATGAGTAACTTTCAAGAGCTGCAGATGCTCCTGATTAGTTATCTGGGAGCAATAGTATGAATATTATTTGCTGTTTTTTTTCCTTTTATCACTGTGTAAGTGTACATCTCTATAATGTGTTAAGAGAAAGAACAGGTTTTTGTTGGTGTTTATACCCTTCAGTGTAGATTCAGTGAAGTTAGTAATTTTTTTATTTTTTTTTCTTCGCTGGGAAACCTTTAATTTTGTTCTCACATTGTTAATCTGTAACTGCTTGGCTCAACTGTTTTGTTTTTGCTATTGTTTTTCTTTCTTCTTTTTTTTTTTTTTTTTTTTTTTTTTTTTTTTTTTTTTGAGATCTCTCCTACAATAAAGCTAGACAGAGTAGTTTTAGAAAAATGTATGAATCATTTTTACTCATACTGAAGGTAGTTTAAATTTAGATGAAAATATCAGTGGAAAGCTTGAGTGTTAAATAAATTCACATCTCTTAAGTACATACATTTTTAGCTCTTGTCTGAAGTAAAGTTGGTATAACAGATGAAATGTAAGAGAAGGGATGACTTGTTAGAATGAGCATTCAATTGTGTGTCATTGTAACTAATATTCCGAAGAGATCACTTATCAGCCAAAGACATCTGTGCCTTTCATGTGTGCTAGTTCTGAAGGCATAAATAGAAACCTCAGTAATTAAAGGGGATGAAATTTGTGTGTCCTGGAAAATGGATTTGTGTATATATAAATTTTGAAATTTGAAAGTGTTTTGTTGTTGTTGTTGCTGCTGTTTTTTTAATAGTGATTCATGTAATTCTTGTTTTAAAAACTAAATATAGTAAGTTGTTTCTGAGAAAACAAGATACTAATTTATTTTGCTGATGCTTAAAAGTATATAATCTCTTTCAGCAGCACTACTGTATTATTAGTATAATTAGGTGAGTCACTGACTGTCATAAGCCTGACTGTCAGTATTGTATAATTAAAAAGATATTGTCAATATTAGCACCAAATTTTTTAAACCAAGTTTCTAAAAGTATATTGGAAACTACCTAGGTATGATTTCAAATAAGCAGTCTTGTTTCTGCAGAATTTCCACCGCTGCTTCTGGTGCACTTTGACAGGTCTTGACCATCATTTCAAGCCCTCTGACATTTGAGTGTTTATTGCCACTGCAACAATATGATTATGGAGGAAGTGTCAATAGTCACAGTGTAACTAGAGCTGTACAAAACATAACAGAAGACTTCAGAGAAGAGGAGAAAAATTTTAGGTGAGAATTGAAATGGCAGAAGTTATATTTAGTATTTTTGCTTCACTTAACTGAATATACATTCTGTGAAATGAGGGAGGAAGTGAAAACCAATTTACAGGATACATTACTTGATGAGCTGGTATTTAATTGTTGGATTACCTTTCTGTCTTTTTCTGTTGGTCACACAGGAAATCTGTAAATACCAAATGTTATTTTGGCTATGTATCGTTGGTGAGATTTTCTTTTCCAAATGATAGAAGTTATGGGGAAAATGTCATGCAAAACATGATTTTGTGTGACAAACAGCCCTTGATATATTTTTTTTAATTATTATTATTATTTTGGTCCAAAAGCCACTGTGTAGAGTTCTCCTGGCAATTCTGAATTAGAGAACTTTTCTGAGCTGCAAGATCAAGAGGATGGAATGAACTGCTAGGTGTTGGACAGTTCACGAGGGAGAAAATAGGAGAACTGAAACAGAAGAGAGATACAGTTTTGTATAATCTTCAGTGTATCTGGAGGAATAAGTTGTATTTTTACTCCATACTTCAAATTTCAGTAAGTGAGAATCCATATTGTAAGATAATTCAGCAATGTATGGGAGAAACTTCATACATCAGGCATCTTCTTAGCAGCAACCCGTCAGTAGCTTGATGCTCAATTGCTTCTTACTGGTTTGTCATGTTGATAGTAGTGGATGTGGAAAATTCTTGATGAATATTTATATTTAAAAGAATAACTACTTAAAAAATGTTCATGTCATTTGACTTTATGCCTACTCCATCCTTTGAGTAGTTGTAAAAATGCACTGTCATGCTACTGCTCAGCATCCATACTGAGCACGTTAATTCTTTGAAGATCAGAGGGACATAACTTCCATTTTCATCTGTAGTAATTTTTGCTCTTTAGATATATGAGCAATGTATACATGTTTTGTGTCTGTGTGCAACTCTATGCAAATGTACGTTAGAAATTTCAAATTATAATCTACTTGGAAGGGGAAAAAACAATAACCATATAGAAAGCAACCAACCAACCAAACAAAATCCACAAGTTCTTCCCTGTATAATCTATATGGAGAGATTAATCTTACTGTATTAATCTATCAGGGCCAGCAGATTCTTTTGTTAAGAGAGTTGACTCTCTTAAGAGTCAATTGCCAGGGGGTGTGAGGGACAGTGCTCATCCATGTGAGAATATAATCTTTTATGAAAAAAGAAGTGAGAAGGATGATCATAATAGCAGAATGACAAAAAAAAAAAAAAAAAAAAAAAAAAAAAAAAAAAAAAAAAAAAGAGAGAGAGAAAATGTTGTAATGTTGTGAAGTATAATTAACCACATATCAGCAACAAAAGACTTGTTCTGAATTCCACAGCTCAATAAGATTCCCTTTCCATCTCAGCTTTGCCTCTTACCTGTACTCCTTCACCTTCTACATGAAAACTGTAAAAAGGTAGTAAGCTGCAGTCATGGAAACCTGAAAGATTTACAGGAGAATGAAACTCATTTAGTCATAATGACAGAAAAAAAATCATGTCTTGGAGGGTTGAGGTTTGCAGATGATGCAGTGCCTTACTGATGAATCTGATAAGTTTTATTAAAGTGTTATTATTAAACCATAAAACTCTGGCTATTTCTTGTTTTCAATAATGTCATATTAGAGCTTTTGTTTGTTTTAAGGAGGCATTAATTTCCTCTTACTCCACTTTTTTTTTTTTTTTGTAATTATTTGTATTAAATCAGGGATTTTGTTCAGAACAACAGGATTTATATGAAACTAAAAATTCCCAGTTCAGATTTTCTTTGATTCTTAACTTTCATCAAATTTTTAAGTTTGGTTTCAGAAATCTACAAGTGGATTGCATAATATGTAATGCACTAAGGTAAAGGTAAGTGTAGGTATAACATGTCATACATGAAGATTATCACTTATAGACCGATCACAGCCTAGAAATCCTCCAACTATACAGAAGAAGCAAATGAGATGTTGTGCGCTGTTTTTAAATGGTGTAAATCTGTACTTCAATATCTTGGTTCTAGATCTGAAAAAAATACTTGGGCAAAGTTGAATTATTAGAGTGAGAAATTGTCTTCAATTTTAGATTAAAGTTGTGCTTGATGCTGTTTTAATTTATGTTCTGATGTGACTACTGCTTTTATAGAAACCATATTCTATATGGTTTCTATATAGTAGAAGTGTAATAACTAGGAACAGAGAGATCTCGTATGAATAGATAATTAATGTTCTTTGTATTTCATAAGTAACTGTTAAACAAAAATAACCTGATTATTTTTTTTTTTTTTCTAAGCACTATTTAAGATAATTTTTTGAAATATGGCCTGGCTTCCATATAAAGGTCATAGTTAATTAGAAAAAAAAAAAAAAAAGTTAAGATTTTTCCTAACTTACAGCTAGGAATAGGAAAGATTGGCTAGGATGTGCTGAATAGAAAGCTGTAGTCTTGAATAGAAAAGTATATTTTTATGTATATTACATGTATTTATGCATTATTATATAATAATATATAATATAGAGTGTTCTGCATACAAATATAATGACAATAAAAGGGAACATGTAAAGAGCGCTTCAGATGGTTCAAAAAAAATCAACAGAAATTGCTAGCAATTAGAACTAAAAACAAACATTTAGTCAAGTCTCACTGCATTTGAAAGTGCTTAATACTGAATGGTGGATTTTAACATTCCATTAACTACAAAATAACAATAATTTAGGCAATTGTGCCAGTAGATGGATTTGTACTTTGTGATGCATGATGTAGGCACTCAAGAGAATCGTTTCACTTCAACTCATCTCTGATTCTACCTTGAATCGCCTTCCCAAGGCAACTCCACTTTTCTTATTCAGTTATTTATTCAGTTAGCTGACAGTGTCTGAGAGGGCAATGAAATGAAAGGGTACAAATGGGCTGATATCTACTTAGGGATGGAGTTAAATGTTCTGTGCAATCTGTGATTTTTTTTTTATTATTGTTTTTATTTTTTTTTCATTGTGAGATCTCTATTAATGGAGGGCTATTTGTCTGTGGAATTATTTGGCTGTTGAAACAAAAAAAAAAAAAAAAAAAATTAGTTAGGACATGTTACAAAATACTGGCAAGTGTCCAGGCTTTTGGGAAGTTTGAGAAGCATAAAACCAGCATTAAAAGGACATTTGATCCTGAGAAACAATATAATGTATGAAATAAAATGTTTTATACAAATTCTTGCTCTGGAAGTACTCTTGCTGCAAATATATATACCACAGCCCATGGTATAGTTGCTCTTCTACAAGTTCAGTGAAGCTGTCTTGTCAAGTTATTAGAATAGGGTATAATTAAAGTAAAAAAAATATTAGTATGATAGTTTATATCAAAGCTCAAGTGTAGCAAATTTAAAAGCTTTTGATTTAGACACATCAAAGTCTTTCCATTCTCTAGTAAGTATTGTTCACTTTCTTTCAGTAATTACTTTGCTTTTACAGCATTTAAGAATTTCTTTTGGAATGAAATTAAATAAAATCCAACATATACTCAGCAGATATGTATAATTATACATGTCATTAATGTCAAGATATAGATCAGATTTTAAGTCCAGAATTAAATTTTGAAGTTTAAGATTGACTTTGTCTTTATTCTGCTATAGTACTGCTGTCTACATAAAAATATGAATATGAAGTTTAGAATTGGTTTATTGTTGGATTCACAACTTCCTCAAAATCAAACCTTATCACAGTTAAGAACTATTATTGGAGACATGATAAATTCTTACAACTAACTAGTATATCAAATATGTAGCAAATATGAATGACCAGTCATTTTTCTCCACAAATTCCAAAAACATGGAAGGAAAGAATGAAAAGGAAGAAACGAATCTGCATATGCTGCCAAAGCTTTATAATATCACTGAGAAAATGCGTGATCTGGTCCTTTGTCTCTGGTTTCTTTCATCTTTCTTTTTGGATGATTGCTCAGATTTAAGAGAATTCCTTGATGGATATTCAGAAAGCTTATTATTGTTCAGCTGTAGATTGAAAAGAATTATGGTGCAACAAACTTGTGGGCAGGAGAAAATATAAAGTTAGAAAAGAAATGTGGGCACTGAAAAGATTACTTTTGGAATTGTAACCTTTGTACTTCAGATATCGTCTCAGGGAAATCAAGACTTGCTAAAATTATATGCCTTTGTTTTCTTCAAAATTGATGTACACAGTTTTGATGCTTTTGTACTATTTTTTCTTCTGTGGTTAGTTTTTGTTATGTGAATATTTTTGTTAAATAATATTAGTCAGTGATTATTCCTGAAGTGGCAATTTTATTTATAATATGGAAGTTAAATATATTTATTTAGCCTGATGATAGAATATCAGTGCAGCATACTGCCAAGAGGGAGACCAGCTGCCAGATCAATTATCTGTGTTTCTTTGCTTCTTCTGGGAAAAGCAAAGCAAAGCTGTTTGGCCAATGGAGAAGGCTGAACAGATTTAATTTCTCTACCGCAATTCAGTGAATAGTTTTTGTACTTGAAATGGCTGTCTCAAATTTAAAGTAAGAATCTTGTGAAGCGTATGTTTTTTTGTTTGTTTTACATATGTCTTTTTCTGAGAGTATCCGCTTTACATGATAGACGTGAACTTTGATGAAAAATGAGTAAATGCTTGATTGCATTTTCAAAATGCTGAAGAAATAAGGGACTTATCCAGCTACTGTCATGTAATAGTACCACTTTTACATGATGTAGATATAAATAAGTCAATTAACATGAAATAGAATGAACGTGCTGAATTTCCCTAATGCCTGTACATTTTGATCTGCAATATGGTCAACCAAGGGATCTGGCCCGGTCAGCATTGATTCATGAATGATAGATCGTTTTTGACAAAGCTGACTTCATTTTATGGTAAGGTGACCCGTTTAGTGGATGAAGGTGAGGCTGTTGATGTGGTCTAACTGGACTTAAGTAAAGCCTTTCAAAGAATCATAGAATTGGTAAGGTTGAAAAAGACCTTAAAGATCATCAAGTCCAAACGCAACCTAACCATAATATCCTAACAATTCTTTGCTAAATCATGTCCCTGAGCACCACATCCAGATGGTTTTTAAACATGTTCAGGGACAGTGACTCAGCCACGTCTCTGGGGAGCCTATTCTAGTGCTTTGACACTGTCCCCCACAACATCCTCATGGAGAAGTTGGCTGTCCACGGTTTGGATGGGCATACGCTTTGCTGGGTGAAACGCTGGCTGGTTGGCCAGGCCCAAAGAGTTGTGGTCAATGGAGTTAAATCCAGTTGGTGACCAGTGATGAGTAGCGTCCCCCAGCGTTTGGTACTGGGGCCACTCCTTTTCAACATCTATATTGATGATCTTGATGGGGGGATTGAGTGCAACCTCAGTAAGTTTGCAGATGACACCAAGTTGGGATGGAGTGTTGATCTGCCAGAGGGGAAAAAGGCACTATAGAGGGACCTGGATAGACTGGATTGATGGGCCAAGGTAAACTGTATGAGTTTTAATAGGGTCAAGTGCCGGGTCCTGCATTTTGGTCACAACAACCCCAGGCAACACTGTAAGCTTGGGGAGGAGTGGCTGGAAAGCTACCTGACAGATAGAGACCTTGTGTACTGATGGACAGTCAGCTGAATATGAGCCAGCAGCGTGCCCCGTTGGCCAAGAAGGCCAGTGGCATCCTGGCTTGTATCAGGAATGGTGTGGTGAGCAGGACTAGGGAAGTCATTCTGCCCCTGTACTCAGCATTGGTGAGGTTTCACTTCAAATACTGTGTTCAGTTTTGGGCACCTCAATTCAGAGAGGACACTGAGGTGCTGGATCAGGTCCAAAGAAGGTCAAGAAGGCTTGGAGAATATGTCCTATGAGGAGCAACTGAAGGAACTGAGGCTGTTTAGTCTGGGGGAGAAGAGACTGAGGGGAGACATTATTGCTCTCTTCAAATACCTGAAAGGTGCTTACAGCCAGAGTGGGGTTGGTCTCTCCTCACCAGTGACAGGTCAAGGGGAAATGGCCTCAAGTTGTGCCAGAGGAGGTTTAGGTTGGATATCAGGAAAAACTTCTTTACAGGAAGGGTTGTTAAGCACTGGAATAGACTCCCCAGGGAGGTGGTTGAGTCACCATCCCTGGATGTGTTTAAAAACCATT
>JAOWBP010000001.1:79447723-79467062 GCA_028571105.1 Tragopan temminckii | reverse complement strand
GTTACAGTAGGCAAGTTTTACAGGAAGTACACATTACTTCAGTTTTCCAAAGAACATGTTTGTTATTTTGTGGAGGTATTTTTTTGTTTGGTTTGGTTTTGGGTCTGTTTGTTTGTTTTACAAAATACTGCTTGTAAAAGATTAAAAAAATATATAGATCTGAAGAGTTGTGAGCTAAGCATTTTTGTTTAGGCTTCTGAGTTATAGCTATTATAAAGTAGCAAACTGTATCCTCTCTTAAATTTTTATTTTTGGTATTAATTGCTTTAACTTAATGTAGTGTGTATTTTGTCGACCTTTAACAAAAGAATAAAAGAATAAAAATCTGAGTGGTCAGGCTGAGCTCATAGCAGTTCTTTTGACTTCTGCTCTGAATGTACTTAAAAAGTAATGACCTCTTAAACAGGAATGATGAACACCTGAAAAATCGATGTATGCACATAGTTGAAATGTAATGGCTTAGCTATGAATTGATTCCGTATACTTACATTCTGAGATGGTAAATGTCTTTTTGAAAAGAAGACAATCAGTGCCATACTTTCCCAAAGCTTGATTGCATGTATCTAATCTGCTGTAGGCAGTTTTAGGCAAATGGGGCAGGCTTAAATCTGCATACGCTTTGTGACAATGCTCAGAAGCATTTCCACTAGCATTATGCATTACTTGGATAACCTGGGAATATCTGTGTCTGGACCTGCTTTAGAGGAACATTAGAAGACAAATGAAAGAATGATTCATGGTATTGGGAGTGTCTTTGTTGCATTAATTTCACCTTGTATCCTAGATCAAAAAGAAAAAGCAGGTGTACTTTTCTACCATTTGGACATATATTAGAGTATAGGAAACAGTGGAAAGTTCAGTGTTGCTGGAAACTTCGGATTAATGCAAGAGCAGATTTTCTTAGACACAACATTCATGCTCACATAACAGTCAAAGTATTCCAGGGCTGTGTTTTTTCCACTTTTCCCTTCAGCATTGTTCCAAATGGAGTCTCTCACACACGCCTTTTACTTCAGTGAATATATGTGCTGAGGATGAGGGTCAGAGAGGTTGAACTCATCTTCCTTGCACTGCTTTTAAGACTTGCAGTGCAGCTCAATGACACTAGTCCAAAGCTGATAACAGTCCTAATCCAGCTTAATAAAACCATTTCTTGCAACTCATTCAACATGGTAAAATCCAGTGCTTCATTTACATTGAGATCACATTGTGTGCAATACTAAATCTTTCATGGGAAAGATTTCAGCAATGTTGTTTGCATCCACAGCAGTATTTTGTTTAAAATTCAAGCATCTTTTTAAATACACTATATGAAACAGTCAAAAAATTAATATATCGTAAATAATTAGACCTTGGCACAGTTGAAATTCTCCCTGTGACAGATAAATAACTTCACTTATGCTATTAAAATGCATTTAATTATAACATTCTCAGCTGCACTGCCAAATTATAAAAGGGTTTGTGAAAACAGTCATTTGTCTGAACTATCTATGGATTAATGCTCTTGGGCTGTATGGCCTCTAGCACGTAGCATTGGAGAATGGATTTGTAACTCGTTAAGACTTTTTGCCTAAAGGAATGTCCATTAGGTGTGTATTTATTCTGATTTCAGTTATGAACACCACACCTGTCATGTAATTTTCTGTTCCTTTCTTTTCTAATTGTTGCAGAACTCAGCTTTGAATTTGCTTTTTTAAAGTTTTGTTTCCAAATGTTATTAATTGTCTGTCTTATTTCTACTTGGTTTCAAACAGTTATTTAAGTAATATCATAAGTCTTTCATCCCTGCATGTCCTGGCAAAGAAAACCTACTAGAAAAAAAAAGAAAAAAATCATTTTTCTTCAGAAATAGAATTGCAGAATGGTTTGGATTGGAAGGGACCTTTACAATCATCTAGTTCCAACACCCTGCTATAGGCAGGGACACCTCCCTCTAGACCAGATTGCTCAAAGCCCCATCCAGACTAGTCTTGAATGCGTACAGGGAGGGGACATTCACAGCCTCTCTGGGCAACCTGCTGCTCTGTCTCACCACCCTCACAGTAAAGACTTTCTTCCTAATAACTAGTCTAAATGTACCCTCGCTACCAATTCTACCAATTCTCTCAGCCCATAATAGGAGAAAGAATTAAGTAAAAATAAACTATATATTTTGTATTTTAAATATGTTGTGCCCATCACTGCTGTTTTCATGGCTATATTGCTCTTCTGGATAAAAAGGTCCACACAGAGTAGTCATTCACTGGGCTAGAGCATGCAGAGTTTCTAATGCTGCAGGACGCATTGAATAACGTAGCAGCTTTTGGAGAACAGTGATGGGCACTTTCAGTAGCAGTGTTAACAGATATTTATATAAAAAGCAAACTATGCTCCACATTTCAGATTTTAACCCTGATTATTCTTGAACTTTGAATATAAGCGTATTTTGAAAGCCTGAGCTTTGGCAGTGTAGATTGTTTCTGGATCAACAGAACAATGCTGAGAAAAATGCATGGCTGAGAAAGCTGAAAGATAGTGAGGGGACTATTTTCAGTAGATCACTAGAAAGCTGTGAAAATTAGGGTAAAATTCTGGGTAAAATAACTCTGAGTTATTAGGAAGTCATTCTGTCTATGGCTCACTGAAGTTTCTGTGCTACCTGTTATTGTTCCTGAAACCTGGCAGTTGTTGCTATAACCTCCTCTATTGCCTTCACCATTAGTTTCCCATCAACATGAGGAATGGGATAGATAGGAGGGAAACCAAAACCAATCACAGAACTAGAAACAAGTATGTACTACTGCTGGCTACCACATTTGTTATTGATGCTGCTCTATAAGTACCAAAAGACAAATGAAAACACTTAGTTGTGATTTGCAGATACAGTCATTAGAACACGATTTAAAGAAACTAGCAGGTGCCTTGAAAAGAGCAAATTTTTAATACTGGAGAGAAGAGAGAATGAATTAATTCTGCTGCAGTTGCATCTCAAAAATAAGCACACATCTCTAAAGGACTCTACCATGATGGTATTGTGTGTGAGACCCAAAAGGTTAGTGATAAATTGTTTAATCAGAAAATAAATATTAATATCTCTAAATTTTAAAAGCCATGTTCTGTGTTCACAGAGATATAATTCCACAGTCTGTAAATGGGGAAGAGCAGAGAAGAGACAAGCTGCTTGGAAGTCTTGGTCAGTGAAAATGAAAAATCATTTGCTAAACTGGGAAGAAAAAGGAAGTTGTTCATAAGGGCATTGTAACAAAACCTGGAAATATTAGAATATTTATAGAGGAAATGAGAACATAATATTTAACCAGCAGAAAGCAAAGACAGTGCAGAAAGAGCTTAAATGTATTAGAAACAAAAAGGATCCTAATGATTTTTATTATAAATAGCAGTCTGTTGAGCAGGATGTGAAAAAGACACAAGTACTGGATAATAGATTTGTATTTGGAGGAAGAAAGAATTGCAGACAAAGAATGCAGTCACATTATGTGAAGCTGAAATATTTTGTATTCCAAAAGCAACAGGATTCTAATTGCTGTGTAAGTAAAACTGCACTGGGTGTTGGCCTGAATCTATCTTAAGGTGAAGTAGCCCTTAGTCATGCAGCAGTGGAGCTAGTGTTTTTCTTTTGCCTTCATTATTGTGCTTTTGACACAGAATGGCATTCAAGAATCCCAGACCGTAGAGATAAGAGAGAGTCTGGGGAAAATAAGACTTTCCCGTGGTCAAGGAGGATCTGGTCAGAGAGATCTAGGCAAACCCAAAGTACGCAAATCCATGAGCCCTGCTGGAATGCACCCACAAGTGCTGAGGGAACTGGTAGAAGTGTTTGTTGAATCTTTGAAAGGTCATAGTGAATGGGAGATATGCCTGAGGACTGGAAGAAAGCCACTGTCACTCCTATCTTCAAAAAGGGAAAGGAAAAGGAGCCAGGAAACTACAGGCTGGTCAGCTTCACCTCTGTCTCTGGTAAGATTTTGGAGCCAACTATTCTGGATGCCATTGTCAAGCAAGTGGAAGAGAAGAAGATTATCAGGAGTAGTCAACATGGATTAACCACGTGGAAATCATGATCAACTTGGAAGCCTTCTGTGATATCATGGCTGACTGGGTAGATGTGGGGAGAGCAATGGTTGTTGTGTATGTTGACTTTAGCAAGGCTTTTGAATCCTCATAAGTAAGCTTAGGATGTGTGGGTTAGATGAGTGGATGGTGAGGTGGTTTGAGAACTGGCCGATTGTCAGAGCTTGGAGGGTTGTGATCAGCGGTGCAGAGTCTGGTTGGATACGTGTAGCTATCAGTGTTCCCCATTGGTCGATCCTGGGTCTGCTCTTGTTCAACATCTTCATCAGTGACTTGGATGAAAGTATAGAATGCACCCTAATTTACTGAAGATGTAGAGCTGGGAGGGGTGGCTGACACACCAGAAGGCTGTGCTGCAATTCACTGAGCCTTGAACACGCTGGAGAGGAACCTTTTGAGGTTCATCAAGAGCATATGTAGAGTCCTGGGGAGGAATAACCCCATGCATCAGTACAGATTTGGAGTTGACCTGGTGGAGAGGAGCTCTGTGGAGAAGGACCTGGGCATTCTGGTGGACAGGTTGGCCATGACCCAGCAGTATGCCCTTGTGGCCAAGAAAGCCAATGGTATTGAGATGCATCAAAAAGCGTGGCCAGCAGGGTGAGAGAGGTGATTTTCTCCCTCTATTCTGCCCTGGTGAGGCAGTATCTGAAATCCTGTGTCCAGTTCTGGCCTCCCGTTTTCAAGAAAGACAGGAAACTTCTAGAGAGAGTCCATCATCCTCTGGATGATGAGGGGCCTGGAGCATCTCCCTTATGAGGAAAGGCAGAGAGACCTTGGACTGTACAGACTGGAGAAGACTGAAGGGAGATCTTAAAAATGCTTATCAATAACTAAAGGGTGAATGTCAAGTGAATGAGACCAGGCTTTTCTCACTGGTGCCCAGCAACAGGACAAGAGGCAATGGGCACAAACTGGAACATGGAAAGTTCCATCTGAAAATTGGAAATAACTTTTTTACTGCCAGAGTGATGGAGCGCTGCAACAGGCTGCCCAGAGAGATAGTGGAGTGTTCTTTGGAGATATTCAAGATCCATCTGGACACTTTCCTTTGCAAGGTACTACACTGCTTTAGCAGTGGGATTGAACTCTATGATCTCCAGAGGTGCCTTTCAATGCCTATGCTTCTGCGATTCTGTGACACTTTGCTGAAAGAATTGAGTCTGAGGAGATCTTTGGTCTCTGTCTGGAAACAAACAAAGATAAACCTTGCTCTCCCTTCTGCCACCTCACTCCAGACACCTCTGTGTGAGTTTGTGCAGCTTCCCAAATCACAGCCTGTATCTGAAAGAGCTGCCTCTAATTGGCGATTAGCTTGCATCTATCAATCTTAGTGTTAGAAGGATTGACAGCTGAGACAGATGTCCAAGCTCATTCAATTAAGGCTACAGTTGCATCCACTGCCAACCTTATGTCAGGTCAGTCCTGTCAAATGAAATTTGTTAAGCTTCAAGCAGGAGCTTTTTCCGTACATTTTCAAAACCTTTCTCTAAGAACACTTTCTACATTTTTCTATTATTTTTTTCTGGGTGTATGTGGAATCTAATTTTAACTTTGTTTTTATTTTGTTGTGTGCTAGTCTAGAGCATAAACTCATTATATTTTTATATCACGGACTCTTATATGTGCTAGGCTAATACTTCATGATTCAGTAGTCATATCCATAGATGACATTTCCAAAGGTATTATTATCTGTGTGCAGGTAAACAGTTCATTTTATTTATTTTTAAATTCAAATCCTTTCTGTGAATCCCACAAAAGAGATTTCTCATTGAAGTAAATGAGTCTCTAGCCAGATAAAATCTGCTTGCAATGTGACTATTAAGGTGGTGAATAAATGCTTTTTGTACATCAGAAGGATTTCATTAACAAGTCAGAAAGGGCATTTTGACATGTTTCCAACTTTGTACAAGCCTTTTTCATTCTCACTGATGAACACAAGACAAACAAGAGATTTTGCTTTGTAGTGTTTCTGAAAATCACAGTAAAAAGGTGCATGGTAAGGGGAAGGAGGGAGATCAGTTGTATTGGGAGGAGGGGTGAATCTTGTTTAGTTTGCCTCCTGAAAAATATTGAATTATTTTAAAAGCATTGTGTGAAGATTTCATTACAGGAGCCCTCATGAGCAATCTCTTGATGTCATTGACATTCTTTGTGAGCTGGAAGGAAGTTGTCCCTCAAAATAAGCTGGAAAGGATTGAAAATCCTAAAAAAGAAAAACAAAGTGAGGTTAGAACCTGTTCTGTCTTTGTAGTATGCTGAAGTGCTACTACTGATGAAGTAAAAGGTGAGCGTAACGTTTTGTAACTCTAAAAGAAGTGATGTAACTGGTAAGTGAACTGAAGCAGACAGTTGAACAAAAATCATTCTGAATGGCCTCAAATCACTATTTTTTATCTTTTTTTCTTATGTTCAGTGTAGTGCCATCATGTTGCTGGATTTCAGAAACAACTAGAACATATTGCATTCAGTCTTGTTGCCTCTCTTCTCTGTTCTTTTTTTGATTGAAAGGGATAGCATATAAGAAAGGGGAGAGATGGCATAGCTAAGTGATTTGAATAGTTTTGAGTCCCTAAGGGAGGAGAAAGAAATAAAAAGAAAATGAGATTTAATTCATTTTTTTACTGGTACTAGACAGTTCAGTTATATTTTGTGCAGCGCCTCATCTGTGAACTACTTATTGGGATGCCTGTGCTGGATAGCTGAAATATAGAGATCAGTGTAAAATCTGTGGCGCAGCATGTTTGCAGGTATTTCATTTGGCACTGTCATATTTCCTTGAAAATCCTGTTTCAATTCTGTGTTGATGTTGTAGTTTGGCATTATGGGTATGACTGCTTTTTCTTTTATACGATACAAGTACTCTATTTATGGAGGCTCATTTTTCTTCAGACTGAACTGGTGCTCTAATTGGTTCCATAGCTCATATCTAGCAACATCTTTCAAAACCATGAGAAATGTTATGGTTATATCCCAAAATATTGTGCGCTGGACTTTAATCAAACTGAATTTTAAATTTATTTAAAAAAATACAACGGAGTATAATGTCTGAACCTGTTTAACTTTTTAAGTTGCATGCATAAGAATACCTGGAGGAGTTAAAATAAATAAATAAATAAATAGATCCTTCCTTGTTGTTATGAAGGTTTTTTATTTTTGTTTTTTTCTTAGAAGAAGCACTCATTTTATTCTTTACTTTCCAGATAACCTTGAAAATTTATAGGCTGAACAAGTGGGACATACTTCCTGAGTGTGTGCAGGGTCAGAAATTGAAAACTTGCTTTTTTATAGCATCCCAGGAGTTTATGTAGAAATTTTATGTCTTTCTTTATTCCAAGGCACAAAGCCTTCCGGGTTTCTTTTAACAGAAAAAGAGTTCTGGATTTTGTCATCTTTATGTATAACCAAGACTTAAAAAGCTGAAGAAGTTTCCACATTATTTTTATGAAATATCATGGCATGGTTTACCTGATTATTTTGTGCATGTGTGTCTTGCTTCTCACCTGGTCTCCAAGGATTGGCCTCTTATCACTGGCATTCTCCATTTCCATGGACTTCGTTTATGACTGGCAATCAATGGCTAGGGCCAGTGAAAAGATTACTAAAAAGCTCATTGGCATTTGAATAGGCCCACTGGGGTAGGAGAGTGGCTGTATTAAAGGAGTTGGCCCAGGGAGAACAGCAGCTTTGCCAAGTGGGCTGGTGACCATCTGAGGGATCATCTAGCATTTTGACAAAAGACATTTTGACAAAATTGATAGCCAAGTTATTTGACAGTGGCTTCAGACTCACAATCTGGGGAAGGAAGGAAGAATGATGGATACAGGTGAAAGGTGATAAGAGAGACACCTCTCTAAGAAGAGAAGCCTGTATCTGTGCAAAAGGTGTAGGGAGCACACTTATGAATTTGGCCACATATGGCAAGAGTAAATGAGTGAGCCAAGAAAGTACTGAGGGGTGTGTTATGATTTGACTAGTCTCCACATAGGGCTATGCTGAGTACAATTGAGAAATGCTGGAAAATGCCTTTTGAGTCATCTGTGGCTTAGAAAAGTTAACCTAAAAACTAATTTATGGCATTCAGTAACTGGTGCTTGTAAGCAAATACAGCCAAGAAAAGCTATTCCTTTCTATTTATTTATTTATTTATTTATTTATTTATTTATTTTCTTGAGTTGCAGCAAGAAAGTAGGATCTTAAATCCTTGTGGAATACTTTACCAAAAGAATTTTTTCTTAAACACTCTCCTACAAGTCCTAAAGTCGGAGTCTGCATCTGATCTCTTTTCACACTGAGGAAGCTTAGCAGTAAATAGATCCTGTCTGAGAGATAAGCAGAGCAGCGCAATGAGATTTGATCAAAGAAAAGCTTCACAAGACCTAATGTTAGGTAGTTCTGGAACAGAATGTTCAGGAATGCAAGATCTGGGGCTTGTCGATTCATGACCTCAGTTGAGCCACTTATTACCCAGTTACACTCAGGGCAGCCTTGCCTGAAGAAGTTTATTGGCATAGCAGTGCAGCATATTAATGTGGCCAGACTGCTTCCAGAACAGAACAAATTTCTCTCAGCACTGTGCAGACTTGCTATGCTGGGACCTCTCTCTTGATCTTCCTTCTCTGCTCTAATTATGTAGTCGCTAATTCTTCTGCATCCTTCATCCTGAGGAGGCCTGTGTCATGTTACTAATTTAATAATGCACACTATCTCTTCAGGATGTTAAAAAAGCTTTGGTCAGTGCTTCAAATTTTAAGTAGTTGAAATTAGTCACTGTAGCTGCAGACTTGGTAATTTTAAATGGCTTGGAGTTGGTTTGGGCTGAGGAGTCTTAGGTGTTAATCAGGATGCATTCTAACAAAGTAGAGCTGTAGGTATTCAGTCTGCTGATGGAGTACTTGACAAAACAGGGGTTTAGGAATCTAGCTGTTGGCCTGCAGTTTGTATTTCTGTTTCTTTTCTTTCTTTCTTTTTTTTTTTTTTTTTTGTAAATTGTGAATGTGATCATGATGATGTAATTCACCAGAGTATTGATGCCAAATGCAGTAATGCTTTTCACTGACAGTGACAAGTAGCAAGGACAGCAAAGTGTCTAAGTATATATATACCTTCTGAGCAGTATCTGCTCTTGTAGAACAAGAGGGCAGTTTATTATGTGAACTTCTGTTACAGTTGACACCATGTGCAACTGGAGTTCAAGAGAGTTCCAGTCATAGCTGTCTGAGTAGTTAATGGACACAAAGTAAAGATAACATTTCACTTAAAGAAATCACCAGCTTAGACCTCAAGTACATTTTTAGTTAAAGCAGGAGGAGAATGCATGTATATGAACTAAGGCCAAATTTATTTTCTAAGCTAATTAACATATTTTTCCCTTTTCTCAAAGTTGCCTAAGACTCCCTGTAATATTTTAATACTAGTGATATCTTTCCACATGAATTGAAGAGTTGAGTTTGGGATGATTTTATCTCCTATTATCGACGTTTGGATACTTTGTTTATGATAGCGTCCACAACTGAGAAGTAAAGCAAGAGGAAAGATAGAATATTTCGGCCAGTGGTGAAAATCTCATAAACTTGGCCTGTAAGCTTCTGTGTTTCTGTGACACCTGGGCAACAGCCAAAGAAAGAATTTTTGGTTGGCTTGTTTTACATTTGTTTCTTCTGCTGTTTGAAATGCCAGGTTTAAAAGTCTTCTCAGTAGAACTGTGTACATTGTATAACGTTAATGATAAAGTGATGAAAGAAGATTGTGTGTCTATAAATTGCTCATACCTTTTATACTGGAGAACATTTGACCTGTATGATCACAAGAATTCAAACCAAAGAATTATGAGTGTAGTGTATTTAGAAAGATAGTTGTTTTAAGGGGGAAATGTAATTTACCATACTAAACCTGTAGATAAATGAGAACCTAAGTTCTCATTTCCTTTTGATCTGCAAATTACATACAGACAGGTAGAGAACAAAATTTGGAGAGTCTGCTCTGGAAACTATTGCAAGTAAGTTCTTAAACCAAAATTAGGTGTTTTATATTTCTTTTGGTTGGTAGGTTGGGTCTTGTTTTGAATGATCAAGTCATTCAGCTCAGACAAAAGGAGAAATAATCTAGTGATGGTGATTTTCTAGTTTATCTATTTCTGCAAGTGCATGTTGCAAATAATGCTGAACAGAAATGGCAGTCCCTGAACCTTCGTGGTCACCTGCATTTTAATCCTGAAGAAGGCAGGCACAGTCTATGCTACGTTTATTGAATAGCAAAGGAGACATAGCCCCTTCAGATTCTTCTGGTTCTTTTTCAAGTCCTCGCACACATGCTTGTTCACTTCCATGTATGCATGCCCTGTGGAAAGTAGTTGCTGCCTCAGGCACATATACCCCTGCACAATAGCTTGCCTTGAGTGAGAATGAGTATTTACATGACAAGGCTGTGAATTCAGTAACAAATGTTATTTTTCAGCTGAATTAATTCCCTAGTATTCTGTGTACAGACACACAAGTGCTTATGCTGATACAAAGTAAGTGGTGTTATGGGGGCAAGAAGAAACAGAAGCTGTAACTCCTGCAGAGTTAATTGAGAAGACATCACTCCTGCATTTCAGCAATCACGCTAAAAATAGTTGCCAGTATAGTAAAGTGTCTGTAGTTAGTTTTTTTTTTTATTCCTCTTAAAAGGACTGAAACTTTTCTTGTTCTAGGGTCTGGCAGTCTGGTTCTGGTGTAGTTATTCATGAGTCCTTATTTTCTGATGGCCAGGACACTTCCACATCTTTCCCAGGTGTCTGACTGCTGCCTAATTACTCAACACCTCTAGTTATCTTCCTCCAATGCCTATATAAGCCCTGCTTACCATAAGTTCCTGTTGTACCATAATATGCCCAGACTCTCTCAAAACACAAATTATGTTTGCTTCTGCTCCTTTTTCTCATCTGCCTTCTGAATCTCTCAGCCCTCCCTGAAACCCAGCTCCTCATTATACAGGTTCACAACATTCATTGCCTCAGCCTCTTCCCACAGCTAACAAGCTGGCATCCATTTACTCCTTAGACACCTTCAGTTTCCTCTTGCCACATCCAGCAAAGCTTGAAGCAGTTTGTTTTTGCTATAAATTGGAGTTTATGGTAACATACAATGTATTTGGAAATGTCACAATATTTAAATAACAAACTTCCATGTCTACAAATGACAAAACAAAACAAAAAATCACATAAGTACTGCTAACAAGATGGCTCTGTTTCTGCAGCCTTAATGAATTATATAAGTCCGTGCCTGTAACTGAAATATCTTTAGGAAAACAGAAACTTCTCCTAACTTCACTGGGTCTTGGGCCAAGCCATATGCTTTCAGACAGACTGCCAGACCACCCACCATTATCCATCTCCATCTTTTTTTTTTTTTTTTTTTTTTTAAATAGTGACAACTTCAAATTTAATTTTTCCTGTTTTTTTTTTATAAAAACTTATTTTGCTTTAACTGCAATCTCTTCAGATAAAATCTTTGCAAAGAAACAGATGGTGATCTTATTTTCTGTGCTATGAAAGGACATCACTTCTCAGTTTAGTAAGCAAAGTGAGACCCTTGTGGAATTCATTGCATTCAGAAGGATAAATCAAGCTCTGGAAAACAGAAATAGTCCATTTCCATTAATCACCACAGCAACAGCTATATGTTGTTTCTACTAAATGGTTGATTTACATCTTGACTGGCCACTTCTACAATCTCAGTAAAATTAAGGATAATATTTGTTTTCAAGAGCCACTATTTCTTTTCCATTTATGTAAAGTAAACCACTATTTTCTGTGTTGTGACAATAGATCAAAATAGTGATTGCCAGTGGATGAAAGAACTTCTGGAGTACAGTATCTTTAAAGATGAGTGGGTAATTTTTGGCAAAGTGGGTCATTTCTTTATCTCAAATTGCAATTAGGAGAATAAAGATCCTTCTGATCTTAAAATGTAGTTCAGTGAGAATACTATTTCTGAAAGACTATTCTATAAGAAGAAAGTCTTGTGAATGGAAATTTTCTAATTGAACCTCTTAGTATGTTCACTCATACTAAATAAACTATTTCAGGGTGCCTTTTAAACATTTTCAAGTGATGTACTGTTAATAAGTTGGGCTTGCTCTTTTTTTTCCCCTCTTGCTACAGTTTGAAGATTTTACCTTTTAATGGTAAACGTCAAAGACAGAAAAATATAATGCTTTTCTTGCCTTCATACGTACCTACTGATATATGAATGCTTAAGATGTCTATTTTCTTTCTTTTTCTATTTCAAATTATATGTTTTAGAAAATGCATTTTAACAGTTCTGAATGCTGTGAAAATCTGATGGATGCTGTAACAATTACTAGATGTGATATTTAAATCTAAGGTGTTCTCAATAGCATGTTCCATTCTTGTATGCAGATCTCTTGTTTTTGTAGATAAGTTGCATTTAAGTCAATTCTTAGGGCTAGTGGAGTGAAGTAAATGCATTTTCATATAAACTTAAGATTTTTGTACCTATGCCAATACCTTATTACTGAATTCAGCTCTTCTGCTGAAGCAGAAGTATTTACACAGAACATTGCCTTTTGTGCATGTCTAGATTGGTAGCAGAAATGACTCTGCTGTACTTTGCTGGCATTCTACCTGAAAATTTGCAGAATAATTTCTCTGAAATCGTTTTTTCTTCCTCCACTCCCCCTCATAATTATAAACCCCCTATATATTTTTATGAGCTGCTTCCAGTATTGCTGAACTGATTACACCACATTTAGGTATTTAAGTCAAGTGTCTGCGCATGACTTAAGGGAGTAGAATAATAGATTGGAAGACAAAATATCTTGGAGATTTATTTCATGGTCGATATCACATTAATTTCTTGTTCAAGTTGCACCACAAATTTTGCCTTTAATGTCTCATACACACACACACATGTGACAGTGCTAGGTACCAAACAGAGAACTGAAGTTACAATTAGCGTATGAAGTCACCACTCTGTCACTATCTTTTATTTTAATTACTTTTAACATATGAAAGCATGTCAAATAACATAATTTCAATATAAAGTCTGGCAATAACAAAATCACAACATAATCATCCCTGTGTAATATATGCCATATCTGCTGGTCCCAGTAGAAATATAACAATTTAATTTACTTATTATATTCTTCTGACACAAAGAGCCACTAGAGTACTGCTTTAGAAACTGTTGAATGGTGAAAGAACATGGAGAGAACGAACTCAGCTCTCTTTGAGTCCTGAGGATGCTTTAGTCTAGAAATACTATAATATTTACTCTGGCACATTTTGAAGTGATCATTCTCATTGGCTGGAACTAATACATACAGCTTGATTTACCAAAGTTGGTGGAAATACTAAAATGGTTGCATTTTATCATGTCTTCATGTACATTTATTAATACTTCAGGAAAGAGATACTGTATGGATATTGCCAATGAGATCACATGGGAAAAATAAAGCACTTAGTTAATAAAATTGAGAACATGTTAGCTTATATTATTCTACTTTTATATACATAGGCAATTGTGTATAGCCAAAAAATTACTTGGTAAATACATTCTGTGTAGAAATAGAGGAAAAAAACCCACTATTTTAATGTATCAATGCTTGTTATGAAGTGTATTGATAAGTTAATATTTCACAAAATAATATTTCTTGTAGGAAAACTATTTTAAATTGTTTTTGCAGTCTTTGCCTCTTCCCACTGAGTTATAGTTTGGAATATAAAAATAAATTATCTTGTACTTATTTTGCTGAATATACAAAACAATTTATAATCTTCTGCCAATTAACTTTTCTCCTCAGTAGTGTTTCTGAAGCATTCATTGCTGTTGTAAAATTCTATTAAGATAAGAAAATACGGACTGCTAGACTTCCCTGCTTAATTTTTCTTGAGACTAGTGTTTCTCCCAGTAAGCTGGAAAGAGAGAGAATGTAATTTGTACTTTCCAAAGCTTTTGATTTGAACTGATTGGTATATGCTTTCAGAAAAAAAGCTGAGTAAGTTTTGTTACAGTACAAACATGACCTTCAGAAAAAGGTTAAATATACCTTTAACAAACTACTTTCCCAACCACTCAAAGAGAAACAGTTAGGAAATGGCTGGACTCAGCTACCCAGGTAAGTAGTCCTCATTAATTGTCTATTTCTGACATACTCATTATTATCAGACAATTGACAATTGCTGATATTAAGTCTGGAATGAGCATATACAATGAACTAACGAAATTGAAATGCCAAAATTAAGATGCTGCTAGTTGTCTTTCATAGCTAATGAGGAGATTTTTGTAGTCACGCTGGTAGTTGCAAGTATTTAATGGGATCCTTCATGGGGTTTACAGTGAAGAAGATCATGTGGTTTAATTATTTCTGGCATCTTAATATGATCTTTGTTCTTTTCACCTTTCGCATGAAGAGGCTCATTACTTTTCTCTGAGGATCCAGTATGATAGATAAAGTGTCAGAAATAATTAAAACTAATGATGGCCACATACAGAGAAATGTTGTGTAAAAATTCAGTCTACCTGGGAGAATTCCCCTTGGAAATCTGATATGAAATGTTTTCTACCTGTATTTGGATTCCTTCTCATCAACCTTGTAGTTTCATCACTTCGATAGTAGTGTGCTTTGGCACCCTGATTTAGTGGCTTGTGGGAAAGGAGTCAAACACTTTGTGGCCTCACATTGTTTAGGCTGTCTTTATAACCCCCTGGGTAGAAGGACTTTTCGGGGGATAATAGTCTGAAGTTTAAAATCCAGTGTTGTGAAATTTGTTGTTGTGGTCTCCAGCTCCCTTTTTCAATAAGAGCTAAGCTTGGCTCTGCTATATTGTTGATAAGGCTTTCACACTAAAAATTAATATTATTTGAAAACATAAATTAGGATTCTTTGCAATTCTGACTCATTGTATGTACTCCAACAGTTTTGCCTTCATTACAATCTTGGCAAATTTTCATAACAGCCATATGAGTAATACAGCTTTTCCTAATGCTAAATAGTTACAGCAGAGCACACACTAGTCTTTCTACTCAGAATATGAATAAATTAGAATAAGATATTGACATCAAGTGGAATATGAACGCTCAGCTCTTGTTTGAACCTTTTGAAAATTACTGATTCTGTTTCTTAATTATGTCTATATCACAGGCTAGTTGTGGCTCTTAAGAGCAACTAACTTATTAAACAACCAAACAAATAAACAAACAAACACTGCTCAATCAAAAATCAGAGGCTGTCATTTTTAAATGAATGTGCTGGTTTATGTCCTTTTACACTTTGTCAGGGGCTGCTTCCCCTTATACCTCTAAACTTCTTTGCCTGGTGAATTGCCCTGGCAAAGAAAGTATGGAAGTACCTTTAGTCACAAGGTGTAAGATGTGAAATCAGAGAGTCTACAACTTATTTTTCATGCTTTTAGAACATCTACTTGTTTGGCAGGCCTGTTCATTTTGAACCTGGAACCACAGAGTGAATGGCTTATGATTCTACGTGTAATTAATGTAAAAACACTAGAAACAAGGACTAAGCATGAAAATACTTAAAGACTGGTTTTGAAAATAATGCTTGCTATAGCCTCTAAATCTCCTTTTACTTCTAAGTATCTAAACTTTCAGCAAATCTATAAATCCACTAAAATGACTACAAATGTTCTTAATTCCAAACATTTGAGAATCTTTGAATGTGTGACTAATTCTGTCTTTATTTGTACTCTTCCATGTAAGAAAAAATACAAATGGTGCTTGGAAGCTAGGGTATTTTTTAGGCTGAAATATTACTGACTTGGCTTCTTGCACCCTCAGGATTCTTAGCTTTAAGATACACCATTTTCATTTAGGACCTACAGAAGACCTATTAATAGAAGTCAAGTAAATATTTAAAATGTTTTTTCACCCAACTACAGCTCTCAGGGCTGTAGTTATATGGGAGGGCTCACTCCCATATTCTCAGTATTAATAGGAACACTCATTTATTGTCTAATGCTGAATCCTCATATTTCATGGCCCAATGAAGCCTTGCTTCAGGATAAATCTTGTGATATTTGGCTTCATGTTTTCATAAATGAAATGCTGTTAATAAAACATTTTATACAGAGACTGCATGGCATTACTAGCAGTCTACTTTGTGTATCAGTGGGTTGGTTTACTTGATGCTACTTTTAATTTTACTTATCAGATCTAACTTCTTTCCCTAACTTTTTGTCAGCTGTGACTGAAGTGGAAATTGATTCAAGTTTTCTAAGATCACCTCGTCTTCAGGCTTTCATTGTTTTATTGAATATCCAGATAAAAGGTTTTACTGGACAAAGTTCAAAGATTAAGACTCCTGTTTGTGTTTGCATACAAGGCAAGAAATTTGCAAGACTGAGTCCATTTTCTCCTTTCTTTCTTTTATGCTGTTTGGGAAATGAAAATCGAAGCTGTTTCTTACCAAATATTTTTTCCTTCATTATGTTTTCATTTGTAGGAGCATTCACTAGTGCTAAATTGCATGCCGTGTTTTTGGAGCCAAAAAGCAGAAAATGTTGAGTATTTATATCCACAAATTAATATATAAGAAAAAATACAGGAAGTATATATATGTAATTTTGTACCCAGCCTGGTAGTGAAGTGCCAAACTTGCATAGAAAAACAAAGTTTGACTTTGCCTGGAAAATATAAGAAAGAAGTTAAGTATTACTAACAGCCTAAATTGCAACTCCCATCTTCACCTACACACAACTTTGAGTCTGTTTGTTTATTCTTCTGTTCAGAAACCTGAAA
Source organism: Tragopan temminckii (assembly GCA_028571105.1). Classification (NCBI taxonomy): domain Eukaryota; kingdom Metazoa; phylum Chordata; class Aves; order Galliformes; family Phasianidae; genus Tragopan; species Tragopan temminckii. The sequence goes on along the minus strand of JAOWBP010000001.1, from coordinate 79,450,230 downwards.
TCTAACTTGCCTTGTTTTGAAGTAGTAACTCTTGTTATTGTAGTACTGAAGAATGGATTTCAGGATGTGGTTGATTTCAAGACTTGAAAAGAAAACAAAATTGGTCAATTAGACTCTCCAGAAGAGCTTCATTTGTCACAGTGAATTACTTTGGTTATTGGCTACTATTAAGAAAGGAAAAGGGAGAGAACAAGGGATTGCACACTCTGAGCAGGTCAGATTAAACCAGCCAGAAAGGTTCATGGTGTCATAAACATTGCAGAGAGTGAAAAAAGACTTTGATAGCTGATAACTTAATTACCTGCCACTATCAGTTTGGAAGGGCTTTTAAACATGTCCAAAGTGTCTACCAAAATTTTCAGCAGGAGTGACAGCAGATTTTTAAGTAAGGATAAAAATGCAGCAGTCTTCCTGGAATAAAACTCTGACAGACTATGATGAATTACCTTATTATGGTTGTTCGCATGACAAATGTACTTTATCAGTGTTTCTTCTTGGGAATAGTTGAGCTTATCCAGAGGCAAAATTTGAAAGGAAATGAAAGCTAACTAGTAATCCTAAGTGGAATGCATCAGAATTTCTGGAAGCAGAGACTGAGAAACCTAATCAATTATTGCTTATGTCAATACTAAAACACTTCTCACGTCTCTCATAGTATGACTTCTTCCTTGATCTCTTTAACATCATTGATATAAATTTCACATACACATACTTTTATAATTGAGATGGTTAAAATTTAGAGATCAACTTAAAGCAAAATGTTTAAAAAAAAGCAAGATTTAGCATTTTTTATGCTGAGGGACCAGTTGCAGAACTAGCTTAGAGCACTTGCACTGCAATTTCTCTGTCAGTCTCTGTGCTCACCACATCTATCCATTATTAAATAACTGCTGACTTTTTTTACCCAACATGACCTAGACAATCCTTGTTATCAAGCCAGTTTGGATCTTTGTGCTTGGTGTAGAAGGTGCTGTTTTGGAAGTAGGTGGGCTCTGAAAGAAAAGAACAGGAGCTGCCTTGTGCTACACACAGCTGTCTCCAATGAACCCACCTCAGGGCACAACTGAGCCCACCAGCCAAGCTGGTGGAGCCTATGGGAAAATTTAACACAGGGCAAAGCACTACCCTAGTAGTGAGGGAAAAAAAAAAAACAAACAGTGAGATAAGCTTTATGAGCACCAGGTTTAAAGAAGAATAGGGGAGAAAGTGTTTCAGATGTGGGAGCAGAGGTTTCCCTGCAGCTTGGGGAGATACCATACTTAAAACATAGTATATAATACAAAATAATATTCACGTTTTTTTCAGCTACAACTTACAGAATCATATAATCCTCAGAGTTGGAAAGGACGTTATAATCATCTAGTCCAACTTCTCTGCAACAAAGAGCAGATCTACAGCTAAATCAGGTTGCTTAGAGCCTTGTCTGGCCTGGCCTTGAAAATCTTCAGGGATGAGGCATCCATCACCTCTCTGGGCAGCCTGTTCTAGTCCCTCACCACCCTCACTGTAAGAGACTTTTCCCTTATATCCAACCTGAATCTCTTTAAGCTTGAAGCCAAATCCCTTTGTCCTATCACCACAGACCCTGCTAAAGAGTCTGTTCCCTTCTTTCCTTAAGCTCTCCTTTAGATATTGAAAGGTCACTATCAGGTCACCTCACAGCCTTTTCTTCTCGGGGCTGAACAGCCTCAGTTCTCTCAGTCTGTCCTCACAGGAGAGGTGTTTCATGCCTTGGATCATTTTTGTGGTCCTCCTCTGGGTGTGCTCTAAGATGTCTATGTCTCTCCTGTACTGAGGACTTCACATCTGGATACAGTACTCTAGGTAGGTGGGACCCCATCAGCACAGAGTAGAGGGAAAGGATCAACTCCCTTGACCTGCTGGCCATGCTTCTTTTGATGTAGCCCAGGATACAGTTAGCTTTCTGAGCTACATGGGCACGTTGCTGGCTCATGTTCAGCTTCCCGTTCACCTCCATATCTTTTTTGGCAGAACTATGCTCAATCCTTTTATTCCCCAGCTTGTACTGGTAATGAAGATTGTCTCAACCTTGCATATGGATTTGCTGAACTTCATGAGGTTCTTCTGAGCTCACTGCTCGTATGAGAACTGCTGAATCACATCCTGACCTTCTGATCAACCACCTGAGGCGAGCAACGAGTCAGCCCTGGGAGCACAGCTGAAGACAATTCTCCTGTGCTACTGGAAGCAGTGGAGCCTGGCTCCATCTCTTGTAGACCCCATTTAAGAGCTGACTACCAGTGGGGAAGGATCTCTTTTGGAGATCACTATTCTTGGAGTTTTTTCAGTAAGCCCAAAATAAGGGTAAGCTTGGAATCCATTCTTCTTTAGTGTGATAACCTGTTTAGCCTAACTTTCCTGTATATTTCTTAATTATAACATCTGTATATTCATTGATTACTCATTGTTCAAGTGTATGGGAACTGCTGAATCACGGCCTGAACCTCTGATTGATCACCTGGGGTGAGCAATGAGTCAGCCATGGG
>JAOWBP010000001.1:79424462-79438173 GCA_028571105.1 Tragopan temminckii | reverse complement strand
AAATACACTCCAGTCAGGTTACTGAGGTAGATAACATAATGGCTTAATCCCCCCAGCTAACCATTCACTGTGGAAGATGAACCCTCACCTGGTAAATGATCAGTGTAGCTGGCAGACAGTTTGAGCATTAATACTGGGTTAAGCCTGTAATTTTGGGTTTTGTAGGTAGAGTATTTCAACAGCTTTCTTCTCTTGGATAGCCCTCCAAAGAGGGTCTGCACACCTGCATAAAAGGGCAGGGAGCACTCCCTTCCCCTGTTACTCTGTACAAACAGGGTTATGTTATAAGTGTTTCAGACTAGTTATCTCTAGCATATACTGTCCATGTCCACACTAGATATCGCTTTGCTCTGGATATCCTTTGTCCCTTATGGTGTCTCAGTAGTAATAAAACATATCTTAGTTCTTCTTTAAATCCAAACTGTCTGAAATATCAGTGTTCCTTTGAGCCAACCAACTTCATGTTGTGTAATATGAACATGAAAGTATGTGTTGCTCTGTGGTGTAACTGGGGGATTTCTGAGGAGACAAAGTATGTCGAGATAGGGTTGAGAGAACGTGTGGGATCATATGAGCCAGCTGTGTGTAATGTCGTCTGTACTGTGTCTTCAGAGTAGACTGGGGAGTAAATTATCTCCAAAAATGGATGGAGGCTTTACTTTGTAAAGAGCTGGTTAGTTCACTTTGAAGAAGAGTCTGGTATGAAAGCAGCGAGCAGTACGGATGATAAGGTGTGATTCAGTGCTCAGTGCCACTTCTGGACATCTTTTATGTGTACCTTCAGGGACATTAACAAGCAGCTTCAATACAGAGGAACCTATAGATTGCTGAAAACTATTTGTAAAATAGGGTAAAACTGACTGGAAAATCTGAAAGCTGTGGTTATCTTTTATTCTTATTTTAGGGAAAAGTAGAGATGATTTGTCACTAAGCCAACTTCAACCTTTGTAAACAGGCAACCACAAAACTTTTCTCACAGTTATGCTTGTAGTGTCCACTTTTGGAGTGAGGAATGTGATCTAGAGTGAGGAGTAAAACAGATATTTCTCATTCTGAGAAGGAATGAGAACTGCAAGATGCACGTTAAGATGAGCAAAAGTAATATTTCTTCTTCTAAAGAAAGAAGAAAGGAAAAAAAGATGGTGGTATTTGCAGATATTTTAAGTACAAGTTCAAATACTCTCTGATTTTAGTTTTTCCAGTACAGCCCTGGAGATAGACTAAATCATTTTTCTCCAGTTTCCTGAATTTAGACCCTCATTTCCTATGCTTTAAATTTTCACATTTAATTTCATATTAACTGAAATATATTAGGAAGGGCCAAACCTGTAATTTTGAAAGGAGAGCTAGGCTGATAAGAAAAGAAATGAAACTTTTAAAACTTCATTTCATGTGGTCAGAAGTTTTAATTGAAATTTTAGGTTCTGATGCAGATAAAACAATGTTAAGGAGAGAACTTCTTGAAGCTATAGTTTAAAAGTGGCTTCAGAGTTTCTTTTAGTTCAAGATTTAAATGTTCCTGGTAAAATTCATCATTACTTTCCCTGAGGCTGATTTGGAGTCACCAGGAAAACAATATATTATGGTATAGTAAAATGTTGCTAACAACTGAACAACTTGTAGGCTTGTTTTTGTAATAGTAATTTGTAAGTAAAGAAGGAAACAACTGAATTTCAGCCAAGCACTAGCTGTATTTCAAAAGAATATTCAGCTGTAAACAATATAAGCATTATCACTTCAGTTTTAGAGTAAATTTCGGTGACAGTGGATAAAATGGACAAGCATTTTTTTTAGCCGCACTCTATCTGTGGTCTTATCAAAGTGAAAGAAACAAAAGGAATGGAAAGATTGTGCCTGCTTCCCTAAGTGTATGTATAATGACAACACTACAGGAGAAAGAAAGATTTCTCAGTTGTGTTTTTTTGTCTGTTTGTTTGTTTGTTTGTTTTAAGGAATTGGCCATAATTTTTCAGTTCCTTGATTTTATTTTATTTTTAAGAATAATCCATTAAGGCTTATTACATTTCATAGTAGACCTTTCTGACAGTGAACTTGTATTGAATATTGAGCTGCTGAAAGAGCTTTAAAGTACTTCCAGTAATTTAAGACAGACATCTCTGCATACATTTTAGTGGACCAGGGGCTACAGCTTTAACTACCATGATGATAATTTCTTCTGTATTTTTGGTTTTGTTGCTTTCTTAAAGCGGATATGAAATTTTAGTAGTAACAGTGAAGTTGCATATGTTTGCAGCTGTATGCAGAGTTATATAAAATGATTTAATAGTTTCTTAAATCTTAGAAGAGAACGTGGAATGTATGAACGTATCAGTCATATAAGAAAGGGATTTAATGAGTAGAACTTGCTTAGAGATATGTCCTTGTTTTGCTTTTTAAAAATATTTAAAATATCATTTGGATTTAATCTTTTATAAGGTGACAAAATATAGTTTGGATACTGTCATGTGATAGTGAACTAACATCATTACATTCACTCAATCATGGCCTTCAATAAAGCATCATTATTCCCCTTCCGAGAGAGACTGTAAGCTGGTAAGTGGAAAATGATTCAGCTGAGAAATTAAAGCCTATACCTCAAATAACTCTAGGAACTTCAATGTAGATATACAAGGACAGACTGTCATAAAAGAAGAATTAAATCTTAAAATGGCAAATATTTGAGGAGCCTCCTTCAACCCAAATTACATTTTGTATTTTCAGGCAGTTAATTTGAAACTAACCCATAGGAATCACGTAGTGTCTCATCCCAAAATGAGAGAGTTTGTCAGACTGGCTGACAAATTAGGTCTGCTTGTTTTAAGAAGAAGGAAGAAAGAAAGTAACACTGGCTTTCTGGGAAACAAGTTCAGCGTAGCCCCAGTAGTGTGGCTGGAAGGACAGGCACATCTTTGTACATCTGAGCTGAGTAAATCTGCAGTCTTTCTGCGTACACCTTTAGCTGCTTCCTGAGTCTCTCTGCAGAGAAGATACAAAATTTCCTCACAAGTAATGAGTGACATACAATTGGCTTTTTAAGCAATTTTGTTCTGGCATTTACTTTTCAGGGGCCTGGAGGATAGATTCTAATACATTTCTCAGCATCTAGAAAGTAGTTTGCTAATTCACACACCAGTTGATAGGCTACCTCATCAACAGGACCTTTTGCTACTGTTTCTGTAACGACTCTTCTTAGTCTCCAAATCCAAACTTGCCACAGATCTTATTTGAATTCTGTTAACATATATAGCTTTACACTTGTTTTTCTGTCATTTCCTGTTCCCAATCAGAGAAACTCATTTATTTACCTAAATTATATTCTAATTATGTATAAATATTTTCTACTCGTAGTGTCTAAAACAATAACATTGTCACTATGTTTTATTTTAGTATTGCAGAAATTACCTCAGATTGAGTCAAATGTCTGTAAGAATCACAAAACAATAGTCATCAAGACATCAAAATATCAACCCCTGTTCTAATACTTAAAGGCCTCTTTCAGTGTTTCAGTTAAGAAAGCAAGCCAAATAAGGGAGTCGATAAATCCAGACTGTGAAGCTAAAGAGGCATCCACTTTCAGAGTTGAGGGTCTTAGACTGCGAATGCCTTTCTGGGAGGTCCCACTTTGCTAAACTGACAGAGCTAGCACAAATTTCTCAGCTTTACAATCACACATCAGAGAAATAGTCTCTCAAATAACCTTTTTTGAGTAATTTAAAGGTCAAAACTAACTCTGTTGATTCCATTTGAAAGCCCATAGGTGCAGTAGCTTAGGTTACAAAATTAATGACTGACAAAGTTGATTCTTCATGACTGAAGGAATACAGAGTTTTCACAAACAAGATTTAGTTTGCTATTTCTGTTGCTTGCCCTGCAATTTGGTCCCGTAGTAATTATGTGACAGCTGTCCAGATTTCCTAGAAAATGTAGAGAAATTTAGCAACTTCATACACTTAAGACTATGTTCAAAGCTGGGGGGAATTAAGGCAAGGGATCCCACTTTCTGGCCATAAGTGTTGAAGGAAGTTGTGCAACATAGAAAGTTGCACTTTGTTCTGCGTCATGATTGGATTACCACAGGGTCATTCAGCACCATTATATATATATATATACATATATACATATATATATTCATTTGGGATTTCAAACAAAACAAACAAAAAACCTACAAAACAAGCAAATTAAACCCCACTAATTCCTGTTAGAATCTGGGAAGAAAGGGGAAAACATAAAGATGAAATCCAGCAGGTCATGAGTACAGTTTCCCACTTGTCTTTCATCTTTCTATGCTTGTGGCGGTACCATGGAGCCAGTCAGGAAAGTCAAGACCTCATTTAAAGGCTCTTAGCTACCTGTAAGCAGATTGGGTATAACAGAATGCTATCAATTAAATAACAATTTCAGTTCTCTTTTTGATCTGAGATTATGATTGACAAAGGGATAAAAAAGGCAAAAGGCATTAAGTGAATAGCTGAAAACAAAGAAGGGGAAAAGGACTAGTTGTGGTAGAAAAAAAATAGGAAGTTAATAGCAAGTATTGAATCACAGAATCACAGAATCACCAAGGTTGGAAAAGATCTTCAAGATTCATCCAATCCAACCATTCACCTATGACCAACAGAACTCACTAAACCATGTTCCTCAACACGAAATCCAGACGTTCCTTGAACACCTCCAGAGTCAGTGACTCCACCACGTCCCTGGGCAGCCCATTCCAGTGCCTGACCACTCTTTCAGAGAAGTAGTATTTTCTAATGTCCAGCCTAAATCTCCCCTGGCGCAGTTTGAAGTCATTCCCTCTAGTTCTATCACTAGTTACACAAGAGAAGAGGCCGACCACCAGCTCACTACAACCTCCCTTCAGGTAGTTACAGAGAGCAATAAAGTCTCCCCTGAGCCTCCTTGTTATGAACATAAAGGAAAGACTAGCTGTAGACAAGCAGGAAATCAGAGTAATGCCTCTGGACTGCTTATATTCTCTTAAGAAATACTTATTTGCCTTTTAAAAGTGGTTTCCAGAGTACTACTGCCAGCAAATCAGGATCCCACACCCTGAATACAGAAATTCATCCTTCCAATAATTTTCTATTCCATTAGTCCTTTTTTCCTTTATTTAAACTGTGATTCATAGACCTTGTTGTCCATTCCCCAAGATGATATTTTAAACTCAGTTTGTTTGTACTTGAACATGGCTAAATTTTTCCCTTTTATTCCCCTTTGTTCGTGATGATTGGACTGCTATTGATGTACAGTAGTTATAGCCTCATTTTTTCCTAGTTAATATCTTTCTTTCTTTCCGTCTTGCAATGCAGTGTTATTAAGGGCACTTGCTTAGAATTCTGACCGTCAAAGATGATCAAAAACCAGAAGTGGTAACTGACCAAATTAACATGTAGAAAATCAAAATACTATAAATATGTTGAAGTATTCTTATCATGGGAAATCTTTAAACATCATAAAATAACTCACAAGGCAACAGCCAAAACTATTGTAGTAAATTAAAACGTATCATTAACTAGAAAGTATACCCCAGAGCTGTCTGTATAGTACTCAGCAGAGTAACACTAACCACTTATATTACACTTCACATATTTCAAGCATTCAAATATGGCAGCTGAGCTTTTTCCACCACATTGTTTCTGAGTGTATGGATGGTGTTGTACCTATTTGAAAAGCATGAGGGCTGAGAGATGGAATCTACATTTTTACAACTATAACTATGAAGGCTTGAACTCAGCCACTCTTTTTCTTTAATGCATGCATATAGCTACCTGTGATTCCTTTTCTTTTTGGTGTTCTTTGCTTTGTATTCTGAGGATCTTGCTTTGTTTTTGAAAGAGAAGATGGAGAGCTATCACAGCAGAATGTATGTTCGTATTTTTCATCTATTTTATTTTAATAATGATAGACTATGTGAGATATTCTGATTATGGGAACATTAGATGGTAATCACCTATGAATCAGAATGCAGTGACCTGATATTCTTTTATTTACACACAAATTGAATTCCAGTTGAAGTTTATGCTCAGAGTAGAATGATACAAGAGATAAGGAGGAATTTCAATTTAAGGTAACAAAAGTAGTAAATATAGGTCAGCACTACAGTAATCCGATTCTTCATATACTACTACATAGTATATATGACCATATGTATGTTTGCAATATTTTATTGCTGTGTATATTAAACTGATTAAATGTTTTCTCTTAGGAAGGCAAATGAATAGATGATAAAGTCATATGAATACTAAAGTGGAAGAGAGATCAGTCAGCCTTTATAGAGCTTAGTGTTTCTAGTGTAGTCCACAATATTATTTGAGTTCTGTTCCTGAACTAAGAAGATAGGAAGGTTTAATCTTATTTAATTTTCTCTTCTCCCTCCCTTATCTCTGTTAACATTGTATGTTATAGGATCTCTGTTTAGGAAAATACTGTGTGGTCAGGTGTGGTCATGACACATTTGTTCATGGATGATCTATTGTCATCCTTTCTTAAAAAATATCTTCACATGTTTTATTTAGCTGTTTTGGCCTTTCCACATTATATTTTCTAAGAACATTCTGACATCCAAGGTAAGAATTTAGATTTGTGGATGTTGATCTCCTACTTTCAGTTTCAAGGATAGAATTCTATCTAAAGCCATAGATTTGTTTTCGAGAGTATGAAGATTTACTTTATTCGATATGCTGGATAGTAAAGTGGTGAAATTAAAATAAACTGTCTAACCACTGAACAGCTAAGTACAGCATGAGCAAACCTCATTGACATGCTACACATCAGGGAGAGCGTAGATGGCCATTCAGTTCTTGGCTTATGCTGAAACTGCCAACAAAGGCAATAATTGTGATGAGCTCCTTGATGTGAAGAACTGTCCACCAAAACCAATCAACAAGCAGCTGCCACATAGGAAGACATTTAGGTAACTAACACCTGTGGCCTCATTTAAAATTACAATTAGCTGCTTTGTTGAGGGGTGCTTACTGATTCCAAAAGATATCTATTTACTTTTTTCCCACAATTGGTGACAGAGAGTTGTATCATCATATTTTTTTCTGAAATGTATTTTTATCTATCAGTGCGTACTATTCACTCACTAGATCTGCTTTTGGAAAAGGAGTAAGAAACTTTCTTTTCTGAAGGCAGTACATGGGTTTTTCAGTAGCATCTGTGCCTAAAATGAATTGAGACGTACTTATGTTGTTAGCTTGTTTGATGCTGTTCTTTTCTCTGACCATAAACATTACCCCTTGTGAGAGAATCATTTCATCTCAGAGGGTTACTACTCTTAAAATGCATTGAATATAATGAAACATAAGCAGGCTATATGCTTTGTATTTTTCTCACTGCAATATCTATGAAAAGAAAAAAAAAAATAAAATAGGAAAGTAGTGTTTTCTACCCTGCAAAGTGTACAGTTTATATGAGGGTTGAAAATGCAGGTATGGAGTCTGAAATGCCCACACTAATGATACTCAATGGGAAGCAGGTGATCTTGAGAAACTGCAATAAAGGAGTTCCATAATTATACCAAATGACCTAGCAATATGTTTTTTTGGTTTTCACTTAAGAGTCATTTGTCAAGGTCCAGAGATTTTTCTACCAAGTAAGAATCTCTTCAGGTGGTAAACTTTTCTCTTACCAGTAGGAAAACAGGAGGAGATTCAGAACAACTTCATTACCTGCTTGAGTTGTTACTTGTAAGCAACAGGTAGTTTGAGATGGAGTCTGACTTCATATTTTTCATCAGCTTCTTAAATTAACTCTGAGATATTCCTGGAATTTCTTGTGCATTCCACTAAGGGGAGTGGCAGGCTCCATACCTGAGCTAAGTTTGGTGGGACATTTGGGCTAATGCTACTAGTGGATGAGGAGTTCTCATACAGTACATGGTGCAGATCCCCCACCTTTCCTTTTTTTTCTGGAGGCCCAAGCAGTGGGTGGGGCTTACCTCCAATGAGGAATAGATTTCAATGACTATAAAAGAAAAGCCATTTAAAAAAAGTATTTGAAATCTTAGTGACCAGTGTGTGTGAGTGACTGCACTTTCCCAGTCTTCCTGTTCCTTTCTAAGTTCACACGGGATTGCCATGAGAAGCACTGAGAACATCTTCTCATGCAATGAAAATACACAGGCAGGCTCTGAAGTTTAAGAGTCTTTAAGACAGAAACTTGATGAGATTGTAGGTACCTGAGTTTTCTCAAGCATTTGAAGACCATTTCTGTCTCAGCAGTCATTTCTGTTTTCTCCTTTCCCTTGAAACTTTCTTTCTCTTTGGTTTTCAGAGCTACTTAAAAGTGACTGTTAGGGCTGTCTTGGTGTGAACAATGCACAGACATAATAGATTCTTAGTTTTATGCAGTATTTGTAGGAAATAAGCAAATATCTCGTGTATAACAAAGGTGCTACATTAAATGTTTTTTGAAGACAGTCTATTGAATAAAATGGAGGAAAGCTCTTCACCATGAATTTTCTTGATTCCAAAAAGTTATTTGTTCTTCATTAGAAGATTTTTCAAAATAGTGTGTATATTTCTGGGGAATGTTGTTACTGTGTTTGTTTTGTTTTATTCTGGAGAAAGAAAAAGAAATCAGAAGAAATCACCTGTCATGAGTTTGGCTTTCTTAAAGCATAGATGAAATGGCAGCGTATATTCATCCAGGTTCCTGCCTTAACACCTACTTGCTGACTAGCGTGGGTCATTCTATAAATTCTGACCTTTCTAACTATTGATGAAAAGTGAACAAAATAATAGAGATAGTTGTTAGAGAACAGGAGATATCAAATTAAAGAGTAGAATAATTTCTGTAATAAAAGTTCTACTTACAAAAACACATGGTGTTAAAATTTATTCCAAAACTAGTAATGATGTGGTGCATGAAGAAACTTTGGTGGCAAATACAAAAGTGTTTGGATGTTGTTTCTGTCTCTGTGCTCTGTCTTTGGGGAGAGACAGCTGAAAACAAACATGACAGTAAATTAATTCATTGTTTCAGTGAAAGATCAGATACATTCAAAATGCACATTTGTTTTCCTTCTTTGACTTTAGTCAGTGTGGTATGGGGAAAGACTAGTTTTCTGGTGGTAGATGAATGTTGCTAGTACGTAATAAATCCAGATCTCCAAACACATCAATCATGTGTCATCTGAAATACACATTGTGTCTTACATTGCAATTGCTTCCCCAAAATATTCATGAAACATTCATGCTGGATATATGCACTATATGCCATATGGATAGATGTGACTTGAAGCAACAATAACAGTCAAGATTTCAGTATACTGAGGCCAGAACAGGAGAAAAATAGCCTCCATTTCTCTTTACATAAGAAATCAGAAAATAAATTTATTACAAATAAAATATGTAAGGCTTCTCTGCTTGCACACACAGACACACAGTTACAGACATACAGAGATACACATATGCACTGGCACTATCTTTTCCATCCTATCAGTCCATTCAAGGAAGAATTCAGCATATAGTATTTCTTTTCTGATATAAAGAGATGAGATGGTCCTATAATCATGGAGGGGTGTTGGTAACAGTGAGTTTAGCTTTTAAAGCTCATGTTGCGTATAGGAGAATATCCACTCTTTATTCCCTCCACTTGAATTACAACTCTCCTTGTTTCTCTTCAGCTACTCAGGACTGTTTATTTTCCTTGGAAGCTGGAAAGAGAAATGAGACTGTGCTATGTTTTGTCATCACACATAAATCCAAAGGAGGATGGAGTCATAAATTTAATTTCATAGGAAGACGGTGGAGCTTGTTTTTATTTAAAGTATTTTTATATAGCTTCATGCCTAGATGTTTCATGCATTTGCATGACATGAATTAATTCCCAGGCTTTAAGATCTGGTCGAGTTCCCCAGATCTTGCCCAGAGTGCTTGGCTTAACTTGGAGGGGATTAAATGTTTGTGAGTGGTTTCAGTAATTTTGTTACGTAAAACAAAAAGAGAAAGAAAATCCAAACCATGATAAAGGGCTACATGTCATAGCATTATATTATCTATAGTGCTGTGGCACTCATTGAACATTGAGATATTTTCTCTAGTCTTATCGGACAATCCAGCAACTAAAACTTGGGTCTACCTCTGAAGTACTAGAAATGATGAAATCCCATTTTAATCTTTTTTTCCTTTTCCAGCTAAAATAGTGAGATGTGTCTGTAGAAGTGACAGCTGATAGGTACAAAACATGACTATCTTAAACAAGATTTTGAAGCCATTACTTTGTTCACAAAGTCTCTGGTGACCTTCTAAATGAGGAATACAGTACTTTCTAAATCAAACCTCTATTGGTGAAATGCCTCCTTTGTCATTTCACCGTCATTAAGTTCTTGGAAAAAAATGGTTTCACAAGCAGGAAGGCCTTTTCAAAGCTACTTTGGATAGAAGCTCTAATTGTTGCATAAGTCAAGCTTAGGAGGACTTTGGGCCAACAGAGATCCAGTGTAGCCCAAATAAAAAGCTGGAAGCCATTCATTTTGTACATTAGACAATGCCAGCATCATCTGAAGTAGGTGTCAGAGGAGAGGAAGGAAGGAAAGTCCAGATGCATAAGGAATAAATGGGGTATCAGCTTCTCAGCTTATGGAGAACGTGAAAACTCCATGAAAGAAGATTAACTCACAAGGGTTTGGATATGGTGCTGTGCTGTGGGTGGCAGTGCTGAGCTAGACCAAAGCAGAGAAGTCAAAAGAGACTGGGTTGCTGTTATGATGGACAGTAAAGTTTGTTTGTCCTTCGTCCTTGTTTTTTTTGTTCTTAGTTGCATGTGGGTGTGGAGAGAAGGGGAGAAGCATACCCTCTGTTATCAGCGGGTGTGCTAGGACTCCTGAAATAGCTACAGAGTAGAGGGGTTTTTGCTTTCATTTGTAAGCTACATATGGCCTTAAGTATATCAGATGAGCATGAGCTGAGATTTTAGCTGTTCAGCTGTCTGCATTATACGGTCCTTATCATCATAGTATGTGAAATACTAAATGTAGTTTTTTAAGCATAGCGTATAGTCCAATCCTGGAATGCGTGTTTAATACAAATTTTGATAGATTTTTTTCACCTGAGACAAGAGTAACAGTAAAAGTATATATATTTTTTTCCAAGAGGAAGATGTTCTGCATTATCTTTTCAGATTTGTTTATTTAATTTGGGCACGCATGTTTTACCCACACAGTGGACCAGCATTAAAAGATACTTTATCATTTGTACCAGTGAATTCATAATAAGATGGTTCCTTTTGTATGAAGAAAAGTTTTCTAAATAGTGAGTGCTTGTCAGTCTTTCACTGACTTAGAGAAGGCGTTATTTTAAAAATTACCTTGTCAATTTAACTGTGACAGTAATCGAGGCAGGTACCAGCAGTTTTCTTCTGATTATGTTAAAATCTCATCTATTATTTAGTTTAAAACTGACAGCATATATTAAGGCTTAATGAAGGCTTTCAGTAATTTCAAAGATGAGATTTATCTTCCCAGGTTTTTGATGTTTCTGTAGTTTATGGGGGCTGTGATTTGAACAAAGGTTAATCTTGGGAGGAGTTTCATCCAAATTATTTTAACTTTGAAAATAAAAATTTTAAATGGAGAAAAAAAAAAAAAGAATATTACTTATGTGAAGTTGGGATTTAAAATCAAGCAGAAGGGTGATTTACTTTTTTATAATTACTATTTAAGAACATGTATTAAAATAGCATTACAGATGTAAAAAGCAACATAAATTCATGAGGAAATATTGGAAGTTCAGACTGGTTTATGAAAATGAATCTTGTTCGTAGCCTTTTTGTACTGCTCATTAAAAGTGACTGAATTTGAATAATCTTTGTCTCTACTAGAGTAAGAAGGATTCAGAGAATTTTTGAAATTCATACCCTCGAAATATAGCTCAGAGATGAGACCCTTTCCTTTTTTTTTTTTTTGTTAAGGAAACACTGTTTGGTTGATTGGGGCTTACTTAGCATGTTTTTTTTGTTGGTAGTGTTTTCTTCATTGTTGTTGTGGTTTTTTGTTGTTGTTGTTTGTTTGTTTGTTTGTTTTTTGTAAAAGTTGTGTTTTTAAGTAATATTTATGACTTTGTGTGACTCTCTTCCCCTTACAACATCTGAAGCCATCGGTTGATTTCAATCAAACTTGACAGGAGGTAGAGTCTCCAAGGTAATTAAATTCCTATCAGTTTCATAAAGAACGGGAAAAAGAAAGAATTAAACTTTCATAGATTTGCCTCAGGAACATTTCGTCTTGTTTTTGAATAGTAATTATATGGAAACGGGATGTAATTATGTTGGAAAAAGGAGGGAAATGCATAAGTATATGCAAAATTATGGAAATTTTTCATACAGTTAAGTAAAAAAAAAAAAATAAAGGAATAGACATAATCTTTAAGGAAAGCAATTTTTTTTTTTTTTTCATTGCATTGCAGAGTGAAGGGAAGAGTTAGTGGAGTTCCTGTAAAAAAAACATTATTAGTACATCTTATGAGAGAGATAAGAACTGAGATAAAGAGAGTGGGACCTTTGATCAATTACATTTCTAGACTACAGCAGTACTTGACAGAATAGTAATTTCCACTTCTGAATATGTGGTTTATTTTTTTCCACTCACTCAGAGTTCCAGATTTTTCTAATTGGGTACTTTGTATGGCAGCAGGTGTATGCGTTGATCTTTAAAATGAAGCAAACATTATGTTTTATATTTTATTTCTGCTGTCAACTGGGGAAACAAGGAGCAACAAGTGATTATGGATCTTTTAATACTTTTTATAAATGAACAATTTTGAAAGTAGTATCTCTTAAACAGTGAAGACTGTGTTTCTGTTGTTCTGCCACATATATATATTAATACTTCCTCTTCTTCAGAACAGCACATGGCTGAATTTCAGCCTTAGAAACACTGATAAAACATTAGCATTGACACTGTATACTTAGGTTAAAAGTATTCCAATTAATAAATGGTGGTTGGTGTGCTCCCCTTTTATTTCCATCTGTTTTTTAAGCAAAGATTATATTCCCTGTAAGGACATGAGTTTTATCTTATTGTAAATGTACTACATTGTTAACAAATTATTATTTCCTATATTTTGATATAATATTTATTCCAACTTTATTTCATTTATTGTTTTTTTTGCTATTAGTTGGTGAAAAAATTGTCCATGAGTTACTTGGAATAGTTGAGGTTTGATGAGAAAATAGTAACAGTTAAAAGGAGCTGAGGTTTGTGATGTGGACCAGAACATCCGCCTTAGAAAAATAAGGGCTTTTGCTACCTGGCAGTAGCAGGTGTCTGGGATGGCAGATTATCTGGATTTAATGTGCTTGGGTTTCTCTGCAGTGCAAGAAGAAACAATGAATTTAATTCACATAATAAGATAGCATCTACAGCAGATATCTATTTTATATTATTTACAGTACATAGTAAAACTCAGAAGTTCCATATTTCATTTATTTTGTGAAATGAAATGAACATTTCACAACTGAGCTCTCTAATACAACTCCCTCTCTACGATTCTATGATCTCGAAATGAAAAGCATCTTACAGACCAGTTCTTCCCCAAGAGGCAGGAAAACTGGCCATTCCTAGTTGTGGACATGTCTCGCTCCAATTTATAGGAGGGAGAGGAGGTTCTTTTAATATCTGTATACCCGATGTGAGATTAAGAAACAACGGTTCAAATGTTGGTCCGACCAGTTTATTACAAATCTTAATTAGGGAGATGGGGAAGGG
>JAOWBP010000001.1:79345113-79415189 GCA_028571105.1 Tragopan temminckii | reverse complement strand
CATTTTTAGTGAAAAAAAGATCAACACAATAAATCAACTGACTTCTGATAAATGCGTCAAAATAGCTCTTTTCTTGTGTTTTGCATTGTTTTTTCTCAGCAAAACTGATTCTCAGAGGTCAGATGAGACTTCATTCAACTAGAGCTTTTTCAGATACCACAGCATGCCTCAGGATACTGATTCAGATTGAGATTTGCAGAGTGGACACTTGAAGTTCATTTAACACTTGGGCAAATTGTTGTTACTTAAATATTCTTTCTTAGAGAAAAGCAGATGTATATCTTGTACGAGTTGCCAGTGTATTACAGCATTGCCTAGATTTTCCCTTTCCCTTAACCATTCTTGGATATTTTTCACAATATTTATTATTGACGGCAGTACTCAAAATTGAAATTGATTCTTAAAAATAATTACAATTGATTTTAAATGTATTTATTTTCCCTCAGTCGCTCTTCTTTCTACTCTTCTCAAAGTTTTTAGTGTATCTTTCAAATCTGATGATCTCTGACTCTTGAAAAGAAGAAAGGGCTAGTGAGATTTCTCTTCTTTGTTTACTTATTAGTAAATTGGGAGTTGCACTGGCAGCTTTTTCATGTCATCCTGTGCAATATGCTGTAACATTTGGGATTATCAAAACCCCCTGGCTGTTAGATACTTGGATTCCATTTAATTACAGTGAGATTTTTATTCCTAAATCACTTAGTACAGAATGCCATATTCCCCAGGTGTTAACGCAAAGCATTCAGCATACCTAAAGAGCATCTTCTGGGCAACAAACTGGACTTTTTCCAGCCAATTATCAAATGCTAATTAGAAGATGAAGTAGGTCAAGTGAGAGCAAATAACTTCTCTTGCTTGCCTTTACTCAAATTCTTTGCGAAGGCTCTCAGGTGAGGCTGGGGAAAGATTGCACCTTCCACAGGCAGATGTTTTATGTGCTATGGCTCAGTTTGCTATGACTCTCTTGTACTGTGTGCTTCTTGTCACCAGGGCTCGTCTAGTTTTTGTGTGTCCGTATGCCTCACAAAAATCTAGCAAGACTGGAACTGGTACAGAAAGTCAATTGAGTATCAGCATAAAAGTTTACATAAACGCATATAATAATAAACAGGGAATGTGTTTTCACAGTATGTGATGGGCTGATAGACATTTTTGGTGAAGGCTCCTCCAGTGAATGATGATTGAACTCTAAAATTTAAACTGTTTAATAAAAAAGTTGATTAAAAATGTGTGATATTGAAAGCATTTTGATGTTTACCTATGATCTGTTGGTACAAAGTTTGAATTTCAGACCCCTATTTTTATGGAGGGAAAGGGTGCAAAAATTGCCGTTTTTCTGATGACAACAGATGATGGAAAGTTTGGAGCACATCTCTAAGCTTTGTTATAGTATTAGCTCTTCTGTTGTTCTTTATAAACAAGATCCACATGTTCAGATTTCAGTGTATGTGGTTTTTGTTTTCAGTAGTGCCAAGTTGGATGCTATCTGCTAATTGCTACATACTTACTGCCTATCCAGTAGATGACGATTTCTACAGCTTTTTCCCTTTTTAACATCTCTCTAGAAAGGCCAAGAACTCTCTGTCCCAAAAGAAACATAGAATTGTCTATGTTTTTCTCTTCCATAGTCTTCAGTCTCACAGTTTCTTTTGATTTTTTTTTTTTGTTGTTATTATCTTCATTTTAAATCCTGAAGTTAGAACTAATGGAACTTGATCAGGTTTGTTGAAATAGTCAAAAAGATGGTTTTGAAGAGAAGAAGAATACAACTAAGAACACACTAAGATAGGAAAATTTGCCCATGATTTATTTTGAAGTGGAAGAGTGACATCTGCTAACTGCCTGGAGCAAAGAAGAAATTTCCCCTTGAGGCTTTCTTATTTCTTCCGAAAGACCTTGTACTGTTAGTGTCACAGATGGGACATCTAATTAGACTACGTATGCTGGAATTTTTGTATTTTATCTGTAAAGTACAATTCTAAAGAAATCATGAGAGGAGAAACAAAATGTAGTAAGAAACAAAGCATATCTTGAAATACAATGAGCTCATCAGTGAGTAATCCCTTAACAAGATTAGAAATATGCATAAATATCCTTCTATACTCTTGATATGGGAGTCCATGGTATGTCCATGGTATGAAAAACAGCGTAAAAAAATTATTAATCAAATCTTTCCAGTAGCAATACAGTGCTAGGCTAAAGTTCACTGAAAGGTAGCATTTTGGAGTTATTTCAAGTCCTTTTCTATTAAAAGAGAGTGGGGAAATTGTTCTTCCTAGAAGTTCTATTGTAACACAGCTTAGCTTTTCCATCAGGAAATCTAAACTCAGAGATTGAAGCTTTCTGTTTTTATGATGAAAGACAAATGAGTCATTATTGTAATTATACATTTAAAATATCGATATGAGTATCCAGTAAGTAGCAGTAAACATAGCTATATAAATTTCCTGTTACATTGATTGTATCTCATGTGATAGCACATTACCTGATTGCTGTTGATCAGCAGAATGAAATGCGATTATATTTATTACTTTTCACTGTTCAGTTTCATCGTAAACTATTATGGTAAATGTGGAAGGCAGAAAAGTAATTGCTGTTGCATTTATATTCATTATTTTTAATATGAAACTTATTTAAAATATAAGCGGAATAATGTAAATCATCATTTTATTATTGTACACTCAAGATGCAATAATCCTTTGATCATTTTAGACTATAGCAGCACCGTTCATTTTTGTAAATTAACTTCTTTCAGTTCTACAGCTCTCTTACATTGCTAAACACTTTATTTTTTCCTATGCCAGGAAACAAATACTAAGGATGATAGTGCAGCTGCTGTGCATGTGTGTAATCACTGACCTTGGTGGCATAGTAGTTTTGTGTCAAGGATATGTTAAGGAAGGTCAGTGTGCTAATTTCCTACTTGGACAGAGCATAAACTTACTCCGAGCTTTCTCAGCTATTTCACTGGCAGGTTGGCTTGCAGAGGAGTCTTTGCTACCTTGATGGGTCATTTTCTCTATTCTGCTAAGATCTATTTTAAGTTCCAGCTCTGTTGTTACATTCTACAAAGATTCTCATCTTTCCCTTACCTCTGTCACCTGAATATCAATATTCAAACCATCAAAGTATCCTGTTTTCCAGGTGCTGAACTAATGCAAACACAAAATATGAAAACATTTTGTTGCTTTTTTTTTTTTTTTTTGTATTTAGGTCATTTTCAAGTGTCCTTTGACTAGCAAAAAGAAAATACATGACCAGGCAATGGTGAATTCAACATTTTATTTCAGCGTAATGCTCTCATCCTTGTTTGATGTATCAAAAGTTCTTTTTTGTTACTGCATTATCATATTAATAGCAACGCTCAGAACAGAAATCAGTGGCCAGGTCTGCACTGTTCTCTGAGCTGGCTCTGAAGCTTCCTCTTCACAGTGTGTACTAAAACTGTAATTTATGTCTTTATTGCAAGCTCTTAGGGTTTCTGCAGGCAGCTCCTGTCAGGAGGCCATGCACCATTTGTTCTGCCACTGACTTGCTGTTGTCCTTAATGTCTTAGACGTTGTTGGCAGATTCAAAAGAAGCATAGTGCCCAGCTGGGACGGGGCTATTGCTGTGATACATTTTCATCTAATATCTCCAAGTGGGATGATGGTAATGATAGAATATGTACTGTATCTGTAAGTGTTGAAGGTATCTGATTATTGTCTGAGATGTGCCTGATACCACAGCGGAGAATGCTGTCAAACCCATACTGCATCATTCTGCGCTTTGAAATGTGCTAGAGAAGAATAAGGAACCTTGCCTCTTGTGAGAGGATATCTGTTGCTGAGGATCCTCAGCCAATCACAGCCTTGGGCACTGCATGAATGTACATGGCTCCCTGTAGGGAAGAATGGCACAGATGCTTAGATAACAAGATTGTCTCTGCTTCACCTTGAGTCTTCAAAATCCTGACTGTATCCTTGAAAACTCTACTCCCAAAAAGGATGTCTCGTGTTTTTTCTTCTCCATCCCATCTCCTCCCTGCAAATAATAGAATCCTCCTTTTGTTGTTTAGTACTAGCAAAAGGTTGATTGCATTGGCAAGGACATCCTAAGTTTCTCAGGGTTCCTTCATAAATTATTTTACTGAAATGAAAAAGCAAGCAAACAAACAAAAAATGAGCTTTTCTGCACTTTAACCAAGAAACCACAATTTTTGCTCCATTTAGGAAGCCAGCTGTCACTTTCTCGACTTCTTTACCATCTTGCTCTGTTGTTCAGAAAAGGTACTCCGCAGTATCTGTGTGTGTGTCTGTGATACCTGTATATATCATTTATGACTCTATACTCATGCCATAATTAAGTTGTCATCTTACAGCTCCCCATTACAAACTTTTTTTTTCCTCCATCAATTTTACATTCACTGTTTTTCAGTATTGGATCTTGCTTGGATGGATCTTGGTGGATTTGGAATGAACAGGGGACCATGGCAGTACTGAGCACCCTATCCTATAATAAAGCAGCGGCATGCACAGGCATTGTAAAATGGCATGAGAGCCATTGTGAAAACCAGCTGCTTTGTAGTCTTCCCCGATCTACTATTTGTAGTCATCGTGGCATTCCAGAGTGTTATTCAGGGAAAGACAATTTAGATGATCAGACACTTTGACATTAGTAACATTCCAAAAAGCACTGTGAAATCACAACCTTGTATTTTCTACCTATATTGCCCTAAGTGCTCTCATTATCTGGATTACAGAGTCATAAAGTCAGTAAGCAATAATTAGATAAGCATATATTTATAGATAAAAATAATTTGACAGTATTGGGATTGGAAGTGGGTATTTTCAATTATTTTTTGAAACATAATAGGATATTGTAACTGCAAGATTATATTCAGAGGTAGTATACTGTTGCTCATCTATCATTGCGTCTGGGTGCCTTTCATGTTAAATTGATTATAATAATAATGAAATCTATAATGGATTCTCTTATAGCTCTTTTACTTAGGGGTAGATGTTCAGATGCCAGATTCTTGAGTCATTATAATTCATTGCTTTACATGTTCTGAAGAGGTTGCTTTAGTTTTTTAGATTCAAGAGCATATATATATATATATATATAATATGTTATTATTATGGAAGAGGAATTTGAAGAAGAATTCCAATATGAAACTGAAGTTTTTCAGGCTGAAGTCCTTCAAAAGCTTGAGGAAAGAGCTTGATAATAATATGTAAGCTAAACTATCAATTTAATTAGATAAAAGAAAGTGTCACATTCTAGACATTGTATTTATTTTACGTGAAATTATATTCACTGGGACTGTAAAAAAAAAAAAAAAAAAAAGCAGATTTGTTACTGAAACAGTTTTTCATCGTTAGCTTATCATTTGCTTGATTGGATGGCAAAGATTAAATGGTCCAGATAATGACAGATTAGTAAGACTTTCAGTTTTTCCACATTACAGAAACTTTATGTTCTAAGAACACCAGAATGCCAGGAAAAATAAATGAAGAGAAATCCAAGAGCCTAAAGCTTCAGCACTCAGTCCTGCTTTTTCAATTGTCTTAGACTCTTACTGCCTTTGATGTTAGCATTTTGCCCTATGAATAATAAAAATAAACAAAATGAATGAAATCATAATCTGAGGAAGAATCTTGGCTTCTGTGCAAAACAGTCAGTTCCAGCCTTGTTGTGGTGCCTCCCTCTGTAAACATCAGCAAGACCTACTTTAAGTATGGTGTGTATCTAATTGCTTTGTTAGTGTTGTTCATAAACAGCAAACATTTTCCTTCAGACCCTAGTATTTCACATTCAGCAGCCAGTGATTCTGTTCCATTTACCCATGCTTCCTTTGTGTGGAAGTCTGATTTTATGTAAATGTACTGAGCTGGTGGAACCGTTTGCCAGTTACTCTTCAACCTTGAGACTGTTTGGACAGTTTGTAATCAGTGGTTGTAGTAAGTACTGCAAATGGACAGATACAGTTAACAAAATGCGTCAATATCTCAATTGCACGTTCTTTCCCCTATGCTTGTGTTTTCTGTTTGCTTTTATTTGGTATAACTATGACCTTTAGTTGTGTATACCAGTGAAGCATAATTCCTATATTTCAGTGTAAGTAATATGCCTGTACCTTTCTGACAAACTAAACAATCACTTATGTTGAATTAGCACTTTCCCCAGTAGCAGCCAAAGGTAAGTGTAGTTTTATGTCAACTCTGTGAAATCTCTCTCTGCATGAACAGCAGATTGGGCTGTAATGCGAATTTCTTAAAAATCCATCCCTGCAGGGATTTACATTGTTAGTGCTCTCCCACTTAAAATATGCCATAATTGAAAGGCAAACTCAGTCAGTTTTTCTCCTAATTATGCAATAACATTGTTTTATATGTCATGTAAAGTCTGTTCATGCCTTATGTATATTTTTAGAAAATCAGGAAGTTTGACTTTTTTAAAAATCTTTTTCTCTTCTTGAAGGCCAAATATATTTTGTTACTTTTTAATCGCAGGCTTTCATACTAGGAGGTTGTTTTCTGCAGTTTTTTGAGATTCTAGTATAATCAGAGAGATAACATCAACATAATCAGAGACATAACATAAGAAGAAAAGCTGACTCCTGAGAGAAAAAGAGTAGACTGTCCACATGGATAAGTTTTGGTGGCCAATGACTTAAAGACTTTTATTGTTCATATTCTTGCGGCAGAAGTTTTTTTTTTACGAGCACCTGATCTAATAACTTTATTACGCTATTAGTCTGAATTACATATATTCATGGATTATAAGAGGTATTACAAACCTGAGTAAACCCGATGAAGATTGAAACAAAACTGTAAGAGAAGACTGTTGCAGTTGGAAATCTAGGCACACTGAAGCTATTTGTGGTCATCACAGGGATTAATGTCTTATATTTTTCTGTCTTGGCACAGTTCTTTTGCAACTTTGCATTTACTGAAAGTCAAATCACTGATAGGCCATGTAGCACAGGTTTGTAATCGATAATTTCCATAACTGATGTCTTTTGTTGCTTAAAGTCACCAAAAGTTCTGTTGTTGGCTAAGCAGCACACATGTATGAAAAAAAAAGATGTTCTAATAAGCTGAAATTAGTCAGAACATGCAGATTAATAGACACACACATGGGAATTAATTACTATATTGGTGTAATGTTCAGTTAGCATGTTATGTATGCAAATGTGATTTTTTACAGTATGATTCTTCCAGTATTCTCAGTATTCAACACAAAACTCAAAGTAAATTTTGGAGTCCATTAAATATTTGAATCCTCTGATTTTCACATACACAAAGAGAAGACAAAGCATCAAAGGGGGATTACAGTCTAATAAAAGATTTGGCCTCCCTTTCTTCCAACTGAGGATCAGTGAGAGCCCAAGCTGTTCTTAACTGGTTAAGCTATTAGCGCCTGTTAGCTGAAAATTGTAATGAACAAAGCATTATTTTAATTAGTAAGAGCTGTGTTACTTGCTGTTTTAGCTTGAATGTCTTCCCGATGTTATGTGAAAGGTAAGGATGACTGTGTGAAGGATTATTAGTTGAGGTCCTGGTAGAAATTCTGGATGGGGTTATTGAGACTATCTTTGGTCCCAGACTGTATCAGATGAAGGCAGAGAGGGATAAATATGGAATGACGAGATTAGCTCAGGACTGAGAACCGTGTTCAGAACACTGATGTTTTGAATGCAGTGAGCTGCCCTTCCTGAACAGGGATATGTTCAGTATTCCTAGACTAGATAAAATCTTAAGTAACTAAAAAGGGAACAAGTAACTTTTTAATCAAGTTCCATTTCTGTCTGTTCCTCACGTGAACATTCTTGTACTTTAAATTCAGTCATCTTTCTGAATAGGTAACTTGCTTTTTTATGGTAGTGACTGCTTTATATTGTAAGAGAAGATTGTTCAGGGTAATGTGATCAGCTTCAAAGGAGGAAGTGAATCTGAACAGAGCATTTTATATACATTCCTCTGAGGGTGAAAACCTGGGACTAAAGTACGGGGACGCAGTCTCTTACAAGCTACAGTCATCTGCTAGTGCTCAGGTTTGGAGAAGAGGTTTCTCATGTGGTGAGTACATATTGTAACTGTCTGCAGGAACATTAAGTAGGAGATGCTAGGTAACCTCTGAGGTGTCCTTTATGGATGGCTTTTCAATTTAGCTCCAGCTGGCTAAATCTTAGTGTCCAGAGGAGAGTAACGTAGCTGGTAACAGGGCTGGAAGGCATGAAGGTATATCCTGTGAGGAGAGGCTGAGGGCACCTGGACTATCCAGTCTAGAGGAGGCCGAGAGGTGATCTCACTGTTCCCTGCAGCTCCCCAAGGAGGGAGGCAGATGTAAGTGCTGGGTTCTGCTCCTGGGAACTGATGACAGGATGTGAATGGCATAGAGTTGCCAGAGATGGAAGGGTAAGGCTGGGCATTAGGAAACATTTCTTTACAACGATGGTGGTCAAACAGGCTTCCTAGTGAGGTGATTGGTGGCCTGTACCTGTCAGAGTTCAAGAGGCACTTGGATAATGCCTCAATATTTATATGCTTTCACTTTTGGCTAGCCCTGATGAGGCCAGGCAATTGGACTTGGTGACTTTTGATGGTCCCTTCCAGCTGAATATAATATTCTGATTAAAATCCTTTTTTCAGAATAACCGAGTTAGGAGAGGTGATGTAGACATGACTGTCATTTGGGCGCAAATCTAATGCTCAACAGCTGAAAGAATTGGGATAAAGGAGAAGATCAAAGCAGAAATTTAATATTTTGAGCTTGACTGTCATTTTACTACAACAATTTCAGAGAACAGGAGACTAGATCTAGCATCTCCCAGTGGCTGGTCAGTAAAAGGCATAGATAACTGTAAAGAAAATTCTCACGTGTCCTGAGAGGTTTTTTCCTTCCTTTATGGGCTGCTCATCAGCTGAGAGTTCAACTAAGAGTTTCGTTCACAAGACAAGTTGCTAACTTTCTGCTGGATAACTCAATGCAGCTTTCTAACACAGCTGAAAGGCAAAGAGTGTAATTATTTGAGGTATAGCTTGAAGGTAGCTGATGGGAATTAAGAAGGTGATATTAACTTTGTAGTTAACTTAAATAAAACAATCATTGTACTTAATTATGTCTGCTTTTGGTATCTCGAAAAAAAAAGTTAAAAAAGAAATAAATGAAGGAAAAAAAACAACAAAAAGTTAACTAAGGAGAAAGATAACAGAAGGAATTACAGGACTTTTCAGGACTGGAAATTAACCCAACTGTTCAGGCTAAAGAACTTAATGAGCAAAGTTTTATCAAGTTGGTGGACAAAACAATGTTTGTATATAATTTTGCTATACATTCTGTGCTGCTGTCCATGAGGACTGCAGTTGTCTCCTCTGGCTCTCAGATTTTCTGAGGTTTTTCTTTATGTAAAAAGTCCTTATTGCATAAGGGAGAGCAGGGATTTAAACAACCAGAAAAGTCTCTTGACTTTTGGTGTGAGCTTTGTCCTTGAATGGAAATTTCATGTTGAAAACTGAACATAGATGTTAGTCGTTGTGTTTTGTCAGTAAGACAATTTTGGAGTAAGAAGCAGGATTATGATTTCTGCTTTGGAGACAATGAATAAGGCAGTATTCCAACTGTTCAGTATAAACTGTGTAAAAAATAAACTACTATATAGACAGAAAAGATGTTGGTATATATAATGCAACAGTCAGTAAAGGCAAACTTTCTTTTTTTCAGGACAAATATGGCCATTTTATGTTTCTTTGATAATTAGTAGATTGATTGAGACTAGCAAGTTTATAAAACTTTGAATATTTGAAAAAAATGATTGTAAAAAAAAAAAACCCTTAAAATATGAAGCAGTCATGTAATATAGTGCAGAAGGAGACCATATACTTGATATATTTATGACAACATTTAAAATCTCCAGAATAATGAGTATTGGAAGGCTAGCAGAGGCCTGAAGTCTACAATGTTTATGCTGATTCATTGCTAGTCTACTTGCATTGTTTTTTGTAGAGCTATCTTGTTTATCCATAATAGCAAAATATTTCATCTTTTCCACATAACAGTTATATTTTCTTCACCAATGTGTAGGTTGATACTATTAATTAATTTATTATTTATTATTTATTTATGAATTTCAATGTAATACTGAAGAGAAAGGACATACAACTTTTTTTTTAAACCCTTACAAGTTCTGTGTCATTGTATGTTTAGATGATTCATGTTTGTACCTTTCAAAAGGTCTTCTATCAATATGAATATTGCATATATGTTATAATACTCCATTTAAATCTGTACGCTCCTCTTCCCAACAGGGAATTAGCTATTAGATTGCTGCTCTCCCTTGTCAAATATAACTACTCTTCATTACCAAAGCACCACCCCATGATGAAAATATGAGTGCTGATCAGTGGAGTGTGCAGTACATTAATTCCATATTGGGAAAAAGTGTAAAACTGGGCTCTGTGGCACATATTTAGAAAGCAGTATGTTGGTTCTAAGACAAATTTGAAAAATAACCGAATTTCCAGATATTAGTTAAATCAAACTGAATTCACTACAAAAATAAGTTTATAGCTCAAATATAATTTAAAATTTTATGAGATTTAAAAGATGAGTTGGCATATCTTGCTCAACATTTATACTCCAGTGAAGAAAAAATGCACTTCTCTTTCCTTGAGAAAAATAGCATTGAATTCATGGTAGTTTTTTAGCAGTGCTGTATAGTATGGAGTAGTAAGAGGATTGTGATACAGTTCATACAAAATATATCTTTCTTTGCAGATCTATACCTGCAGCAAATGTTTCAATTCACCTGAGCATACTTCATATAAATTCATTTATCTTAGGGATTACTTCAAGCATAACATATAATGGGAATGTCATTTATAGTTTTCAAACAGGCAAGTATTATACATTCAATTTGTAAAATGGTATTAAGCATGTGCTACTAGCAGAAGTATTATTTTAAACTTCTGAAAGGCACAATCATCTAAGAAAGAAAGGAAAGTTGTTTTTTTTTTATGTCCAAACATAGAAAACATTATTTCTTAATGCTGAGAGCAGCTGAATTATATTTACAGAAGACTTTTCCATTTTTTCTCTCCACTACTGTTCTTTTAGGCCAGGCTAATGTGGTGGCACTCCAGACAGCAGACAAGAAAACTGTGGCTAATGGGAAAAACCTTGAAAATGCCCATACCATTGGGATGTGCAGTACAGCCCAGCAGAAAAGCACTCATGTTGACCCAGCTTATTAGCACTGGCTCAGTTCCACATCGGCATGACCCAGGCAGCTCCTCTTGACAGAAGGGGCTTATTATCTCATGAGCATCGCTTTGTAGGTCCAGGTTTTGCCAGGGATTAAATGGAGGCTAATGAGAACCCAGAGCTCCCAAGAGTCCGTGGAAGCATTGCCACAGGCAGCCGTACCATTGACCTGGCTGAGAGCACGACATAGTTTCACTAAAGCATCCTGCTAGGCCAGAGGTACTTCTGCAAACTGTCTGGTCTAGTGTCTCAGCATCTGTGATGCACTTCATCTACAACCCACAGAAATAGTACTGTTTTAGAGCTGAATCTATATTTAAAGAATGGCTATGCAACTGAATAATCTTTGAGTTTTGTGCCTTTCCCTATGTGCAGCTTGCTTGGTTTGCTGAATGGGCAGTGAAGGCTGAGCTGAGAGCAAGCATGTGCAGATTATCAGGCTAGTTAGTCACTGTGCTCATTATTTCTCTGAGCTACATGCTGCATGTTTCTTAGCTATGTTTAAAGCGTGTTGCATGTCAGGAATTCCAGTCTGAGCTAGGTATTGTCATGACCTGTCAGCTGGCCTGTCTGCTCCAAACTGTTTGGAAATCATTAAAAGTGTATTCATGTAGTATTTGCTAAATATATGGTAGGTATGATAGAAAGATTTAAAGTCTCTTTGCGATACATTTTCATAATTTTGGTCAATAAATATATTTTGGAAATTTTCCTCATCTTTGTTAATAATCTAGTTTTTTTTCTTGGTACTCACTAAACTGTCAAGTTTAAAAAACTAAAAGAATGTTCAATAAATTAAAAGCGACACACTAAAAGAAGTGTTGATGGAGAGAAGAGCAAATATAAGAATGTAAGAATGTTATATTATGTTCTTTAATAATGAAGAAACTGGGTGTCTGCTTTTCCTGAGCAAACAACCTTAGAAAATGTAAAACAAGCAAAGAAAACAAAGACAAACAAACAAAATCTTTTTCTGCTTCAGGTTAAAATAGTAACAGTAATTACTGAAAATAGGTAAAATATCTTGGAAAAGAATGAAAAAGGAGAGGCTTCCTACTTAAGCTACTGTGAAAATGGGCTGGAATTTATTAGTTAATAAGTACAGCCAAATGTATTCTCAACCTCCACCTACTTGTACAGAACTTGAACTCTTTCAGGAATGGAGCATCCACTGCTTCTCTGGGCAATCTATTCTCTAGAATCACAGATAAAAAAAATACTGAGGGGAACCAAACCATTATTTTACCTTGCCAATGTGATGCAGATTTGATCCTGTATAAAATATTTAAATATTTGCTCTTTCCAGACATAGTCCTGTGGTTCTTACCAGAGAAATAACCTATTTCAGAGAGATGGCAAAAGAAACATGAAATTTGTTTTGTTTTGTTTTGTTTTTAATGACATTTGTTTACCATTTATTCCAGCGTGATTCTCATTAGCAGACTTTCACACCATTTGTCCATCTCTTTCCTGTCAATCTTGAAGCTTCTAGCTGTCATCATTCATGTTTTTAGAAGGAAGGAAAAAACATTTTTATTTTAAAACATGACTGCTATCTTAGTAGGGTTTTTTTGGTGCATTTTTCCAGATTTTTTTTTTCTCTTTTTTTTCCATGTTTTGTCATGCAGCCTACTTCCGTGAATATAGATTTCTCTTTAAAATTAGTTCTCAGAATGCTTTCTACCAGTAACTGATCTGTAGCGGGATTCTACTACAATCCAAGGGATTCCTCTTTTAAAAATCTCATTAAAATCTGAACATACAATATGAAATGAAAAATCTTTCCCCAGGGCACAAAGGCTGTAGATGATACTGCATTGCAAAGCTAACTAGGTGGGATAATATTAGGCAGTTGGTAATGAAAATATCAGAAAGATTTAATTGCTAAAAATGTGTAACAATTAAGGTGAAGAAAGCTGCCCTTTTCTACTGTATGTAATATACAGATGAGAGAACAGACTCAAGTTTTTTTTTGATCATAAGGCATTGGTCAGATTATTTTTTTTCCAGACTTGTCATAAATAGACAGAAAATCTTGTAGTAAAGACAGTACCACGATATATAAACCAGTAAGTTAGATTTTAATACCTTCTTGTTATAGAAAAGCAGTTCAGACAAAAACGCACACGTACATTACTATATATACTCACATACTTCAGACATTTTAAATAAATGTACTTTTACCCATTGTCACTGGCATACTGTAAAGAAATACTGTCAGTGTCTAAGGTTTAAAAACATTTGTGCTTTAACATGCAAAGATCTCTGAATAGAGTTGTCTGTAATCTCAGTTCTTCATAAAGCTGTATCAACAGCCAGGGTTTATCTCTTTATTTCTAAATTTGTATTTCTAAATAGCTTTTCCTGTGGTGAATCAGCAGTTTGTTTCTTGAGTTCCCTCCTAATGAGAGGCACTTGAGAGCACTTAATCCTGAAAAGGCAGTGGGATTAGAGGAGTGTTCCAAAGGCGTAAAAGAAGCATTCCTTAAATGACACCCTTTTGAAAATCCTTGCATTCACTTAATAGTGAAACTTTTAGTTGTGGGTTCTTTACAATTCCTATACCCTTCTGTATGGCCAATTACTGTTTCTATCAGGCCGGATTGAGATGAGTTGAGCATTTTTTTCTGTTTGTATGCTGCACAGAGAGCTGAGTATTTTTCTTTTTGATATAGACCTCATTACAAGCATTCATTGCCTCTATCACCTTTTATAATCTGCTTTCATTTTTATAGGTGTATATTTGCTATAAGCATACCAAGGGAGAGTTATCTGATCTAATAGAAACTGTGAAATAAAGGTGAAGAAAGAAGTAATTGATAACAAAATTCATAGCATCTAAATAAAGATATACTATAACTTGCTTTTGAGTGCCTTGGAGAGTTAAGATTTTTATTTTGTGGTACAACACTCTTTGTCTTCATGTCCCACTAATGTGTAACTTCTGAATTTACGGTAAAATGTTAACAAAGGGATCATCAACAGAGTTGATGAAGGTTTAGCTACTTGAGAAGAGCATATTGTCAATTAAGACAAATATGAGGGCTGCTCTGAAAGTAATGCCTCCTATTTTTTTTTATGTTGCCCACAATGTCAGGGTGGATGTTGGTGGTATGGCAGTAGAGGTTGAACCTTGTTAGTGCTTGAGCTGCTAGGATAGTAGGTTGAAGTACAGTGCCTTGTTATAGATGTCAGTTTTGTTGTAAATGCCTTATTAGGAACATGCAAACAGGTATAAACACAATATTCTATTTGTCGTGTTAAATAGATGTAATTTTTATCATAGAAGTCTTTCAGAAATGTAACTGAACTGTATGGACTTCATAATAGTGCATAATTTGCTTGGGATACAAAAGTCTGGAATTTGAGAAAAAGACGACAAATTCTTTAGGCTATCATGCCATATTGTCTTTGATTGAAATGTCTGATTTTAAAAAGGAGAGCTTGTAGAATGATCTTGCTTTGTAGACACGCTTTTCTTTCTAGCAGTGCAGTACAGTAACAATTCATCTGATTTCCAGAGGGTGAGATGTGCTTTGTGTTTAGGCCAATCCATAAACATACGTATCTTTTCCATCTAAACTCAAAAATTTCGTTGCAGAAGTTAAATGAGCAGGGCATACTGCAGCATGCAATACTCATGCAACTTTGACATCTGGTTTCCTGGAGTAATTTTTCACAAATTTCTGTTCTGCATAGATAAACTAATATAATTTGATTGACTTCAAAATAAATGTACCACAGAAAGAATTAAAAAAAAAAAAAAAAAAAAAATTCTGCATGCCCGCAAGTGAGATTCCTGACTTTTGAGATTTAAGTTTTCTTCACAACTTTGCAAAGCCTTTTTGTGTGATTTGGAAGTCTGGCTTGCTCACAAAGATGGAGATGCTGGAACAGGAGCTTTGTTCCAGAGTGATCTTTTCTGTTGGTTATCAGGGATAACGTGAATTGACACTCTTCTGTGATGCTGAGCCACTCTAGTCCTTGTCCTGTTCTGCTGAGAGTTGGAAAAGATTATCTCCTATAGGTTACATAGCAATAAGTTTTCTACCGACTGTATATATGTATGACTTATGAATCTTTCTGTATATTAGGCTTTTTAATGATTATTTATTTATTTATTTTCAATGTGCTATATTGTAAAATGAATTTGAGTATAATTTGAGTGCATCATCAATATTTTTTTTTAAATTAAAATGTTAGTCAGACAAGTCTTTTTAGGCATCTTCCATGTCATTAATTTATAAAGAAAATGGTGTATTAAAATGCAGTTTTGGTTAATGTATAACACAAGCAAAATTATGAATGTCTTTTCTGATAGTCATTACTCTCTGAACCTCCTCATTGGGAATTTGCAGCAGCTGAAATGACAGAACACTGTGTAAAGGTGCAGTATCTATCAGATGTTGCCAAGGATGCTATACAAGGACAGAAACATTTGTGGGAAAAAGAAAACCACAACAACCTGCGTCTTTGTTTCTGCTCTAACAAAGAAAACAAATATCCACACTCTGCTTTGAATGTACTTACTTAGATATGTCTGAGAGCTGAAGGTGTTGCTCGTGGCTGAATAGGAATGCATTTAATATTTGGGAACAGCTGATGAAACTTGGACTGAAATTCAGTACAAAACATTCAGATTGAGAAGTATGCATATCAGGGCAGCCATACTGTGATGTTATCTACATAGTTCCCTCTGCACAACATAAATTCATTTAAATTTGAAACTAAAAGATATTAAACCCACCATCTTAGAGGCTACAGTTCACTTCTGATGTGAAATATTTAATATCCTGTCCCCTTTATATAACTCCTTCTATTGCTCCAAGTTTTTTCAGTGTTGTTTTGATGAGACTTCATTCTGTAAATCTTTGTCAAGATATTCTTAAAGTAGTCACTGACTTTCCTGCTCTAAATGCCATTTTCCGTCACCCCTTGGGAGATAAAGCATTGTTCCAGTTGCTTACTTAGAACCAAGAGGTTGCTTGTTGGAAAAGCAGGCTGTGGGCATTTGTTAGGACATTATTGCTCACAGGTCAAAAGCAAATGAAATATTTAAAAGGAACAAAGCTGTTTTAGTTGTGTTTGTCTGTTTTCCTTTTCTTCTAAGAGACAAGATAAAGCTTTTCTCTTTGTCTCATATCTATAAATACATGTACGTATGTGCATGCAAGTGGCTTAGGACTTAACATTTACAAGTTGTGTTCTGCTTTTAGCTTTTATTGGTGGATTTTACTAACTCAGAAACATTAGGCATAACACTTTAAAGCTGGCAATGGTTTCAAAATTAATAGTGCATAATTTTTGGTCAAGGAAGCAAAGAGAGTTTATTGCTTTAATTACAGTGTAATGTTCATATTAAATATATTTATATTTTAAAATTCCAATTTTAAGGAGATTTTAATAGAAACTGGAGCTGATGAGGCAAAGCAATGCAAAAAGGCTGTTCCAGATGGCACATATCCAAAGGGAGACATTTGCGTATTGACAACAGTGGAAATATATGAAAAGAGAAATAAATAGCGAGTATGAGACCAGTGAAGAGAATCCGAGTGAGAATAGTTCAGGACTCAATCTGTTGTTGTAAGGAAAGGAGGAGCAGTGCTCTCTACATGCTATAATCTGATCCCAAGGAAAGATACAGGGAATGTAAGTGCTTCAGCCAAGCGATAGAGGAAAGCAAAGAATGAGTCAGCAGAGCAGTTACAGATGAAAGTGAAGAGTGCAAATACAGTAGGGAAGGGAGAAAGTGATGAATTTGTAATGAAGAAAGGTCTTGAGGTGATGGTGGAAATAGAAGGATCATATTTATGGACTGGAAACAACAGACTACATGGCTTTAGCTGCTGTTGGGATAACTTGTTGGATCAAAGATCTAATCTGGCATAATGCTGTTCATTGTGTTGGAGGAGAATTTTCTTTTGCAAAGAAAGCACTTTGTGGAGTGTTTGCCTTTGATTAACTGCATGTACAATTATTTGGTTAAAATATGAAAAAATACTATTGCACGTTAAAAATAGTGTAGTAACCTACTGAATTTGCAATCTTTCTCATTCCATTTTGACATTGTTTGAAGCGGTAATATCAATTTTATGAAAATCTTCTAACTAACTCAGGTGAAGGTTAGAATTAAAAATTATGTCAAGAGAATAGACTTTTTAAATGAAAAGCAAATAGCAGCTGCTACCATTGAGTATAGAAAGGAAGTTTTCTTGCTAAATAACTAATTGTAGTGTCATATGCAGTGCAACTTTTGTTCAAAATCTTTACTCTCCAGTTTCTTTCAAATTTTGTTTTTTTAATTTTTAGCTGTTAGGTATTTGAATATTTTGGTTTAGATATTCATTTCTTCCTGAGAACTTCATTTCTGTGTCCTGTAGAGAGTCTGCAGTGTCATCTCACAGCACCAAGGCAGACTTTTCTTAGCCCATCAGATTCTAATCAGAAAAGAGACCACGGATTATGTGCTCAAATAAAAATTTGTGGAGACCAGAAACTCAATAGTATGCTTTTTGGGATTTTGATTGAAATAATCTTTACAATAATAGTAATAATAATAATAGTAATTTTTAGATGTCACTGAAGATGTGATTCAGCTATATCATGTTTGGTTATGTGCATGCATATCACAGTGTGTTATATTTTTTAATTGATAAATATTTTTAGTTGTCACCAGTTCCAAAACCTCTTTTTTTCCGTGTTATATCTATTAATGTAGTAGAATTTATGTTGTTTTCATTAATTAATATCATTTTTATTTCATTAAATATACAAGGGCTGCTCTGAAAGCGATTCCTCCTATTTAATTATTGCAGCCCACAACATCAGAGGTGGATGTTGGTGGTTTGGCAGTAGAGGAAGAGAACCTTCCCATCAATGTTCTGTTACATTTTAGTGCCTTGTGACAGAGGGCAGCAGAGGGGCAGTCTGACAAAATGGAGTCTGACATGGAAGTGCTGGAGAAACAAAGGGGTGGAATTGAATTTTCCATGTGGAAAATATGGCACCCATCTACATTCATTGGCATTTGCTTAATATTTATGGAAACCAAACTGTGCATGTGAGACAGAGGTGGGTGGTGCCTTTCAGTAGTGGAAAAAGCTATGTGAAAAACAGGTGCAAATGCATAGCCGATGGTGGTATCTGTGTTGCAAAGGAGTGTTTTGTAGCTGAGAATTTTCTCTATCCAGTAGAGTTATGATGTTCTTCGTCTCTTGTAGTTTCTATGGAAATAAATTGGAGGCAGTACTTTCAAAGTGACCCGTGTATTTGTTTTTATTGAATGTATCCCATAGAGAGTATTGTAAATTGAAGATTAAGTCAAAATTACTCTGCTTGCAAATATGAGATGTGCTACCTTGCACTTTGTAACTTCCACCTATTGTCTCTCCTACCCAGCATGATGGAGTCTTCGCTCTGGCTGGGCCAACCCCAGTATTGGCCCAAACCTGGCACAGCTGTTTTTCCTTTGTAATTCAAAGTAAGGAGTGAAAAGGACTTTCTTCATCTACCTCTAGAAATAGTGGAGATTATTGTTGTTCTTCAGTGCATAGGAAATTTCACTACTCAGTTAGTTAATTTTGGGATGCACTCAAATAATGTGTTAAAAATCATTTTGAAAGCAGTGCTTGTCCTCAGTAAAGATGAGATTGGTTTCAAGTTTGGTCTGACTAGAACTGATGAAATATGATAGCTGTAATTTTCTGATTGCTTGAATTCATACACTGTTTTACTTTCAATTATAAGTAAAGAAGAGTGTTCATTTGTTGATTATTTAATGTTGCAAAATTAAAGGAATAAGTATGTGTCATGTGAAAAGGGCAGAAAAGTTTGGCAGAAAATACACCCTCTTATGTTCCAGCTCCCAGAATGGATGGGGGTGGCTGGGCTTAGTTTCTGTGTGACACCCAATTTGACACTGTAATTCCAGTCATGTTCAATATATAAACTGTCATGATTACAGATTCACAAATAGCACACTGCCCAGTTAATCTATTTGTGTTTGGATGGGCTCTCACAGCCACTCTTGAGGAGTTTGTCTGTACCCGACAAGAACACTTAGATTAGTGGATTAGTGAACAGTTTATTAAAGCAGCAGATTACAGATTCTTTTGGATTGCCAGTGATAAATGCAGTGTCTATAAAACATGTGAGGTTAATCAGTAATGTGAACAGTACAGCCAACTGCAATCACATGAAATCGTGGAATAACTGTATAGAGATTTCAGAGTTTCCCAGGGAAGCACACAGCATAACTGTATGTGCGGATCTTATGTAATAGGAAAAATGGAAAAGAAAAGAAAAAAAAAGAAATGTTAGTGTGAAAGGATAAAAGCTGCTGAATACTTCATTTTAGCTCTTTAGGCCCTTGATCAGTATCAACTGAATTTAGTACAACTAAACATAATAAGAATTCTTGGTAAACTTGGTGGTAATTGAGAAGGAAGTTAGAGAGGAAGACCTTGTACAGCCTGCTCTGTGTCCAACACCGTATTTTCCTTCTGTCATTTTTCCTTTCTGAAGATAGATGTTACTGTGAGCTTTGTACATGCAGGTTTGCCAGCACAGTACCCAGTTTTCCTTTATGTTAGTTTGCCAGCACCCGGAGTGCTTCAGAGCCAAGACAAGTAAGAAAAAAGACCAAGAAATGAAAGCAGTATCAAAAATCATGGGGAGAACCAATAATAGAAAAATCGATGTTTTGTGGGCATTTGTTTAAATAGAGCTCTTTTCTTTTCTAGAGGTCTTAATTATGAAGACTCATTGGGAAAAAAACAAAAAACAAAAAAAAAACCACATTTGATTTACACCAATGTAAGCTGCAGGGTCTAAATTATTATACGTCTTTGTGCAACAAAGATGGAGCTACCCTTTGAAAAGAACCTGCTAATAGAGACTTGTAATTTCTTTTCCTTCCCACCCAATTTTCACCATGCATTTCAGAGAAAATTTGATCTACCCAATCATTGCTTTAGGCTAATAGTCTGTAATATAATATAGTGTCAAGAATGTTAAACTTAATGAAAAAAGAAGGGGAGAATCTTAAGAGTTCACTGAAACCACTTCTTTGAACACTTTTTTCCTCAGGATGTGTTCATTTTTCTTGGTGGATTTTGTGGAAAAATTATTAATTGAATCTGAAACAAAGGAAAAGAGAAAGCCAGTACAGCCATGTAACTTCCACATCTAATGTACATAATGAAGCTATAAATCCAGGAAAGGTATTGTTAAAAACTCAGTTGCATATAATGTACAAGAATGAGAGTATTTTACCCTCCTCATGTCAGGTATATTTTCCTATACCTGTTTGAGATTTATACTTGAGCTTTTTAAAATAGAAAACAGTGAATTTTTTTTCCAGTTGCCAGGGCAAAATAATCACATTCTTTACCTTCTATATAGTTTTAAATTCCTGTTGTAAAGTTAAAAGAAGGAATAGATTCTACGTATTCATAGTATTTAATTGCAACAAATAGTTTAATTACCTGGCTCACGCATGTATGACAAACCCCTAAAATCTCATAGGTAATTTGATAGTACGTATGAGATGAAACACCTGCATGTCAATGCTTTGGTCTATTTGCATAACTCTCTTTAGCAGGGAGGCAATGGAAAATCTGCAACAATGATTTAACATGTCTTTATTTGTTCACTGCTGTCCTTCCATCTCTTCCATTAATATTTGTTTTGTTTTTCTCCTTCATGCTACAGCAGTAATGCTGATGATGCAACCCCAGACAGTCGTTTCTCTGTAATAGCTTTAGGCACGGCATGCTTTATTTCCACTCCTGAGCAGGCTTCGCTCTCCAGGTCTGTATGTGTGAAAGCTCATGAAAATGAGAAGTTTTCTTAAACTTCAAGGATGTATGTAATGTACAGAGCTAAAAAGGAATGGATCAAAGAACTAATGCAGCCATAATAGAATTGAAGGTAGGAGTGAGAGACTTTCTTGCTAGAAACAACTCATTTATTTGATTCAGTTCTTTGGTGGTAGCTTTTATGAAAGAGAAAGACAAACACAAGTATAAGGCAAGAAAAGGAACATTATTCCTTCACCATCCTATCACATATAAAATATAAGAAAAACACGGTAAGAAACAACTTATGTGTGGACTCATGACAGCTTTGTTGTTATTCTGTCTTTAGCTCATAAATGCACAAGACAAGATGCTAATATGTCATAATATTAAATATTCTACTTCTGAATATTCTCATAAAAGATAAGAATTTCAGCATTGACTGTTCTGGTTTTGCGGATGTTGTGGTTTAATGCGGTAGGTAGCTCAGCACCACA
Source organism: Tragopan temminckii (assembly GCA_028571105.1). Classification (NCBI taxonomy): domain Eukaryota; kingdom Metazoa; phylum Chordata; class Aves; order Galliformes; family Phasianidae; genus Tragopan; species Tragopan temminckii. Next base: position 79,393,648 of record JAOWBP010000001.1, on the reverse strand, counting down.
CAATTATTTGCTCAGCACGCTTTTCTGGATATGCACACACCCAATGGGATTGCTGTCATTATGTTATAAAGTACTTACGCACACTGGAATGAATAGGATTGATTTCATTTCTTTTCAGTTATTTATTTACTAATGCGTAAAGTTAGATACAAACTAGATTCATGTCTTTGTAAGTTATGTTCTGTACTACTGGATCTCCACAGTGGTGAGTTTATTTTTGTTTAAAAGTAATGCTGACCATAGTTCCTGTATAATTCGGACTGTTTTTATTCAGTTAAAAGCTTTTTTGAGTAGCTGCAATTTGGTTGACAGTGTTGCTCAATCATTTAAAGGTATCTCACCATTGTAACCAACAGACATTCACTTATTAAATAAATAAGTTTAATTACTTTCTAATGATCAATGATGTACTTAGTAAATTGCCTGTTTTACTATTTTAGTACTGTATTTCTGTTTGGCTCTTGTTTGAGAAAGTGGAAGATTGCTAGATTTATCTGTATATCCTTCATTATAGTAAATTAAGCTTGAGATACTACTCAGACACCATTAACTTTTGATAATAAGAAATTGTTCTATCTATGATAGTAATCAAATGTTCTATCCATTATGAGCAGATGAGAAATGACCAGGCTTTCCTTTGACATAAGGGAAGTTAGAGTGACTCAACACCGACAGATTAGCTTTGAAACACAGGCATGGCTGTATGCATATACATAGTAATTCAGAAGTGTAGTTGATAAATTGATTTTCTGCTAATCTGTACATGAGCTTTTCTACATGAAAAATGTTGTACAAGTGAAATCACTGAATCAGAAACTGTTACATAATTTTAAAGAAAAAAAGATTTTAGGTTACTCTTACCATATCCTGCAACATGGGTTTTAGGCAGTGTTCATTCAGGGTTTTGATGTCAAACTCTTCCAAATCATTTTCTTTTCTTGTGAGACATACTATGACTAATTATGACTGAATTGCTGCTTATATAGTTCTTCAGGTGTTCATGCTCTTCTATTGATTTATAGTCTCCTCTAGTTCTTCACCATATTTCTTTCACAGTTTAGGAATATGTATGCGGCTAAACCATACTCAGTACTGTTGTACTGCAGGGAAAAGATTGTGACAAAGAGATAATTCATTCCTTAAATATGTCATCTCTGTGAACTGTGGTATCAGAGCAATTAGACTGTGACATCAATAGTATATAGAGGAAAAGGGCTAAACTTTCAAGAAAGGATGACCAGTACAAGATGTATTGCCAATGATTCAAATGAAGAATGAAACCTATGACATTTATATCATTGTGGTAGGATAGCATTTTTATGCAATAACTGTTATGAAGAATATGTGAAATTAGGTTGAAAGGTATACAACTTTTCAAAAGCCTGAGCTAAGAAAGCAATTTTTGTACTTAGAAAATAAAGGAATTGGAGACACTGGAATTTCTTAGATTAATGACATCCTTTTAAATACAGAATCACTGCAGTTTGAGAATTATTTCAATAATATTTCTGAAATCCTTCTTTGAAAGAAATAGAAACTTTGTATTGAGAATATTATTGAAAAATATGAGTTAATTTCTTGCAGAAAGAACTTTGGTCTTAGATTTGAAATAATTTGAGTGAATGGGAGGGAAGTTATTTTACTTTTTAAAGTATGATATACATATAGAATTAGAAGGGCTATTTTTTTTATATTAGCTAGTATGAAATGATTTAACTTTATATATAGTCATGTCTAAAAGATGTCAATTATAACTAGTTAGAAGTCACCTTAAGAATACTGAATGCAGAAAAATGCATAATTTCAAACACAATGGCTCATAAGTGCCATGGCGTGTTCTTTTAACTGTGCGCAGTGCATAAAATGTTGAATTATAAAATTATAATTAATATGTTCTAAGTATTAAATATGCTCTTTTGGCATACTAATGTTATACTATGGATCTTTTCAGGAGACTAGCAGTTATATATTAGAATTTTTAATTTGGTTCAGTAGTGATCACTGAGTGGCAGATTTTTGAGCCAAGTATAAAATGCTGAAATGCCTTTGTGTGTTCTGTGGTGCAGGAAGCTAGTCAAGGTGTTCTTGCATGCCAGCAGTTCATGCCTCCTGGGTTTTCCTCGTGCAGATGGGAAGGCCTTCAGGAGATAAAGAGGGCAGAAGATGTTTTTGAAGATAGGGTGGCTGAGAGATTTTTATGAAATAGCAAGTACTTCTTCCACTACTGAAGTTTATAATTAAATCCCCTGTGAGAAGACTTGAAATTAAGTGATAAAATCTTTCATTTCAACTACTTTACTTATATTTACTTCAACTGTGTTTAAAACAGCAACTTAGTTTTTCATTAAGAACTTATATTCTTAAGATTTTGCATTTTTTAAGTGCTTTTGTGTAGTATGCAAGCATGTTTCAAGCTCTTCTAAAAAGCTTTTTTAGATATTTCTCCTCCAGAGTGTTTTCAAAAAATACGTGTAACACTTCTAAAAGCACAACGAATGAGCAATATTTTACCTTTTTAATAAGAATTGGCTATGAATGATCTGCTGTTAAGATTGTTATAACAGATCTGCACACTGTTTTTATCTCTGTTAGCAAATACATGAAGCCACTACATTATTTGCTATCAGGAAGTAAAAAAGACCATACAACATTAGATTAGACTTAATTGGCAAATTTCAAGCTTCAATCAGTTTGGACAAAATTAAAATCATGAGCTCTTTTATCTTTTGTTACGTGGGCCTAAGATTAGTTGTGCTGGTATAACATCTAACAATATGAATTTGATGCAGCCTGTGGCAATTGTTAAATTTATTAGAACTGTATGTTTTTGCATCTCTTCTGAAAAAAATTATTACTGGGGAAAATTCTTTACAAATAATTGGAATTTGTTCAAGACAGAAGTACTCAGTTCTTCCCTAAGGAATTCCAGCTTCTGGACTTTCATGTCTGTGATAGATCAGATGATCTTACACAAATAGCTAAAATAAACATTTACAACATGAAAGTTTGTTAAAGAAATGAGAAAAAATAGAATATTATATAAAAGTTTAGAATCCAGTTGATTTGAGAGTAAAATAAGTTCTCTAATGAAAAGGATTCTTTTGCTGCATTATTAATATAATATAATCGGCTTCCAAGCTTTGGTGTGTTATTACTTCTTAAGTGTTATCATTTATTTTTATGCTGTTCAATAAATATAGAAATAAATCAATATGTAAATATGTTAAAGTAGCTTGAGAAACAACTGTAGAATTAAGCTAACAGGTGGAAATGACAGATATCTGGCCTGGAGCATAGAAATACTTTTAAGTCCTTTTTATTATTTTTTTTACCATCATTACATGTCTTCAGTTCTCTAATACATCTCTGAACACCAATAGGCAGAATTTGACAGAATCAGCAGCTGATTTTTTTTTTCTTTGTAACACCACCATGACTTACATGATTTCTTATTCTCTTTGTGGCTAATGCATACTGTTAATAATGATTTTGCTGAGGTAGAAAATAAAAAAAGTCTTAGGAAAATATAAACAAATTGTAGAGGATTGTAGAGAGCTGGACAGGGCTCTGAGCACCTTGATAAAGCTTTAAGTGTCGCTGTTCATTGCAGGGGAATTATATGAGATGGTTTTCAAAGGTCCCTTCCAACTCAAATGGTTCTACGATTTTATGAAGAAATTTAAATCCTAGACAGGTACCATTGCAACATTTTCTGCCTATATCTTTGTGGAAGTACTGAGAAGAAATTTACAATAATGATTTTTGGCTTACAGGTGCCTTCTAGTCTCCCAAAGATGAATAAGGAGCAGTTGAGGCTTTTGCTATAACTAAAGCATTGGTGCTAGTTTGTTCAACACAGAAGTAGCTTTGCAATTTTCTTCCAGCTTCTGAAGCATGTTTGAACTTCACTCTTCCTCTTGAGTCTACTTATTCAAAAATGGTACAGAATTTTTTAAGGCCAAACTAAACATACCTTTTATATATATATTTTTAATCAGTCTTTTGTAGTGTGTTTTCTTTTTTATTATTATTATTTTATTTATTCTTTTTTCATACTCTACAGGTCATTAGAGTGACAGGTCATTAGAGTTACAGGTCATTACATTAGAGTGTCTGCTGTTGACTTCCTGTAAAAATATCCTTGAGAAAATGCTTGATGCTTGCTGAGTCAGATTACAGATTGTTTCGGAAGGGCTACAGCAGCACCAGGTCAGCGCCTCCCAGTGAGATGTATAAAGTAGATATTCAGAGTTCACAAGATACTCTCAATAAACCTGCTGTGTTGACAAAGTGTCACAGACAGAATCTCAATGTGGTTGTGCAAGTGCCACCACTGCTGTTTTTTGTCTGAACACATACATTTCAGTTAACCCCTCAGTTTCTAGCCTCTACTTGTGAAGTCTCTGGGCTGCTTTTAGAGTGTTGCAAAGAAGGTGTTAGATACAAGGCATGTTAGATACAGGGCCTACAAGGCAAGAAGAGGTTTGCTCTAGTTCCCGTATGGAAAGACTTCAACCTGTACATTCTTCTGTTTTATCTAAGAAAATTCTCTGTCCTTGTATAATCAGAGTTAACTAACTAATTATCTGTGTCAGTTACAAGTATCTGTCTTACGTTTAGGATATTTTAAACATTTAAAATTATCAAACGAAACAAAATACCATGTATTTCTTTTTTCCTGTGATTACCACATCAGTAGTCATCATTATCTGGAAAGGCAGGGTTCCAGATGTTGTGGAAGCATTTTTGTGTAGGGATACTAAAGTCATTGCTATAGAAACTGCAAGAGGAGATGACTCTTTAGTACAGGGATAGACAATAATATATCTATTTACACCAAGAGAGCTGTGGAAGAGAACTTACCTGAAATGCTGTTTTCTGTCTGTGTATCATGAAGACATTCAAGTTTTACAAGGGTTATTTTTAAAGTGAAGTCTCAGTTTTATTCAGGAAAAAAACTTTTTGTAGAATTATCCAGAGAGTGCAATTACTTCAAAGGAAGATAAAGTTCTTTGTTACTGTCCTCATTAAATCAAACTCAGTACTTGAACCATTCTATTTTCAATTTTTTTTTTTAATTGTTTGTTTGTTTCACTTGAAAACATGTCTTAGAAGCCTTGAATCTGCTTGCACAGTAAGAGAATTTTAAGCCTTAGGGGAAAGGCATAAATAGTAGCCCCTCAAATCCTGATAGAATGAAATCCATACAATTAAAAGAACATTCAGACTAGTGATTAAAATTTCCGTATACTACAGAATAATTTCATTACTGAATTACTTTTTTTTAAAAATAATCAGTGGACTTGCATTAATGGAAAATGCCATAGATATCTATCAAAATGAAACTTTCAAGGACATAGCTCATTATCAATCACGAGGTTTTACATGCAGTATCAATTCTGCTCTACCCAACATTGTGCAAATACAGTTTAATATCAAACAAGCATCTCTTGAAGTGAATTCATTTTTTTTTTCCTTTTGATTTTCAGTAAAAATAAAGCATTGCAAAGGAAGTCTCTGAAATAAAACAAAATCATTATTTGAGAAAACTTTCAGCCAGGTAAGGCTGAAGGTATCTTCAGGCTAGTAATATTGATTAGTGTTGCTAAAATTTGATAGTTGATAATTCAACGTGATTTTTTGCTGTAAGGATTTGACGGTTTCTGTACATGTCCTTTGGTTTAACATTACAGGCACATTATTAATTGACAGAAATTAGAAAGAGTGACTTAAACTAACCGCTAGCTGCATAATTTATTAATTTATAGACAGTAAAAATACTTCTGGGTTTATGACAAGGAATTAATAATCATGGAAATAATATCACTGAACTTTCATATCAAGGAGACGCAGTAATACAACTTTTGAATTAATGTGCACATTTAATATCCTTACACCATGCAATACTTAAATCAGAGAGAAACTGATGCCATTAGAAACCTAGAAGCAGGAGAGTGCAACTCTTAAAAAAAACATTACACACACAGTCAACCTGCAAAGGTCGTCTTTCCTTTTCTAATTGTGGAATATGAGTAGTGGAAGGAAACCTAATGTTATCATCTCTGGTCGAATGCCTTGTGATGAAAAAAACACAGCTTCTGTGAATGGCTGATGTTTATACCTTATGAGCTTCTACATCTGTCATATTTTTCTGTGTAATAGAGTAGGAAATTAATATTTTACTAAACACATGCTTAACTGATAATGATGCTAATAATACATTTTTGTTATTTAGCAGGGGGGAAATTACCATCATTTTTGTTGTGATTTGCATTCTCTGATATTTGAATCTGTAATGCTTGAATATTCAAATGAATACTAGTGGTTCATTTCTCCTATTTAGATTTGAATAATTCCCTTTTGAGGTACTTTGTCCACCTAGGATTCTAATTTCTAATTAAGAGCTAATGGGAGGGAAAGTATTTTATTTGCTGTCCACAGATGTCCTTTGAGACTGAAATCTTTAGTTTCATGGTTAGAGACTTTGCTTTTGAAGAAGAAAAAAGACTGAAATTTCAAACCAATTCCAAATGAGAAGGAAATTACAACTTGAGAAGGGAGGAAAAATTTTTTAGAGTGCTTGTAAAAGCAAGCGTATTGAATACAAGGAAATGCACTTGAAAAAAAAAGGAAACAGATCAAGTGACTCTCTTTTGTGTTTTTTGATAGAGAGGTTTAATCACAAACTAGGTAATTACATAATTAAATTTTTATATTATGTAAGACAATTTTTCTGTTACCAGTTTTGGAAATATGTATTACTTTGTGGACTGTCTTTAATTCTTTTTTCAATTGTAAAGAAATTATAGTATGAACTTCAACACATCTTCAATAAGTTTCATGTTAGTTTTAGACAGGTAATCACAGAAGCAATTAGGGATGTTGTCCTGAGGCTCCTTTACTGCAGGTGCAACCATCTGATTGCTGTTTTGTAATTACTGTATATTTCTAACCACTTGTATGCTTCTGATAGGTTACACAGTGTGCTTCAAGTAAATGAAACCTCCTTTGAAGTTGCAATGCAAACTAGTCATTTACGTTAGTCTCAAAACTATTCGTTGTAATGCTGTTTGGTTTGTGACACTCAAAGCTAATGGTGAATTTGTCACACAATTGGTTAAATTCTCAGAGGAAAAAAAAAGAGAAAGTTGAATAACAGTGCTGATTAAAACACTGAAAGTAGAATTCCTTGAAATATGCAAAAAGCTGTAAATGATTACAGAGGCAATGCCAGCTTTAGGATTTTTGTTTTTGAAGTCTTTGAAGTCTGACTTTGCAGAACAGATTGTGAATCCCTGGCCCATTACACACCTGCAGAGATTTTGGTGTTTTATTTCTCTTGGGTGAAACAGCAGAAGCCCAAACCATGTTAATCACTGTCAGAACCAGTTGTATAAAATGCCAAAATGCAATGAACCAAGAATTTTATAATAAATTTGACAATACAGTTTAAAGTGTTGTTTTGTTAGGCTTGCAATTTGTTGTAATTTATCACTTAAGATAGTACTGGAGGGGAAAAATATCTGGGACCTCCAAGTGATCCTTTCACTGGGAGGTAATGGTCTTGTATTTGTTTGCTGTTTGAAAGATAAAGCAAGAAAAAGTGAAATGCATCTGGAGATATGTATTTTAAATTAATAAAATTAAAATACACTAATTTTTTTTCTGCAGATATCTACTTGCTATGTATATTTTATCTGATACGAATTATACACGTAATTATGGCATTAGTCACATCTTTTTAGAGAAACGGGAGTGACAGTACTGTTATATAATGATACAGTCAGTTCTACTCTGTTGCTGTATATGCATACACAGTTCTTATCTTGTGAATTCCTTGGTTACTACATCACATCTCTGAGGATGATAGGTTCCTCTGGAACAGGCTTAATTGATAATACAGATAAACCATGAGCCAATCCAGCAGAATTTAACTTGCACATGTTTACACAGATGACTAATGTAAAATACAATAGTATTAGTTTATCCCAATGGAACTACAATTTATTAAATATATAAAGTATATCTGTTAAACACTTAAGTGAATCTTTGCAAGATTAAATTTCTAATATGCTCCTTCCTCTGTTGTTGCTTTTGTCTGTTGACTGCAGATTTCAAATATTCTTCCTTTGTTCCCACAGTAAAGTTTCACTGCTACCAACATAATGGTAGTGGAACTGTTGATCACAGAGAAATTGCCCCTATGTCTCTATTTGTTGTTCCCTCCTTCTGTGACAGTTTCTTTCATCACCTAGCTCTATTGTGTTTGGTTTGAATCCCTCTGATGGCTTTTGCCATCATCCTGCTACCTGGATGGGGAAGTCACTGAACCAAGCCATTTGCAATAGAAACAAAGGACCATGACACCATTTCAAAGGTCCTTATAGCTCCTGCTTTGAATTTGTTTCTGGCTTATTTATTTTGTTATTTATTTATTTCAGTTGCTTATTCAAATGGTAGCTCTAATCAGGTTTTCAGAAATAAAAAATGTTTTCTAAAATTATTTTCAATTGGGAATGTTAAAACAATTAGAAGAGGTATGTAAGTTTTGAGGAAAGAATACATATCATCTCTTGGGGAGTGAATTAGAAGGAAATTACCCAAAATGTGCTCTTGAAAAATAGTGTCGGGTTGGATGACTGTCTTGATATTAATTTTTTCTTAAGATAGTCTTCCCAGTCACAAGTGCAACGGCTTATATAATTCTGTTGGCTGTTGAAGAATGATGTGAACTGCAAGGCTGATAAAAAGAGTTTTTGTAATTATTAAAATTCACTGCCGTTTGTCACAAAGGTCATTTCCACACTGTGTCCTGAATACTGCTTTGCAATGTATATAAATGATTTCTTGCATCTTGAGATGACTGAGAAGGATATGGTCCCTTGGAAAGGTGGAGAAATAAGTCCTCATATCTATCATAATGCCCAGTGGATCTGTAAGAGTAATGAAGTAGGATCCATCACTCTTCAAAAACTCAGACAAATCATTCATATGGAGCCACAGTATTACTTATGACATTTAACAGATTTTTTTCCACTGGAAGTAACTTACACTTTATGTCTGAGACTTTTTACTGTGAGCATTCCTGTGATGTCCAAACTCATAAATTTAGATAAAAAAAAGCAATGTAGGTTGAACTTGAAGGGCAGATGTGTGGACTCACTTACTGTATTGGGTAATTATTTCTTTATATCATGATTATTGTCTAGTAACACTATGGGTTATTTGTTGTTTGTTTGTTTGTTTTGATTTGTTTTGTTTTTAAATAAAACAATAAGAAAATCATATTTCTAAGAAGTTTGATCCTCGTGAAATGCTTAATTTCTTGGACTTTGTTTTTCCTAATTTGTTTTCTGGACTTCTGAATTTTTCTAGCTTCTATGATTCCTCAAGAGAGTGAAATAGATTATTCTAGAGAAATATTTGTAGAAAGCGCTTAATTTATCTAACTCAAATCCTGGAAGAACCAGTCCTCCTTCACTAAGAGCTAGGAGAGTCCAGCACACATTAGCCATTGTTAATGATTAGCCTCTTGTCTCATATAGAAACATGACCACATTTAATTGTCAGTCAGTGGCCCCCTTCAATCTCATCCATTATTGTGGCTTTTAATATCTTCTTTCCTTGAGAGACAGGTACTTTCTAAACCTATAATACAATACCAAATCGATCTGAATTTGTTCATAGCAAGCAAATATTTGATTATTTATTAAATCTTCACGTGCAAAATCTTTAGTCATTTTTCCTGCAATAATGAAACATACCCTTCATTCATAGTTAGACTAGTGAATTTAAGTACTTTCAGTGAAGCAATGACCTAACAGAGCAATAGGGTAGGTAAATCAGTTATTACAGAAGCATGTGATTTGTTATGTCTGTTTCTTTTGTGCAATTTCTTCTTAACACATTCTATCTCTAATGAATGAGGCTAAATTGAAACAAGTTCTGGAGATAGCAACTTTAGTCTGGTTCTCTGTTCACTTCTTTGCATCTACATCTCTCTCCCATTTTGTGTTTGGTTTGTTTTTCTTGTGTTGTATCTGCTGTACTCCTATGATAAGGTCTCTTTATGTTTGTTTATTTTCTGATGAATGAATTCTAAAAGGATCCTTGAAAGTCAAACAGCAGTCTTGTTTGAAAGTGTCTTGTCTGAAATATCCTTTGGTGATCCTGCTGTTCTGTTGCAGTTTGACTTTAAGTGATCCCGCAAAAGAATTGGATATCTATGTGAACTGCTGGCTGGCTTAAACATCTTTTTCTGAACCTTTCTGTATTAACATCTGTCACCTCAGAAAAAAATTAAAACAACTGCATGCTTATGAAGTATACATATAGTCTGGGAAGGGCGTGTTAGAAAGTATGCATGTGTTCTAGGAAGTAAAAGCTCCTTAGGCTCTATGAGCAGTAAATAGGAAGTGAGAATAATCTGAAGTTTCTGATTTAGGCTCCTCAAGAATCTTCTTTTATTTTCCAGATGGGGCTCTATGTGTATTGGTGATAGAAGTGGAACAGAGAGATTCATGTCTCCAGAATAATCTTTAAATTGGCATACTATTGGGTGATGGAACTCCTTGTTACTGGTTTTTGTAGATGACTAAAAGTTTACATATACAAAAAAAAAAGCTGTGTTAGACATGAAGAAGATCATTTAGGGCAATCAGATAGGAAAATACCAACTCTAGCATAGGGAATCATTGAATAATACTTTTATGCAGGATACTAGAGAATTCTGAAAAGTATTAATAATTGCTTGTCCTGATCCTGTGCTCCCTCCTCCTCAAACATCTTCTATTTACTAATGATAGCTGGCTTTATAACTTGAGCTAGTTGTTTCTATGTTCTTAGCAGAAATTAAGTTACTGACTTTAGTAGATAATACTAGTGTCTTTTGGCTTCTGTAGGATATATATATATATGTAACTATTTTAAAAAGGTCGTGGTCACTTTTTTGTGTTGACTTAATTAATCTGCTCTCAAAATTTTTACATAAGTACAAAAATCTTGAGGATTGATTGAAATCAGCCTACTGAATGAATGTTATTAAGTCCTGCATTACACTGCATTGTACCTTAGCTACTATATTATTCTGTGGGTACTTCTTAAAAAGTTAGTTAAACAGTTTCCAGAAAAGAAAATGTTTTGTTTGTTTTTAAAGCTCTTACTCGGACATGTGGTCTGAAAGCAATTAGAATAAGGACAGGTGAAATAAATGTGAAATTGATACATTTAATATGTTTTCAGCATATTTTGTACATGAGCCTGGTTTCATAATAATAAATTCTAGTTATTCTCTTACACTTCTGTAGACTTTCTGTTGCAATTTTAATTTCTCATTCACACATATAATATTGTATGTGTTTTCTGGTGCATATACCTGAAATTTTGCATCTTGGTAGCAATTTGTAATGTTTGTGGGACTGGGCATGCTTTATTTTCAGTGATTAGTTTTAGACATGACCAATTCTTAGCACTACCAAAATTGACTTGTACTCCCTGTTTGCCAGAAACAATAACAAATTATTAACAAATAATTCAAAAGTGTATTCTTTTAAAATATTTTAAATATAAAAAGATCACTTGTTTACAGTCTAATATGTAAAAATAGAATTGATTTAATTTATTCTGAGTGAAGTAATACATATTAAAGAGTCATCCAACCGAAGATCAATTTAAATATATCACCAAATATATTTGCATTTTAAGAATTCTGACTTTTTAGTATGATATTAAAGTAATTATTAAAATACCATTTTTCATTTTTACCACGTCTTGAATGCTGTTAATGCTCAAATTTCTTCCATGCACTTGAGTCTTGGCTTATATTTCTAAGAGTATTGTTGAGCCGTGACAGAAAGACTGTTTTGCCCTTCACAGGCCACTACCTCCTGATAATTTCATTTTATCTTCAGTGCTTGTGTACAAGAAATATCACATAAATGTGGTGATCCTTTGGTTATTGTGTCTGAGTATTTGGGCCCAGGCTGGTACTGCAGCAGAAGAGAGGGGACAACCCTTGCACAGGGGACACCATGATGTGAGACCCTCAGATTCCTGCCCTTCTAGAAGACTGCACACATGGCCTCACTAGTACGCTTTGGAACCAGTCTGTGCAGTTTTTCTCTGGTAGTAATGGCAGAGTGTCTGGTCACTTTGATATTAACTCTGTTTTACTGACTTCTCAAGAAAATGTGTGGCATTGAAGTAAGTTGTGGCCCACTATTTGGAATACAGAATGTATCTTGATTGCTGTTGAGAGAAAGGAATGCTGCAACAACTTGTCAATTTACAGGTAGGTGGTTCAAGGAAGGAAAAAAATGCAGGTATTAAGTCTGTGGGCTAGTTGCGTGTAAACGATATGTTTGGCTATGTATAGCATTGTACAAAGGAGAGTATAACTCAGGCATCGTCACTTCCTTTTGTTCCTCTTAATCCCTCAACAAGATTTTGCATTATAAAACTGCTGTTGATGTAGATGAGTTGCAAAAGCTAAACATATCTCACTATACACATTGAGACACATCTTCCTGATACTGTTTTTCAGAAGGAAGAATGGACAAGTATGATATGGAAAGTTTTATATGATTCTCAAGGGAAAAAGTGGAAACTATCATTGTGACTCTGTCATCAAATATATGCTCATACTAGTCTTCCCATTAGAAAAAAATAAATGTCAAAACATTGAGAAAGGAAAAAAACAGTAAAATGCAGACTCAACACAAACTCCACCCATCAGGTTGTTTTTTTTTTTTTTTTTTTTGGTGAAATAAAAGCTTCACAAGATAAATAGGTTATAAAATAGACGACATACGCATCTTGCAACCTTGAACTGAAAGTAGAACGAGCAAAAATCCCTATTCTGTAAATATTAAGTGTTGAGTAGATAATATATTAAAGCTCTCAATCAGGGATTTTTTTTTTAATGTACTTTCTCCCTTACGCCCCCTTGACACGCTATAATAATGAACAAGTTATTTAGTTAATGAAGAAAGCATCCTGTATTTAAAGATCTACATATTAATGTGACCTTCCTTTGTTCATTGCTGTTAATATTTATTGCCTTTTCTTGTTGAGATTTTATTTGGTGTTCTGTGACAAACAAGAGTATGATTAGTGAAGCTGTAAAGTTCTCATGGTGGCTGCCTGTGTTCCCAAGATAGCAGCATTAGTGTCTGCAGAAGCAGTTAATGCTGTTTATCATTAGTGACAGAGGCTGGGAAGGACCTTCTGTGGCTTTTATCTTTCACCTTGCCAACTGAAGTTGATGAGCTCTGTGATTTAAATGCGTAGGTGCTATTGTAATATTTGTATTCATTTCACATAGACAAGTGCACAGGTAAACGAATCTTGTTGATTGAGGTTAATTAAAACCATATTACTGTAGAACTGGACTGCCTATGAATGAATATACTTGAAAAAAACAGCTACCATCATTTTATTTATCTTGCTCTGTGCTTAAACGAACATTTTCAGAATGTGTTCAACAAGGCTACATTAGTATTCTATAGCTGTTTTTCTACGTTTTTTTAAATTGTAATTATACTTTATTTTAGGGTTTGTTTAGGAAATACTGAGTTTAGAATCTTGAACTCTGCATCTCACAAGTACATTAAGAAAAAAGAAAATAATTTTAACTACTTGTTTGAATGGTCTATACCTAGGAAAACACTCAAAATATCTCATAGAATTGTATGCCTTATGCAGCTTCATACTCTGTGCTTTTTTTACATCTACACGTTTGTGTGTCTTGCATCTATTTCAGTTCCATAAAAAAAGATTCGATATTCGCCTTGCCCGGTATTTAACTGCTTACATGACCATATCTGGAAGACTGATCATAAACACTGTACTGCCAAAGGCACATTGTGCAACTGTACTTAGAGAAAAGTCTGGAATTTTTGAGCCCTGTATTTTACTTCTGGAACTCCATTTCTACATAAAGCAGGATGTGTATCTGCATTTCACAAAAAGGAAAAAAAAAATGAAAAAAATGTCACTGAGAATAAAAAGAATAGCACATATGCATATATATTAAAGTAGATGTTTTTAAAAAACACTTCAGAGTGAAGTCCAAATGAAATAGCCGTTCAGGACTACAGTACAAAAGAAGTCCAACTGCTAACTTGCCTATGGTTGTCAGACTGGGAGAAAAGGAGATTTTATTGGATTCTACCACTGTAGCAACATGAAAAGGGGAAAAATGATATATCTGAAACCACAGGAAATGTTCCAAATTGAACTCATTATCAAAAGCTAAGAGCTAGAGCCAAAAAACCTTTCTGAACTGAATCTTAAGCAGAGGGAATAGGCCTGTGACATCAGAATTTGAACACTGGTGTGGGTACTAAATGTGTGAGCAAGTTCTGTCAGTGCCCAGGTATGAGATAAGTTGCCCAGGTATGGAATCTGCTTTATACAGATTATATTTTTCTGATAATAGTTATCTCATTGTTTCATTGATTTTTTTATTATTCTTATTTTTTAATTTAATTTTATTTTAAGTCTTGGTGATTTACAAGCATTTATGGTTTGGTGATTATAATAATTTAATATAATACTCCTTTTTAAACTGGTTACAGATGTGTTATTTCACCTTAGAATTAATGCACAGTTATCTGTAAAATTTTGATCTCCAGTTATCTCTGACTAATTTAATAATCAAGGGGAAAAGGAATAGTACAAATTCATGACTGAAAGAATTTCTAACGTATTGAAGTTACGGCTTTGTAACAATAAAGGTAAATGGTAACGTTTCTTTCCAGTTTATTACAGTATCTCCTACAGTGGTGGACAAAAGAACGACTTGAATTTGTTTCTTAAAACTGAAAAGTTTAGGATCTCTGATTTTTTTTTTTTTATATCAGAATTTGATTGAAGACCAAACTTCAAAAGCAGCATAAAACAGTATTTGAAGAGAGGTAATGGATAAAATATATACACAAATATGCTTGCTTACATAATATATTAGTACAGATGTATTTTTATGATCACTTGTTCTTATGAATGCAAGAATGCTGCATCAGTGTAAAAGGTTAACATTTTAATAGCCTATTTTAGGATGATTTTCATATTATAAAAATAAAGCTGAGCGTTTTTTTTTCCGTTACTTAGATATTTGATTACACCAAATGCAAACTGAAGAGAAATGTAAGCCTTTCTGCTTGACATCTATAAAGCATAGTATGATCTTAAGCAATATACTTCCTAATCTTTGAATGGAAAAATATTCTCTACTTTCCTTCTTCTGGTGTCAAGCACCTTTGAATGTACACATTCTTCCAAGACTTAAGTTGTTTGTAAAACTAAATTTTATCATAAGCAATGAAGTATTTGAAGAACCTAATTTCCTCCAAGAATGCCACTTCCTTCACTCTTCTGTAGTTAGTTAGATGGAAGATTCTCCAATGATTTATTCAGAACATCTAGTGCATTCGCAGTAGTACTATGCAACCCACAAATGTAGTTAGAAGGAAGGAAACTTAATACTCTAAACTTTTGATGTTACCTGAAAGGTAATCATCAGATTATTGTCTCTGTTAGGAGAGAACATCATGCACATCTGAGATGATGGACTAAGTTGTAAAGAATATCTCAAAGTATTTGCAGATGGGAACTACGTTTGGTGCTAGAGGAACTGAATGTCAAAGGAAAGCTTATCCTTATTGTCTCAAATATAAAACTGTATTTATTTTAGATACGAAGCAACCAAATATTACTAATTGGAGCTTTTTCTATGAATTATTTATAATCAATTTAGCTCAGTTAGCTTTGCTATAGAAAGCTGCAATTCAATCTTCATTTTGATTATTTTCATTCCTAAGATTTTTTTCAATTTTTTTTTCTTTGCAAAGTTGTCCTCTAGGTTTTGTTTTATCTCATTCTCATGAGTGTTACATTATACAGCGTAATACACTGTGTATGAATAGATGTCCCTCTACAATAAAGTTCTTTACACTGAATTACATTCTAGACTGAAGTGTCAGGAAGTGGAAGTAATTCTGTTGAGTATCCCCACGTGTGGACACTTACTGACATGAACCTAATATTTATATCAGTAGTATTCATAGATTCATAGAATGCCTTAGGTTGGAGGGGACCTCTGAAGGTCCTTCAGCTCCAGCCACATGTCTTGGGCAGGGCTGCCCCCCACCAGCTCAGTCTGCCTCATTCAAGCTGGCTTTGAATGTCTCCAGGGATGAGGCATCCATAGGTTCTCTGGGCAGCCTGTGCCAGTGCCTCATCACCCTCAGAGTGAAGAATACCTTCCCAATATCTAAGAAAAATCTACCCTCTTTTAGTTTAAAGCCATTCCCTGTTGTCATATCACTGCAGATCATGAAAAAAGTCAGTCTCCCTCCTGCTCGTAAGCTCCCTTAAAGTACTGAAAGGTGCAGTGAGGTCACCTTGGAGCCTTCTCTTCTCCAAGCTGAACAAGCCTAACTCAAACTTAATTCATAGGAAAGCTGCTCTTGTCCTCTGATAATCTTCATGGCTTTCCTCTGGACCCACTCTAACCACTTTATATCTTTCTTGTGCTGGGAGCCCCAGGCTTGGACACAGTACTCCAGATGGAGCCTCACAAGGGCAGAGTAGAGGGGTACAGTAACCTCCCTTCCCTTACTGGCCACCCTTGATGCAGCCCAGGATACTGTTGGCCTTCCGGGCTGCAAGTGCACACTGCTAGTTCATGTCCAGCTTTTCATCCATCAGGACTCCCAAGTCCTTCTTGTCAGGGCTGCTCTCATTCTGTACTCTGGGATTTCTCCAATCCAGGTGTAGCACGTTGCACTTGGCCTTGTTGAACCTCATTTGATTCTCGTGTGCTCACTTTTCGAGTTTGTCTTAGTCTCTCTTGGTGGTGTCCCTTCCTGCTCTTGTGTCCACTGCACCACTCAGCTTGGTGTCATCGTATCACAGCCTTCTAAGTGATAGAATACCTTCTTTGGTCATCCAGGCCACTAAGTTCAATTTACATAAAAAGTATAACTTATGATATTTTGTTCTTTGTTGTTATGAAAAGGAATGAGAATTTCTGATAACTAAAAATTAAAAGGCTATTCTGTGTATTTATTATGCTGTGATGACTAGGATATGAATGATTTGGATTTTGCATGTTTAGAAAATGGTTGATGTGTCTGAGGAGAAACAAGTGTGATAAATCTGCTGCATAGCTAATATATTTGTTTGCTAACTTCTGGAATAAAAATTTCCTGATGATCAAATAATATATCAGTTTTACCTAATAAGTATTGCAAACTAGGTGAGGCTATCATATTCATCGAGAATGGCCATTATATATGTGTTCCAGAAATAAAGCTGTTGGAGTTTAAACAGATTTTTCAGTTCACATGGAATTTAATGAAGATCTTCTAGGCTAATGAAAAGTTCTAGGCTGTCTTTTGCAAGAATGAGCAATCTGAGATGCTACAATGGGAAGAGAGCTGGTATTCAGGAGAACTGATAGAATAGCCTCCTTCAAGAAAAATCACTGTTGTCTTATTATAGGTTCTCCCAAGTCTTTTCCATTAAGCATAATGTGAACGGCTTGAACCCATTTGTCACTCTACACATATTCACCAGAGATTCAAGGTATTCTGCCTGCAGAGCACAGACAAATCAAAAGTGGCCCTATTCCCAAGTCTGTAAAATCTTCCCTTTTTTAACTTGGAAGCACCTGAACCTGTCAGTAGCAATGAACTGTTTTAATATGGATAATTACTTAATCAAGCATTTATATAATCTGTGTTGTAGATAGATCTTTCATTGTTTCTTTCACTGCTGTGGCATAAGAAACCTCATGAATTGCTGCTGATAAAACACAGAAAATGACATCTAAACTTTGCTCACTGATGTGACTATGAAGTTTGTGGAAAACTCCAAATGATTTGGCTTCTACTGACAGTTCTTAAATCTTTGTATTACTACATTTGTATTGGAGATTTGGCTCTTCAACTACATGCATTTTTTTTTTTTTAAAACAAGATACATCTTTTCCAAGATAATAGACATCTCTACGAGATGAGATTCTGAGTTAACAAGTAGCTTAGGCAACTTTAAACAATGCTACGAGAAAATCATTACAGTACTACATTTCTTATTCCCGTTTTAAGCATAAAACACTGAATTAGATTAAATTATAATATTAGATACTACCAATAATAGATTGCATGCTCAGTGGAAGTAATAGTGAGGAGAAAAGTGCACTCTAAAATTATTTTATGCTAATTAATCAAAGGCTTATGATGTATTTGAAGGAAACCATCTTAAGAAAGGAATATGTAATCAAATCATAATTTAGGAAGGAGGGATGGGAAAAGATCCACAGTTTTTGACATTAGTACAATTTTTAAAAATTTTAAATACAATAGCGTGGCAAAGCACCCTTTGCTTATATTTTCTGGTATTTTTACATCTTGCTGATCATTTTTCCTAATAATCATTTAACATCTTGCTCTGTTATGTTTTCATTCTTCATTAAAAAATAAAATTAAAAAAAAAATACAAAAAAAATACCCAACAAGATCTAAGTGTTTTGGCTTTGCTTGAATAGGGTCTCACATCTTCATCTGCTGAAGGCTTCGGCAGTAAATGGCAGTAAATTGTAGTGTGTATATCATCTTTTCTTTCCTTACTGATTTCTGTCTGTTTTGTGAGTGCACTTGTCATTTTCAACTTTTTCAAAGTAGAACTTAGGGCCTGCTTGAGACCTTACTGTTTTTAGAATAAATACGATGTTTTTAGTACATTTTATGCTGTATGAGATGTCCTAAACTGCAACCTGCTCTTACACTGCTTTATTAAGGAAGCCTCTATTGAAGCCTGCCACCATCTAACCTAGAGCAACTTGTGCTTACTTTCCTTCTTTGTTTGGCCAAGTCACTGTTACTCTCTGTGGAATAGAAAGAAAAGCTTTTCCATCTTAGTAAGCTAGTATTTATATAAATAATTTCTTATATAAAATGCAAAAGGATGCTATCAAATAGGCAAAGTATTTTGTGCAAATCATATGTTGAACTGGAGTCTAAGAAATTTATTTTTTTAAATCAATTTTATCATGACTTTTTTTCTTCATGTTTTTGTATGAGCTTATGAAACACTTTTTAACCAAACTGGAGAAAAAGACAAAACAGAATAAATAATTCAATGATATTAATGTGAATACATGAGCTAGGATGGAAAATAACGCACTAATGCAGACATACTTAGTATATTTTCAAGAATGGAAGAATAATCAATTTATTGATGTTTATGGTAGGATGCATTCTCTTCAGTGGAAAAATGATCTTACATTTTTAGGGACCTGTGTACTCTCAGAACAGGGCTGAACTTTACTGTCCTGTTAAATATTTTAAACATTCTCCTTTATATACAGGATGAGAAGAATGCCAGTTAGAAACAGTTCATCAGTGTGAATTTTCATCTTTTTTTCTCTGTTTCAACTTAACAATGCCAAAACTCCTTTTTCCTGTAAATATCTTTGGTTAAAAAGTGATAGAAAACTGCTTGTCAACAATGTTCTTATTCTGATTAAAATATACAGCTGTTATGTGGATTTTATTCCTGCCTTCTGTTTGAATGGCAGATGTTGATAACTCATCACTTGTAGATGCTGATTTTTGTTTCTGAAAAAATTTGCTTAAGGATAAAATGCTTACTTTTTAATTTATCATGTTGCAATCTAAAGAAAACTTTGTAATAGCAATGATTAAAGTAAGTAAGTAGACTGCTGATAATTCTCTGTTTGCCTTCTTTACTTAAAAAAAGAAAAAAAAAAAAAGTTTTTGTGCTTTGTACAAGGAATGAACTTAGAACAGGGCCATAGGAGAATTCAGCTAGGAAGGGACCTCGGGAGGACAAGAGGCCTCAGGTTTTCCCCAGCCAGGACTGGAAAATCTCCCAGCTACAACCTGGGTGATTTTACAACCTCCCTGGGCCACCTGCTGCATTGTCATGACTGTATTCATGAGGAATAACTTCCTCCTTACACTCAATTGGAAATTTTCATATTTCAGTTTATGATCAATTTATTTATTTAATTAGGTTTTTACGGTCTCTGACTGAACATGGTTTTGATTAACATAGAAGTGAGGAATGCAGAAACAGTTTTGGAGAACATATAAGTTATTTATTTATTTTTAACCAATTCAGTGTTCATGCGCAACGACAACACTGTGCTTTGTTACTTCTATACATTGGCAAGATTTAGTAGAAAACTTAAAATATATTAATAGAGATTTCCATCTGCTTACTGTAATGTCATCTTGGAATGAGTTCTAGAAGTTACTCCATGGCACAAAAATGAACTTAAATCACTGGTGTTTTTCAATATATCTTAAGTTGTCAAAGCTTAAAGATTTAATACTTATTAGATTTCTTTGACAGTGGTCACTGCCATGGTAGAAAACCTTGGTATGTATTAGAAATAATGCTGCATAGTAGAAGCAATTGTTTTTAAAAACATTAGGCAGTTCAGAGTATGTCTAAGTATTCTTCATGGAAGTAAAAAGGGAGATAATAAAAAACAACAAACAAACAAACAAAAAAACAGGAAGAGAGATCAAAAACTATCAAAAAGTGTCTCAGAAAAACATTCATGAAACTGTTGTTTTGTTTCTAAGTGATAAGAGAATAGTTTATGATGATCAACTTAGATATAGGAAAGTTTTTCTTCTAGTTCTTGGTGCCAATTTTTATCATATTTTATTGCTTGTCAATATATCTTTGGGTGTAATATAATATATGAAGCACAATTCATTTCTTTCCATTTCTTTCCATTGTTGTGGGGAGAATATAGGTTGAAATAAGGAAAGGATATTGCAGTTTCTTATGACTCTAACAAAGGGTCATGATTCATATTTGTTGTTTGTAACCAAGAACTGTAATTCTTTTAAGTCATTTCATTTCCTTAAAGCAGAAATACTCCCATTTTTCTTAATGATCATTACTTGTCCCTGTTTTATTTGTGTGCATTTTTTTTCAATTTGATTTAGATTATTTGATCTTGAATAATATATATGTATCTATAATATTTTTTATTTCATATTTTAGAAAAAAATCTGCTAAACTCTTTTTTTTTATAATTTTATTTTATTTTCATAAGTGTGCAGGATTCTAAATATACTATAGCTCCATTAAAACCTTCCAAAGGGAAAAGTGTCTAGCTAGATGTGAAAGATACTTGGGAAAAGAGTAAATGGAAGCACTACGAAATTCTCATCTCTGTATATTCTGAGATTCCTGAAATACTGAGTTTTAGAGTTTTTTTGAGCTAAAAGTTGTGTTTTTCTGGTCCATGGTCTTGGGGAGTTGTGGTTTTTGTTTTGTTTTTGTTTTTGTTGTTGTTGTTGTTGTTGTTGTTTCCTGCAATGATTTTAAGCTTTTCTGTCATAGCTTTTATCTTTTTTCTTTTTTTTTCATCCATAGCTGTGTATGGCAGTGACTTGCACAACTTGACTATGCATTGTGTAGAAGAACAAAATTCCTACCTCTGTTCTTTAGTGATATCGTGTAATGGATTCTAGTTTTATATTGTGAAGAATACCAAATTGCTTATTTACTTGTTATTCAGTAATAAAGATGATATGCATTAAGCATATTGAGCCTTGAAATGAAAAGGCTATTATCACATAAAAGTATGTTTGATTACTTTTGAAGAAATTAATTATTTATTTAGTTTGATATCATTATGCATTGTTTTTAGATAGGAGTGATCTCAGTAAAAAGGAATGATTAAGTCCAACTGATCAACATTATTTATATAAAAATCTTACTTAGATTTAAGAGTGGTATCATCTCTCAGTGTTCTTGGGAGAAGTGCTGCTTCAGCAGGACTAGACAAATGAAAATTTCCACACTTCTGCAAATTAATAAATGTCCACTGATAGTGACTGTGCTTCAATTATTGAGTTAAATATATCTGAGACAAAGTAGAAGCTCATACCCTGACAGTTACAGAGCTTCAGGTAACTGATGGTAACTTCTGAAGCAATAGTAACTCAGTTGCCTTTAATTCATAACCTTTGTCTCTCCATCTGCAGTCTTCCTGGTTTTCAGTCTGTATTGACCAGCCGTCTCTCACAATAAAATCACATAGTGTGCTTAGGCCTGTCCAGCTGTGCCTGGAGTATAGTTCCTTATGTACTAAATGAAAAATGTTCAGCCGGTCTGATATGGGTTCTAGATTTCTCTCTGAGGGAAGGTATTAACTGCAAAATTATTGAAAAATATTATCATCTATAAGGAAGAATAAACATTTTTTGAGAAAGCAACCCCTAAAAAAACAAGGAAACTCAAGGTGGTCTGCATAGCCACCAACACCTTAGATATCTACCTTTTTCTCCATAAAGACTCTGCAGAGATTGAAATCCAGGACTACAAGGGTAGTTAGATATCTATAATATATAGATTTAATGCATCTCATGAAGTCTTAACAGGCATTAATGCTAAACTACGTCAGCTTTTGTTTCCTTTCTCAAGAGCCACAAGCATAACTTTGTTAAAATGATTTGCCTTCCTTCACAAGGATTTGTGTACTTGGAGCTTTTTTGATTCTTTTGTTCTCAGTCTAATAAAACAGATAATAGTTTATCTTCTAGCCCAGAAAAATGATATTGTCTTTCACATCTGTGCTTATTGCTTGTTTTCAGAGAAGAAATGGTTGTGTATTATAAAGATTGCACTCATTTTAAGAATTACAAGCATATGATGATCATTCCATAAACTTTAACAGCAGAGCATATTTTCTTAAAAAATGTTGGTTTCTCATCGTAGTCATATAGTTAACTCATAGATGACTTCATAAAATAGTTAAATTTCAGTATTCATAATACTGTTACATGCAATTTCTATATCCACTGTTACTGTATGATACAGCTGACAGTGATTCCATTCTCATTATTAGGTGAGATGTTGCTAATATTTCTGATGGAAGAGTAAAGATGAAATGTTTAGACACCTAACTTCATGAAACTGCATAACATGGTCAAAGAAAAAAGAATATGGGGAATAGAGCATTTTTTTGTGAGTACGAAGTTTCTAAGCATCACTTACAAATGATGCTCCTCCTTTGGAGGAGACAGTAGCAATGTGAAACTGTACTTAAAATACACTTAAATTGTAATGCTTAATATACCTTAAAGTTGTATTTTTTGCAGTGGTATTTAGTTGCCTCAGAGCATGTCTGCAGCTGTCTTAAAAGCAATAGTACCTGGTCTTTAGCTGCTTCTCTGGAAGTGAGAGCTTCCTATGTCATCTGCCATAGGAAATAGAGGCCCATCACAAGCCTGTATGGGTATTTTGAAGGGTAGCAGCTGCCTGTATTTTAGGCAAGTGAAACCCATGCCATCTATACCACTTCATTTTATCTCAAGAATATTTTCTATAGATATTTTTAATTTTCTCATGTTGATGGTTATAACGCAAAAAAAATCTAATTCAGTGTAGTTAAGTATGTAATACATCAGTAAGTCATTCAGATATAACAACTATTTAATAGGATTCCTTGTGTTGTATTATTTTTTTTACAACAGAGAGAGGTTGTCATGTTTATACAATCATTGTGTCTTCTAAATTACCTGTAAATACAGGGATTCAGTTTTAGAAGTGTTAAAACTTTAACATCTAATTTTAAACATCTAATTTTTCATAGAACAATGAGAAATTTTGTTCTATGTTAATGATTTATATATTCATTCACTGATTTCTGTGTTAACAATTTACAAAGTACCAACTATTAGGATTGGAAAAAAAAAAAAAAAAGAAAAAAAAGGAAAGGCTTAGGTAAATTTTGTTTATCTGAATAAATGTGTAGACTTTGGTACCATCCAAATTCTTAGCTAAGTTCTGGAAATTTTTTTGTGATAGAGACCACCTTTGGCTAAATAGGGGTTTTAAAAGAATCTGTTAAGAACTGGAATTAAACAGGTAGATGTTGCTTCATCACTGACTAAGGACAATAAGTCTTCAGAAGTTACCAACATCTTTCTGTAAGTAGAATGCTGCTGTTAAACAAGGTGCTTGGTAAACTGGAGGTCTTTGTAAGTCTTTAGGAATAAGGTCATTGGCAGTACAGAATCAGTACTTTACAGAACCACAGAATCGCAGGAGTTGGAAGGGACCTCAAGAGATCATCAAGTCCAACCCCCCTGCTAAAGCAGGTACCCTACAGTAGATCACACAGGTAGGTGTCCAGATGGGTCTTGAACATCTCCATAGAAGCAGACTCCACAGCCTTTCTGGACAACCTTTTCCAGTGCTCCATCACTGTTTTTGTAAAGAAGTTCATCAGCAGTATGGAACTTCCAGTTTCAAGTTTTAGGCCATTAATCCTTGTCTGATCACTATACATCACCGAGAAGAGCCTGGCCTCATCCATTTGCCTTCCACCTCCCTTTCAATATTAATAAAGATTTCTCAGATCCCCTCTCAGTCTTCTTTTCCCCAGGCTGAAAAGACACAGGTTACTCAGCCTTTCCTCATATGTTAGATGCTCCAGGCCCTTCATCATCTTTGTGGCCCTCTGTTGGACTCCTTTTAGGAGATCCCTGTCTTTTTTGAACTGGGGAGCTCATAATTGGACATGGTATTCTGAATGTGGTCTTACCAAGGCAGAGAAGAGAGGGAGGATTACGTCCAGGCACCTGCTAGCCACACTCTTTTTAATGCACCTCAGGATATCATTGGCCTTCTTGGCCACAAGGGCATACTGCTGGCTCATGGCAAACTTGTCCATCAGGACCCCCCAAGTCCTTCTCCACAGAGTTATTCTATTCTATTCCTTTAAATTTTTTGGAAGATTTGAGACTGAGATTCTGAACTTCATTTGTTAAGGAACGTGCCATGGAACTAAACAGAAGGAATAAGACAAAAACATGCTCAAGTATTTCCAATTGTGAAAGAATTTAGAAACGAATTTATAATAGTAATAAAGAATAAGTACATACCTCAATATCCTAAACTGTTTGCAATAATGTGAATTAAAACAAATTCAGATCATCATGAACATTCAGTTAGATGTTATTTCAATTTTCTGGTCTTTAAATTCCCCATCAGTGTGAGATTTCATGACACAAGGAAGCTTAAATGAAATTTTAGATCAAAGTTTTTATAAGAGTGTAGAGCTAGATCTCACAGAAGTTGTATAGATACATTCAGTTCTTCTTATCTGAAGTCCCATTACTTTCTCTGTAAAAACAGTCTATCTTCCATTCAGGATGTGAAAGAAAATGTCCTCCTTTGTATCAAAAGAAAACATGATGGTTTGTATGATGCCATAATGTACTTTGAGCCTCAGTTAATGGAGATGAAGGGTTGTTCTGCTACAAGAGGGAATTTTGAGCTTGGGACAGATTTATTAGCTTTCTCAATGTCACGTGGTAAATGAAGCATGCTACTCCCCTGCCATGACAGCTTCAGCTCTGTCTTCTATGAGGGATGCATCATATTCTGCTTTGTCCACTGCGGCACAAGGCTTCTTCCACTCTGTGTGTGGCCTTGAGTACAGCCTGGAAGCTCTGGTGTTGCAAATTTTTAATCCTGTAAGCTTCTTTCCTCTCAGTGACCGCAGTGCTGGAAGGCAGCTGAGAGCCTGAGTTGCTATGCAGCTCTCTGCATGCTGTGCTTGTGGCAGTTCTGCCATGCTGCTAGCATTGGCTCACTTGCACACACCATGCCTAGACCTCTTGGAAACAATTCATTTCAGAGTTAGTTTTCTTTGCTTCAAGGCTAGAAAGTCTGTGCAACAATTGCATTCTTTATGGACTTTGCTTTCTTTACTTCTGTGATGGTTCAGCTGATGATATTTTGATCTGATTGTTCTTCATGATGTACTGAATCAGGAAGAATTCAAAGGAAGGTAATGCTTCATTTTTGGAGTTTGATTATTTCTACAAAGTATCTGTCATGATTCTGTTCAGAACTTAACTGACCAAAATGGCAGTTTTAAGGAAATAGATTGAATATTCTGCCTATTGCTGGTACTGTCTTCTGGTCTTTCCTGGAAGTCTGTTCATTTGAAGAGATGCAGGTGATGATTTGAAATTGGAAGCAGGAAAACATTCATATATACTAGTTAGTTCTATGACACAAATTCATTTCATCATGGTAGAAAAATAAAACTTTGAAAAGAATGTGTTATAAGGGGCACACTTAAGAATTCACAAATTGATGAATTATTGATTATGACTATCAATGCAGAAAACAAAGTTATGGAAAAGGTTATTTTAAAAGCCATGTTCAAAATGCAATATAATCATCACATAATTAATTACAGGAAAGCTAAAACATTTTAAAAGGCATGACAGTCACACTGGTTCTGATTCGTCCTTCTGGCAGTTGCTGAGACTGCTGCTATATGTGAAAAGGTATGCTTCTTTAAACGACATGTATCTGACAGGAGAAAAAAGCATATAACACATAAAATGCAAGAATATGGGAGTATTAAATAAATTAAAAGTGAGACAAAGGTGTTTTTTTATAAACAGGCATACAAGAGAACACAATGCATAAGAAGTACTCAATCCTGAAAGAATTCCCTTATGGAAAGAAGCAGGCTATGAGCATTTGAAAAGTGTACTCAGAAAGTAATGCAGCTATTCAGTATACAGTGGTGACACTGAGGAGTAAAATAATTTCGGTATGCAGAAACTACATCCGTCCAAAGAAAAAGTTTAATTTTTCTAACCTATTATTTGAAATACCTTTTTGAAGTTCTATCAAGTATTTTTTTTAACAAAGAATTTTAAAATCGTTGTTTTGAAAATCTTCGACATTACTGTGTTTTATTCCTATATGTGATCTAGGAAGGTGACGTATAATTAATACATTTAGAATAAATCCTACTTTGAAAGTCTTTAAATGATTTTAAATGTGTCCATTTGCCTTAAATGGCTTTCTAAAGAATTTCAAGTAACTTCATTTGAAAACTTGTGAAGAATTAAAAGCTTTATTTTTTTTTGTATTTAGTTAATTATATGTAAGCAGAAGCTGCTGGAGCATGTGACAGTTTTTAAGGTATGGATATTATAACTCTGTACACATCTGCCTGGCATAGACACACATCAAGTTCTTACGCATAACTCTTAACTAATTAGCGGTCTCTGAAGTATAAGTGAAAGATTAAATGTTGGCCTAGGATTGATGGGGAAGAGGAGTTACCTCTTTAGCCAATGAGAATGGAGGTGAGAAAAAAAAGAATGATATTTCCATGTTTGTCTGTTGTTTAATAAGTGAGGAGGGAACATGGGTTTGATTGAGTTGCTTGAATTCCATCTGAACTCTCCAAAAAGAGACATATCTGTTTCCTTGGCAGTCTCGTCAAAGAAAGGGTACAGTTTTTTACACTGACTTAGAAGTTTCTGGATTCTGAGCTAATCCTGTAGCTTTCAAACTTATTTCTTTATATTTCCTCTTTATAAAATGGTAGATTTTTTAAGTATAAGAAGCCATAATTTGATCCCTGTTTTTTTTCTTCTTCATTTTTAGGAGAAAACAGGAAAAAAAAACAAACCAACAACAAAAAGCAACAACCATAGTTTGGGTTTTTGTCTTTGTGTTTGTGATTGTAAACTGTGTAAGGTATAGCACTCCATATTTTATACTTATTTGGCTCCAGAAGAATATTTATTTCTCAAAATGCTGCACTAGCTGGTTCATAATATCAGCCCTTTAATTAAATATCTGAAATAAAGAGACAGTATACAGCAATGAAAAAATGCCAAAACAAATTGAGACTTTATACTTCAAGCCTGCTAGCTCACCATAGGTCCTGGTAAGGAGGAGCCAGCTCATCTTCAAATGCATCTGGTCTTGGCAGTAACACCGCGCAGTACCTATGCCTATACTAGTAGCTCTGACTAAAAACTGTAAATCTTTTTATCACCATATATTGTGTGAAAAGATCAATCTCAATTCCTTGAGATGCAAACTTCAAGGAAAACAAACTTTTTCAACAGCAGTACAGGGAGCAGTAAATCAGCTTCAAATGGATATTCTGGCTAGAGCAGAGTTCAGCAAGTAAGATGTATGCATGCTGAAAAATGCACTGAGTAACATGAAGACCTATAGGAGGCACAAATTTCTGCTTTGCGAATGCTTCAGATGAAGTCTGTATGTTTTTAAGATAAAGATTGGTGGTATAATGGTTCTGTGCATTTAGTAGATTGCCCTTTTTCTTACTAGACTTACCTGGTACTTCATATTCATTTAATAATTTTATTCATACCTTTTTAGTCTACCTCCTTTTCCTTCTTCACAGTGTTGCTTTAATGCATTACTGATTTTAAGAGGAATCATTGGCAAAAGCACAGTTCCACTAAAGTGATTATTATTCTGCTGTACTTAATACATAGCTGTCAAATATTTTTCAACTTCTTTCTTCTTCAACTTGTTATGTATATAGTTCATTTCATCTGAAAATAATTCAGAATGCTACAGATGCTTATTATGGTGAGGGGTCTTATAAGGAGCGGCTGAGGGAGCTGGGATTGTTTAGTCTGGAGAAGAGGAGGCTCAGAGGAGACCTTATTGCACTCTACAACTTCCTGAAGGGAGGTTGTGATGAGGAGGGGTTTGGCCTCTTCTCCCAGGCAACAAACAGGATCCGAGGAAATGGCCGCAAGTTGTACCAGAGGAGGTTTAGATTAGACATAAGGAAGAACTTTTTGTCTCAGAGAGACACTGGAATGGCCTGCCCAGGGAGGTGGTGGAGTCTCTGTCCATGGCACAGTTCAAGAGGTGTCAGGATGAGGAGCTATGAGGTTTGGCTTAGTGCTAGTGGTAGCAATAGTAATGGGAGGACAGTTGGACTAGATGATCTTGTAGGTCCTTTTCAACCTTGTGATTCTATGATTCTATGAAAGTAATGTAGGAATGTTGCTGAGGAAGGAAATACAACTTCATCGTCCTACTAACTTGAAAATTGTAGCACAACTAATAGCTGAACAAATCTCATTTTAAATAAGCTGTGTCTTTTTAATTTGTTAGCACAAGAACATTTTTGACTTGTATTAACTTCTTTAGACTCTTGATTTCTTTGAACCTTTTAAATCCTCTTGTTTTGATACTGTCTGACCGCTATGCTGCCACAGAAGTTATAATGCACTCAGACCTCTCTACATTTTCTAATGCATTATATTGTTTACTGTCTTCAGAATTTTTGCTGCTACTTAATTCTGTGATTCTACAAGCATGTGGTTTACTCATTTTTTCTCACTATAATGTTAGGATTCATCTTCATTTTTTCATTGTGTAGGTAGCATCTGTAGCCTTTAGAAAGCATACATTATTAATGCCATATTTTTTACATATGGTACTTGGAAATAAATTGAATTTCTCCTTTGCCCAAAAATCAGTATATCCTCTGGTTCTCTTTTCTGTGCTCTGTGTCAACCTCTTAAAATAAAATAAACAAACAAAAAACCATTCTTCCAAAAAACAAGTAAAAAAAAAAAAAGTGAAAACTGAAATGAAAGGCAAGAAATTAACCTAAGCTATTGTATCAATGGCCACTTCTGTGTACACATTCATGTAAACAGTATGTGAACTAATTTGTTCTTACTGTATTAACTGTTGATCAGCTGAGGATTATAGGAAATCATCATCCTGGAATTTGAGACTTGCAGAGAACTTTTGTCTATTTACGTAGTTTTTTTCATCTTACACTGAATTTTCCTCTTAATTGGAAAAAGAAAAGAAAAAAAATCCATTTTAAAATGTATTTTATCAACTCTTTAAAGGTAGATAAGTACTCAAAAATAAAATATAGGAAATGTAAATCATTCTTACTTCTTTTTAGTTCTATGGATAAATTATTAGTTCTTAGTGAATCAGTGTTATTCATCATGCAATGTTTAACCAGCTAAGCTGTTAGTTAAGAAAAAAAATTTTCTTAAATAGAAAACCAGTAACTCTGCGAAACCATCTTGCAGCTGGATTTAGATTTGTAAAATAGATATTTGCTTAGTTAATATTTTGGGATCTTTTTTCCCCTTTTCTATTCTAAGGAATCTGGAAAGTAAATTAAAAGTAATTTAATTTGATCTTATGTGTTAGCCAAAGACTTTCAATGCAATTTTCTTTCATTGTCTTACATTCTGGCAAATTTTTACCTGTCTTTTACGTAATTGGAGCAAGAAGTATGGAGTATACTTTTACACACCTGGAGGTTCTTATTCAGAACATCAAATGTTTATCTGCATTTCTGGGAGGGTAGTTGATTTTGTTTTGTATTTTTCATTGTTCTTGTTTGTTTGTTTGCTTGTTATTTTTTATTTTCTTATCTTATTAAAACAAGCTTGATTACCCGGATTCTATTCTTTCTGGCTGGTCTTAATTTGTCAGAAAATAGTAAGCATTATCAGATATGCTTGTTTTCTAATAGCAGTTTAAATTGGTGTGATAAGGTTCTCCTACCCATAAATGAATACCTGGATACTCGATATCCCACCAGCGTGTTTTATTATCCTCTGACAATACATGTGGATAGAAAACATGGAAACACTCTGATTTTTTTCCCTCTGTACAACAGGATAGTTGCTTGTAAATTGGAGTGGAGTATTTTGTCAGCCCTAAGCAAATTTATATCCAATTACTGAGACCAGAAGAAGCACCACATTGAGAGTGATGTAATTCATTTGATAGGGTTGTGTTGTCCACATTTTAACAGAATAGAATAAAATATCTACTATAGCCTGTGGAAATCCCTACTGTACAATCTGTGAAATGACTACAAATTATACTGCAGATAAGCAAGTGACTCTGTCTGTAGTTTTATGTCATTCACATAAACTACTTCTTAGAAGAAAGGAATCAACGTTGGCAAAAAAGGCGCAGCTAGTAGTTCCATACAGCCAGGCATGTTTTCACATTGTCCTTCAAAGGAATTGCATCAAATGCTTGGTCTTGATGAAATGAAGTTGATTTTGTAGAGCGATCACAGCAGCACTCCTGCTAGAGGAACAGGAAAGAAATGCTAAAAGCACCACAAAGCAGAAAAAAAAATTTTGAGTTCTCTTAGTCTTCAATGACAGATAGTTGATTTTTTTTTTTTTTTTTATTTTTTGCATAATTTTTAAACACCTGACTTGAAACCTTCTATGGTATTGTAAACTGTACAGCATACATACATGAAGACATGATAAAAGGAAGAGCAAGGAGTTGTTTTTATATTTATTGTTCTCAAAAATCACCTAAACCGCAGGAGCTACTCTGAAAGTGTTGCCTCCTATGTTACAATGCTGGCCTACAAAGCAGAGGCAGATGCTGGTATGGCATGGAAAATGCTATTAGATTTAGTAAGGGTTCTCTTTATGTCAAACAGGGCTTCATTTCACCTCTACTCCCTTTGTTTGTTTCTTTATATTGAGTTTGTGCACACATTACTAGATTCTAGATTAAATTTAACCTAAGATGAATATTTTCCAGCCATTGTTGTCTGCTGTTAGACTGCTTTCCAATTTAGGAAATAGGATGTAATGCACAAAGAATGGGATCAAGCAGAAAGGTTCCTTTAGTGATAAATTATTCCTAAGTGAAAGAGAATTTTAAGAGATTTTCCACACTGCATAATATATTAATATATTGACAATTAAGAATGTTGTTCAAAACTAAACAACAAAGTAATCTTTGGTGCTCAGGAGATAAAATTATAGAGACTGTGTTTAAATACAATATAATCTGCTTTGTAGGGTGAGTTCACAATAAACTTCTAGGAAACAAAGTAACGGCATACGATTACAGGACTTCAGCATTTCTATAAACTTCATTCAGTTGTCTACACTTTGGTATCTAATGATGCTGAGGATACAACAACGTAGCCAAGAGATCTGTGCAGGGCTGAGGAATGATGTGGGACATGAGGGTGGACTGAGGGAGGAGATCTGGGCAGCAGGCAAGAGATCCCGTGTCTCTTGTGCAGCATGGGACACCCAAACCACACACAGAGTAACTCAACAGCTTAGTTCTCATTCTCTATGTCTGCTTTTGTTATCAACTTCTTAAAGTTGGAAGGCATCAAATGAGGAGAGAGCCTCTACTGAATTCTCTGCAGTTTAATGCTCAGAATAATAAGTAATGTTTTGGTTGTTTTTCATGAGTACTGCTTTTAACGTGTCATTCTACCATTCATTTCTCTGTCTTTCCAGAGTTAATTTTAGAAGTTTTTTAATGCCTTCAGAGTTCTGAGAAAAGTTTACAGACTGATCTACTTTGATAAAGGACACCCTGGAGAAAACAGTACTGTCAGGACAGAATGACATACCAAACTGCGTACTGAATCTGAACAAGCAGATGATAATCACAGTATTTATCAGTCTTAAATTTTGAATCAGCAGTGGTATCCATAGTCTTAAAATTGTATGATGAAGATGAGTTCTTCATTTGCAAAAGTAGGATCAGTCTGAAGATATGTTCTTCTACTATCAGACAACAGTTCAGGTATAGCTCAGTGAAGATACTGCTCTTCAAACTGACATGAACCAGTTCACAAATTTGAGTTTTGCTGGTAATTTATAAATTGCCCTAAGTATGATGTTCATTCATTAACTGACACAGAGTGGAAACCAAACTGTTATCATTTCTTTTTTCTTTCTCTCTTTCTACAAGAAAGAGAGATGGTGAATAATATTTTCATATTATCTAGTACTTTAGATGCCTTAGCATTATAAACATACCTGGCGGGTAAGACACATGAAATGTATATAGTCACATGAGAAGTGACACATTGTCTGAATTAGTCGGAGTGGAGCGAGAACAATAAACAAAATGTTGATAGCTCCCTGTCACAGCAGGTTTTCAACAGCTGAAAATAGGACTCTTGCAAAGGGAGGTAAATAAGTTGTAGCTTTGATGACCTGTATTGGATTTGGAGAAATATACTGAAGGTGGTCATTTTTTAAGTAATGTCTCTCTCCTGTTAGAGACATTCTGCTTTTCAGTCTAGCTGTTCTTTTTTCAAAGTTTTTTAATATCTGGCTTTACAAGTTAAACACATATTACTTACTGCCCTAAATCTGTTTTTCTGTTCCAAAAAGGATAATTCTTTTCAAGGTTTGGGCTTTTTTTGCCCCTAAAACATTTTCTTCTGTGTTCTACTCCTTCTTACAACTATCATTTGTTTCTCATGTGAGATTAAAATATTCTTCAATTTTTACCTTTGTATTTTCTTAAAATATTGATGAAATTACTCTTGCAGCAGGGCTGATATTTCTTTTTTAAAATAATTTTAGTTTTTCTTGTTCAAGAAGAACTTACTGGGTTTTTTTTCCTTGTATTTTATTATTTTCAGAAGAAAGGAATAGGGCTTGAGTCTAGTTTGAAGCAACACTACTCAACACATGCATTATGAAACTTTTAATCTGCTTAAAAATGAGTCAATACCAAATGGTTTCTTCTTCTTGCTTAGGTAGTGCAGAAGGAAGGTGTGTTTGTCTATTTGTATATCTAGGTGCGAATGTAGGTCCCTATGTGTGAGACTGGGTATATGTGCACCATTCTGGGTGTTATCTTTGTCCTGATATCCTCTGACAGTTTTGTTGATTCTTCGTTCATTATGTCCAGTTAAATAACAAGTGAAGTTAATTAACCAGCTAACTATAGAGAGTAATTATAACAACCAACAGGGTAAAAAACAAAACAGTATTTTTTCCTGCTTTAATTACTGCTTTGCATCATTTACCATTCATCAAATAAGCAATTTTTTTTCTATTTTAACTTCAAATTAAATATTTCTGGAAAAAGTGTTTTCAGGCTTTCTTGTATGCACCTATTAAAGGATCTCCACCCCCACCACCTCAACTTCTTACAAAGTATTTGGATTATGTATTCTACATGGAACAGTTCTTTGTATTTCCATTTTAATATCATGGCCCTAATGAAAATGAATTGACTGTCTTTTCAGAGAAATATTAGAGAAACTTACAGTGACTCTGTTCTGATCTTATGAGTTTTTTGATTGATCAGCAGGGCCATTTCTTAACCTTATAACATATTTTTATTAACTTCTACTTTACTCTTGATTCTTATGTTATTTGAAATATATCCTTATCATCATCAAAATACATATTAATACTCCTTCTTTTACTTTGGCCTCAGAAGCAGCAGTGTTTTCAGGGGATTACTTCTGTCTTCAGTTTGAATCAGCAATTCAAGTCTCTGTAGTGTGGAGTTACAATCGTGGCTTGGATGCTGGCTTGGAAAACCCCATAGAGCTGCATCCAGAGATAATTTCATAAGATTTATACTCACAGAATGTATTTCCAAATTTTATTGTTGTTTACAAGATAGATTGTGTTGTTAGCTGATGGAATGAACACAAGGAGAAAAGTCACCTGGGCATGAGGGGAGGAGGCTTCTCTCCCATCTGTTCTGCTTGTCTGGCAAAGGATGGAACACACATAGCGTTGTAAAGCTCAGAGTACAAGAACTATAAGGTTGTTGTTAGCTTGTTAACACTAGAATCTCAACTAAAGGTAATATTTTCCCTTCACCCCACCAGTCTTTCTGCCTTTCCCATCATCCTCCTGACCCTCTCAAACCCTGAAAATTCTGTCACCGAAGACATTCATTTTTTTGAAAAGGACCATTTCAAACTGTGAGGGCAATAGAGCCCTTCTGCTTCCTTGGCCTGCAGAAAGACTGTGATAATGCCAGGAATGAAACTTGGTTCTACAACTCTTTCACCTGTTACAAGGCAGAACTCGATGGTGGTTTGATGGCTTGCCAATGCTTTTGGTGCAGGTCAGGCTCTGGAGTTCTCCAGAGACAGTGACCACTTGAAGGAAGAGTATAAAAGGATTCAGGTTGAGAAAAAATCAGTCAGAATGACTTTTCAACCCAAGAAAAGATGGATAATAACTGTACAGAGCACTCCCAGGGATTTAAAAAATCAAGGAATTATAACACCTCAAGCTTTTGCTTTTGAAGACAGTTTAAAATTAGGCTGTTTCTTAAGGAGTTTGGAGAATGGATTTGTTAGATAAACTTGTAAATAAACATAATTCTGTGTGTTAAATGGGGAAGGCATTATAAGCTCCTTCAAGATTGAGGCAGTGCATACAGTAAGTTTATAAATGCACACTGTTTTTAAGCATTAAGGGAAAGTGAATATAAATGAGTAACTGAATGTAGTGAGTTTGATATTGTGTCTTCAACTAAGCAAATGAATCAGTCTTTGTAGCCTGACTCTACACTTCAAATTGCTTCAGTGCTAAGCAGAGATTCTCAGCAGTGAGAAGCTTTCAGTGAATGCATTTTCTTAAAACTCAAATCCCATATGGGTACCAATAAAATGTAATGAGAGTAGATTAAATTATCAAATTTTTGGACAAAATGACCTTTGTCACTTTTCTGCATAGCTTTTTTTCTTAAAGTGAGCAGACCTGAAGGAAACAGGACAGTTTCCAGTAGTGCTGCAGTCTGTCGTGCTGTGTTTAGTTGTGAACTGAAGAGGTTAACATGAAAAACAAATTACTGTGCTTTTTTGTAGTCTTTCATTAATGATGTACTTCACCAGAAAAAGACAACAAATGGGAATGAAACCAGCTTTGCTGGCTGAATTGGTATTCTGCTGTGCACAGTGTGTTTTACTCACTGGCAGCAAGATTACTTGTTTTTTCCAATTTTTGATGGTGAAGGGTCAGGCAGCAGTATTAACTAAGGCAAGCGATTAGAAAGAATTAAATTGAAAACTTTCCCCTGCCCAGCAGAAGTCAGCTTTAAAACCAACTTATATTGCTTAGGGGTGATTTATCTGATCCCCTTCCTCTAGATGATAATCCAGAAGTTCCACACACACAGCGGGTTTTATTTGATCCTCGAAGTACTTTCTTTTTATTAAGGTAGGGAGATGTTTCTTAAAATACATTTTGTGATGTTCCAGATATTTATTTTATATATGTTATAAACCTTGTTCTAGCTCTGCAGGTTTTAAGCAATAGATTTAGAAATGGAAGGAATGCTAAATTTTTTTTAACTGCTCTGTAGAGTGTTTTGGGAAATCAATATTGGCAGTAGATACAACAAAACAGAGCCATTGGCATTCTCATTAGTATGCTGCTTCTTTTCTGTACTCAGAAAATATACATGACAGCACTTGATATCAGTGTTTACTAAGTTTCCAGTGCCCTAAATCCACCTAATGATCTTCTTAGAAATACTTCAGGAAATTTCTTGGTCAGTAAATTGCACTTTTTTGTTTGTCTAGTTTTTGTTTAAAAAAAAAAGGGTTTTACACTAACTGTGCCAAAGTCTTTCATTCTTGCATATGAAAGGCAAGATTATTAAGAACTTTTGAATCAATTTCAGTGGAACCTTTCTAATTCTGTAGGCAGCATCTCTGCGCTAATTTCATTTTTACAAATTCCAATATTCTGATTTCTGTATTTTTTTTTAGGAAGATATTACTATTTTTCATTTATTTGCCTTCTTTCAATTCTTTGGGTCATGGAGAGAACTATTTTATTTTTATTTTTATTTTTTTATCTTATATCATAATATACTTTTAGCATATTACTGAACAGAACAAATAATTTTCATATGAAATGTCCTAAATTTCAATTTTTTTTCTAATTCTAAAAGCAGTTCAGTAGTCCTCGTGCCTATACTAAAGATTTAGTGTGAACAAAACCCCTCGTGAATACACATTATGTGACAGCAAAGTATAAAATGCAGAAAGTACAGAACAATTCATGTTTAAAGAGTAAATCCTAACATTTCCAGAACATATGACTATAAATACTTTTGCTATCAAATTAATCCTTTCTGTAACCGTGGGAACTTGAAATGTTCAGTATTCCACTTCATGCATTCCGGGATATACATTAATAGTAGACACTTTATTATTTTAGAATAAAACATACTGTTAACATTTTGTTCAGAACAATCCCCAAAGTAGCTGTTTCACTAGTGACTCTACCAATTATAGTTTCCATTTATGAGGCCTAAAATCAAAACTTTAAATAGGATTTAAGAGAGACATGTTCTCATCATGTTCAAAAAAGATCTTGTTATCTGTTCATAATTGTATACTTCTTTTGACAGAATTGCCTAATGACTTACTACGGATTAAAGCGGGATGCTTATCTTGGCATAGCATTGTAAATCAATTTTAATTTTTTTAGAAGTTATATCTATGAATTATAGGAGTTAAAGACACTTTAACCAATCAGTTATTCTGTAAAATTGACCAGATCTGGAATTAAATTGCTTATTTATACGTCTGCTTCATGTTATGATAAAAACACATTTTAGATGTTTTTAACACAACTTGATCAACAAAACCTTTCTATACTCTGGGAGCTGCACAGCACTGTGCAAAATTATTTATGCATTATTTAGAAAATAAAATATTGATATGTCAGCATCTCTTTTAGCGATGCTTGGAACAGTGCTGTCTTTAAAAAATGACAAACCCCACTCTTGCTTGTGTATTTATCAATATGATGCTATTAAAAAAACTCAACTTGTAGCGCACAGCACAACTCTGATATCGTGGTTATATATGCAGTATATATAATGTGCAGTATATAATGTGCAGTAATAAAATTTTGCCCTATATCATTATGGAAAATATGTATTTGCCTTTTTACCCATATTTTATTGGCTTTTCTTTCTGGACAAGTAAAATATACTATGCAACATTTACATTTTTTTATATATTAGACTAAATATGTAAATATCATATTACATTTTACTTAGAGCTGTTTATTTTGTGTTTCTTCTTTAGATTACATTTTAACATACTATAGATATTTAAACATCCTGCTTTCTAATCTGATGTTTTTAAGTTAGATGAAGTTTTGCATTCAGGGAAATATTCCTTGTGGTCAAGTGGTAGCATTTTTTTGTGGCTTCAGTTCAGTTCACATTTGTCTGATTATAGAAACAAAGCAAATTTCTCACCATAATATCACTCATGTATGTACGTATGCCAAATATATAATCCACTTTTGATTTTTTTCTGTTTTTCTTTCCTGTTGTTTTGAAACACAAAAATTTAACTTTTTTTTTTTTTAATTGTCTACTCCGCTTATTTTGTATTCTCCCTCTCTAAGTGGTTATTTTAATGTTTAGGAGTATTGATGAAACTCTATTACCTAAACTCTAAATTAAAACAAAAGTGCTTACATAAATAATTACACAAAATTAATTAATTAATTCATTCATTATTGTTTATGAAATGCTTTGATATGCATAGATATGAGGACTGGCAAAATTTAACACAAATGACTTGGAATATTAATAACTTTTTTCTTTGTTATTTCTTTGTGGAAAATACTTAACTCCTTTATGTTTTCTATAAGATATATAATATATATATATATTTCATAAATAGACCAATGAATTAATCAGAAATGTTTTGTGAGTGAATGATAGGAGATTCACCTGCAAATGAGTCGATTTCCACTTTTACTTTAAAGGTAATAGATCTTTTGAATTAAAAAAAGAAAACACTGTCTTCTAGTTTAAGTTTGCATATTTTATTTTCATATACTTTCTTCAGTATCATCAAGGCAGAAGGTTTTTGTTTTGCTTTAGGGTTTGGTTTTGTTTTTAAATTCATATTGCATAATTCTTTGTGTTGTTTGAGTTTCTTGCGGCTTTTAGTAGAGATTTTTCTGCAACGTAAGGTAGAAAAGTTAATTCTGCTTTCCACTTCTCCCTCAACATAAACAAAGGCATTTGACTGTTCTTTGAGAAATAGTCTTGAAACTCAGCAAGAAGTAACAATTTTCATCTTTTAAACTGTTTTTCACAAAAAATATGGAATGAAATATAGATTATAAATGCAAGAATTCAAGTGGCCCATATTACTGTTCCCGCTCATAGAATATCTTTTTGCTACCAATGAAAGGAGACTTGCTTTATTTGATATTACAATTTGTATTCAGATTTAGTGTTACTACTCATGCACCTTAGAGGTACAAATATATAAAGATGAATAAGGAATTACAGTTAGTTAACAGTGAATTCTCTTCAAATGGTTTTTACCTGTTAAAATTAAAACCAAGTGGTAAAATAAATTCAGCAGAATCCTTCCAGAGCATTATATCTTGCAATAAAACTACATGGTTTGTTATGACTGGCAAATGTAATTGATTTCTTTAAATATCACATATTAAGGAATTTCCTATTGTACTGCATTTATTAATAAGCTGCTTGGTGTATTTCTGTTAAGAACTGTATCCTTTTGCCATATGTTACCCTCACCGTGCATACTTAAACACATTCAACTCTAAATAGGAAAAGCAATGTTAGGTTCAAAAGCAAATGTTGGACTCAAATTTGCTAGATTTTCCTCTCTGTCTCTAGAGACTGTTAATGACTGTTCTCAGATGTTTAAGCCATTTTTCTTTTATCTATGTTGCCTATTTAAAAAAAAAAAAAAAAAGAAAAAAAAGGAAAAGAAGAAAAAATATCACCTTGCTCACTTATATAGGCACACAATTTAAACTTGGGATTATGTTTTTCTTATCCAACGTCTCAGAATTTAATAGAATTATCTGCTGAGTGCTTTCCTGAGAAAATTAAACTCTGGGAAACCTTCCAGCTCTCTTCACCTTTTACTTGTGGTGGCCACCACTATTTGGAAGAAGATAACATTACTAATTTTGTGCCGGTCTTGGCAGGCTTCCATGTGCTCAAGTGCAGTCATGGGATTCTGGTGGATGTGTGAGCCATTCTCCACTTCTCTTTGTAGTCTCTCTCAATCCTCCTTTCTCTTGTTAATTCTCACACTCTACCCCCATCTTTCACTCTGACCTCATCTCTCTATGCCCCTGCATTTCTCTCTGTTTTTCAGTCTTTCTCTTTTATTCTTTCCTTCAAACTATCTTTCTGCTTTACTTTTACATTAGGATGGGTATTTATAATGCACTGTGGCTCTTTACTTAAGGGATGAGTTTACAAGAATACTGTCAATTGGAATTGGCTGTAGTGGCTTTTGTGTACTTGGGAGGTATAGAAACCTCTGGACTGCCAGGGAAATTCAGTTAAGAAGGCCATTCTGGGTTTTGCCTTTTACACTTGAGAAAACAGAAAAAAAGAGCAGATCTCTGTTTCTTTTTCCAATTTTATTTATTTTTTTTGTAATAGAATGAACAGAGAAAAAAGTAGTAAATTTCAACTGCAGTTTTTGTCACCTATATTTTAGTGTACTTTTCAGTAATGCGAATGTAAATTATTGCTATTACAATGTTAAGGTTATATTTTTCTGGTGATCATGGATATTAAACAGTTTCATTCAAACTGCCAGATAAAAAAGACATTAAAATTTTCCCAGTTTCCATGAACACATTTTCCCATTTTGGAAATAAATTATATTCTGAGTAGTTTATTTAAAGAGGTGAAGGTACTAAAGATTTTACATCTTTTATTTGACCGTCTACATGTTTGATACTACTTGTCATTTGTGTGGAATAGGAGATAAGCTTTGCAAAATGAAGACTGAGAACTTTTTCAGCATATTGCTATACATTCACTGCAACCAACATTTTCTTCATGCGTTCAGGTGTTCTTGTTTTCTGAAAGTCTAAATACTGGTGTGTTTAGTTTCATTCACAGTACTTGTGTTCTTCACCAATGTTTGCTAGTAATAAAAATATTTAATATAGTATATTCTGAACACAAACTGGTTTTGTCACAAGTATTGTATCAGTGTTGAATTTGTAATGACCCATAGAATTTCTAGATCATTCTGAATTTTGAACTCATAATAATTTTGATTAGAAAATATTTTAATTGGAGCATACATTACTGAGGTTGTCATTTAGTTCTTAGACTGTCTTTTCTCCAGTATGATCTGCATGACTTTTCTGTTTTCTAAATAGGACTGAGGTTTAAATAGGGAAATGAAAGAATTGCTTAGTCCATAAAATATCTTTTGTTGTTGTTATTGTTGATGCAATGATTGAGTAGTTTCTTTTCGTTAGAGACACAAAAGAAGTTATTCTCTGTCTTTGATGCTTTTTGAATTAAGAGCTCACTGAGACAGAGCCACAAACTATTTCAAGCAATTATAGATTTGCAAATAAGCTGTTTGCTTAATTAAAAAATATATATGTATTTCAGAAGGAATACTGATGGGGTTTGAAAACAGCTTCTCCGTGATTTCTGTTGCAGACAAAATAATGTGCAGCATTATTTTATACAATTTGGGAAAAAAATATTTCAATTTTATGACAAAAAAAAAAATCACAGTTTGACAAAGTGTTTTTGCTGATCTACTTGCTTGTCATTTTGAAATGGGTTCAATGACTTAGAAATAACGGTACTATATTACTTTTGTGCAGAAACTGTGTTGTCAGGAAACTTCTAAAATACAGAGAAGTAGTCTAAGGCAGAGATTTCCTTCAAGAATAGATGTGGGGCGTAAAGGTGATAAAGAAACATAAAAGATAAGTTTCATCTAAAATTAAACATTGACTCTAGGAATGTTATTTTATTTACTGTACTGAGAAAAAAAGAAAAAAGAAAAAAAAGAAAAAAAAAAAAAGATAATGCTTCTGAGTGAATGTGCTGGCACTTTACCACCTGCTGTTCCCAAAGATGGAGTTCAGTGGATAAGTGGTTTGTAGCAGGAATGTGAAAAGAGATTTTGGAACCCTATTTGAAGGGCTAGTTTACATAGGACTGGCAAACAAGTGATTTCTTTCAGTTTGAAACTTTGAATGAAAATGAATTCAAGTATCTTTCTTTAAAATCTTCTCAAATACTCTTGAGCATGTGATTCCTCTAGTTAATAAAAGTAGTAATATTTATAGTACTAATACTGTAAGAAGAATAAGGTAAATAAGGTAAATAATAAGGTAAATGAATCCTTTTTTTTTTTTTTTTTTTTTTTTTTAAACCAGGACATTTTTATAATACCTCTGTTTCTTCAAGTGACTTTGTTTTGATGTGCTAGTGGCTGTATACTTTCACAGAGCAATATAAGCTCTGTCTCCTGAGGGCTGTCAGCAATTCATCTTACCTTACCAAAGAGCTTCTGTTCCACTCTTCAAACTTGTCCTCATGGCGAGCATTGTTTTAATATTTAGCGGTGTCTTCACTCTATGCATCACCAAAACTTTTGCCCTAAATGGAGCATGGGTCTATAATGTATGGAGGTGACAAAAAAGTAAATAATGTAGACAAGCAATGCATTTTTTGTGACTCTTTTTGTCAAGTGAAATATAGATCTGCCAAAATGAAATAAATTATTTTCTAAACTTGGGAAGAGCAGAGAACTTTCAGCAGATAATCTAGCAAATAAAGGTGATTCATGTATATTTTTGTTGCACCCTTAGGAAAAAGTATTAGGCAGGCATCCTTCTTGAAGGGAAAAATGCAGCACTGCTTAATGAGACTTTTGAACACAGGCACAACATTAAAATAAAATAGAAAGGCTGTTAGCATTCCCTATCTCACTTTAGAGACAGAATAATGTTATACTTTAAGCCATCATCAAATGCACATTTTCTGCTTGACAGCTGAAGTTATCAGATTGTGTAGTGGTAGTGAAGTGCATTTGGGAATGATTTGTCTGAAGGTAGCAGTCAAATCCATCACAGGCAAATGGAGATTGGGGAAGAGAAGGAAAGGAAGAAGAGGCAAGCAGGTGGGCGAGGGAGATGGAGGGACTGGTGAGTAGTGCTCCAGCAGAGCCTGCATGACTGGTGTGAGCAGAGGTTCCTGGTTCAGAACATGAAAGCATGAACCAGCAATGGT
Source organism: Tragopan temminckii (assembly GCA_028571105.1). Classification (NCBI taxonomy): domain Eukaryota; kingdom Metazoa; phylum Chordata; class Aves; order Galliformes; family Phasianidae; genus Tragopan; species Tragopan temminckii. The sequence goes on along the minus strand of JAOWBP010000001.1, from coordinate 79,350,952 downwards.
TGTTGTCACACGAAAAGCTGCTGCAAAAAGAACAGTTGGAAAGGGTGTTGTTTCCACTGCAGGTTCCGAAATATTTCAATTACATGATTTTGTTAAAAAATGTGTAGTAATGAATGAAATATTTTAGCATTCCAGTATCAAAATACAGCACTTATTTGTGGAACTGAATTATGTCATGTTGAGTGTTTATATATGTTTACCAAAAAAGTCCACAGAAAGGATCGTTTGTCTTGCCCAGCGAAGCAGATGACACCCTTCTTCAATATTGTTTAGATGACTCTTGAAACCTAACTCATTTCCTCCTTCAGAGTCTGCTGGGATTTTGAGTATCTCATAAATGTTCTCCCCTTGGGAGTATGTAGAAAAACTTCTGAGGGGAGTTGTTTTGAGAATGTTTTTAAATCAGTGCTTGTGGTTACACCCAGACAGAATCACTGAGATAATGCTCAGGCTCTATGTGTTCTAGTGATTTTGTTCCCAATGGCAAAATACTTATCATCAAAGATAGATGTCTTTTTTATATTGCCATGGAAGCAATTTCATTTCTGGAATTAGAAAATGATAACTTTTAATGTGTGCATTAAAACATAGCTTTTCCACAGATAAAGTCTGGTTCCTGGCTTCAAGCCACAATTGCTTTTGTTGCTATTACATGTTTGCCATGTAATATTGTCACACTATGTTATGTGGTTACTTACTGTGCAGATGGTGTAAGATAAAACATTGTAGCTTCTGCTTCTAGAAAACTTGAGTATTTGCACCAAATGCAAATTGTTCATAAATTCAGCAAAAATAATGTAGAATGGAATTAATTCAAATTATTAACTGGCAAGTAGCCAATGATGAAAGCAAGTGAACAGATAGTTTACTATGTTTCAGTTTTATTTTAATAACTAATGAAAAAGCATTATGTGGATCAGTTCAGGGCTTGAAATTCTCCCCTTGCTTTTGATGCCTGAACAAGGGGTTCATAAGATTATTTCCTTCCTGTGAAACTAGGTGGTAGCAGTTCCTCTGGAACTTCTTTCCACCCTTTGCACAAATGTAGATCTTTTCAAGTCTTGCACCTAAGAATTTTGATGTAATTGTATTCCTTGAATCACTGAATGTGTAATTCCTCAGGTGCTAACACTGTGCTGAGTTCTGACTGCTGGTAATAGTTGAATGGTCAAATGAATCAACACATAACTCTGGATAGTCCCTTTAACTGGCACCAAAAGTTGGTAGTGGTAGACAAGGTCCTGATGTTAAATCAAGAAAAAAGGAAATATTGAAATGTAATTATCTGTTCACAACCCTGAATTGGGTGAAGTAGATCATTGCATATACACTACTGTTTGTATTGTGTGTTTGTGTGCTTTCAAAATGCTTCAATGATCAGAGCTTTACTACCAGCAAAAATTAGGTTTGTTTACTCTGAGACAGAATAAGGACCTTCCCTTACCACTGGAAAAACTGGGTTTACTCTGATCTTCATCTAACAGTGGGAGGCATTGGATGAGGAAGTGCCTTGCGACTGACTGTCATCTCCTGTGCTAGCTACCTCTGTCCTTAAGTAGATGTGGCAGCAGCAGTGGTTTCTGATATGCCTGCTATTCCTTGTAGCACTTTCTACAGTTACGGCAAGAATAAGTGGTATCAAATTGTTCCTTTGTTCTTCCTCTTGTCATACCCTTCATATCAAATGTCTGGGGTAATGCCTGCCTTCCTTCCTTTGCTGCTAAAGAATCTGTCTTGTGGGAGATCTCGTTTAGATTACGCACTACCTTCTTAAAGCAAACAGCATGCAAACTAACCCCCCTCCTACTTTTGTTCAAAACCTGAAAGTTGTTAACAATGTGTTGCTCAGCAAGTCATCTCATCCATACATGTTCCTGGAGGACAAAATATTCTCTGGAGTCTCCTTCCCATCAGTTTGCATTTCTAGAAATTTTCCTATATTGAAAAATGAGACCTCAGTAGCAGAAAAAAAAAAAAAAAGCCAAACACCCTAAATGCAGAAGTGTCTAGTAATGTTTGCTTTAATTATATGTTGTCATGAAAAAATAAATAGTCCTAATGAAATTCAGACATCCGAAATACAAATCAGCCCCACATTGAATTTCAATTATGCCAATTCTATTTTCAGTACCTCTGTCAGAAGCCTGCATTAGAGTATTATGCAGGCTGCAGAGAGCAGTCATGACTGTGACAAAAACATTGTGGCACACTGACAAACCCTTAACTGTGACTGCCAGGAGAGAAGTCCTGCCTGGCCCAGCTGGTGGTCACTGAGGTCTGGTGTCAAACGTACAGACCACAGACTACATTTACCAGTTCCAGTATTAGGAAATTGATTTCCCAACATGATTTTCAATCTCCAGAATTGTTCCTACTTTTTCTGAATTACAACTCATTAAATGAGGTTCAACAAGGCCAAGTGCAGAGTGCTGCACTTGGGCCGGGGCAATCCCAGGTATTTATACAAACTAGGAGAAGAACTCATTGAGAGCAGCCCTGCAGAGAAGGACTTGGGGGTCCTGGTGAACGAGAAGCTGGACATGAGCCAGCAGTGTGCGCTTGCAGCCTGGAAGGTCAATTGTGTTCTTGACTGCATTAAAAAAAGGGGTGGCCGGCAGGGAGAGGGAGGTGATTGTCCCCTTCTACTCGGCCCACCTGGAGTTCTCTGTCCAGGCCTGGGGCCCCCAGCACAAGAAGGATGTAGAGATCTTGAAGTGGTTTCAGAGAAAGGCCACTAAGATTGTCAGAGGAGCACCTCTCTTATGAAGACAGGTTGAGGGAACTGGGCTTGTTTAGCTTGGAGAAGATAAGGCTCCGGGGAGATCTCTTTGTGGCTGTCCAGTATTTGAAAGGGGCATATAAACAGTAGGGAGAATGACTGTTTATGAGGGTGGATAGCAATAGACAAGGGGGAATGGTTTGAAACTGAGACAGGGGAGGTTTAGGTTAGATATTAGGAGCAAGTTTTTCACACAGAGTTGTGACACACTGGAACAGGTTGCCCAAGGAGGTTGTGGATGCCCCATCCCTGGAGGCATTCAAGGCCAGGCTCTGGGCAACCTGGTCTAGTGGTTGGTAAGCCTGCACGTAGCAGGGGAGTTGAAACTAGATGATCATTGTGGTCCTTTTCATCCCAGGCCATTTTATGATTCTCTGATTCTGTGAAATATATTACATATCCAAATCAACAGAAGAGAAGGGTACTGTGTAAATCTGGACTTCTCCTTTATCGGCAGAGCAGTCAAGGAGTGACCTTGAAGGAAAATGAATGTGCTTAGCCTGTCCTCAGACCTCCAGAAATATGTGAAGGAATAAAAAGTCTGTAAGAGTTATAAGTTTGCGTCAAAAGAATTAAAAAGAATAAGGCATTGCTGCTTTGCTGTTACCCGTTTCTCTTTTTGAAGGAATGAAAATTTTAAACTTTTTCCATTCTGCAGAATGGTTCTGGTTTGAATCTTATTGATCATTCAGTTCCTCTCTACTGATGGTGTTGTGCAATATCCTTATGAAAGAATTTTTCATGAATTGCTAATAGAAGTAGTTGTATTTGCTAGATGTAAATATTAGGGTTTTTTATTTCAAAGTAAATTTGAATCTATTAATTATTTTCTTACATATCTCTGCATGATGGGATGGATACAGAACAAGTTAGGATGGAAATTTTAAGTGCAGCACCTACATTACAATTACGAAGTAGATTATCCCAAACTAGATAAGATACATCTGGGTCAGAGTAAGAGCTCTGATTCATGAGTCATGCCAGTTCTTGCTGGGCAGCTAAGGAGGATCTGTATCTGTCCTTCCATTCTCCTTCCCTCTGCTGCAAGCTTCTGCCTCAGGAGTGGGGATGGCGAAACAGTGGCGTTTCTATTCCAGGATCACTGTAGTGTTAACACAAACCAAAGGACATTTCAATTTATTTTAATAGGCCAGACATTGCACTGCAGTACCTGGGAGATCTGATTCACAATCCCAGCAGGATTTAACTGCAGCAGTTGAAGAAATTAAGTCCCTCAAACTGTTCGTTTATTTTAACTACCAAATTTAGGGGGGAGAGAGGGTGTGGGGGGATGATAATAGTTACCTCATGTGCTGCTGCAGCTTAATCAATGATCATCAATCAGAGCCCTTGAAGTGCTCAACTGGGAGTCAGCAGAGGGGCTTGAATTTACGTTCCAGTTTACCTGCCCTAACTTCCCCCTCTACAAAACTCTCCCAGCTGTTGTTATACAGTCAGGTTGACTTTCTCCAGCTCCACAGTAGAGTGGCTGGCTAAGGAGGAGGTAGCTTCCTAAGGGAGCAAACCTTGTTAGCCTTTTTCCTATGCCAAGTTCCAATCCCATTAGAGATAGGGATGCAGCTCATAGCAACTTCAGTGAGAGGAGACGATGCCTCTGTCCAATAGTTCTGAGTGATCTGAGTTCTCATGGAGGGACTGTGGGTTTGTATGAGTTTTGTGAAAGATGACTACATTAACTGACAGAAGAACTGTTTTATGGTCACAGGGTACAGAAGGAGGCACCTCAGAAAGGTACTTTGACAAAGAATACTTAAAAAGTGATCTGTCATAAAACCATTTAAGTCTATAAAGGGATTCTCTTTTCTAATGTGCATACATGCTAAAGTGTCTTTGTCTCAAAGATATTTCTCCTGAGATAAATATTTTTATTTTTTTACTCATCAGAGTTTTGCGTGAAAATACTCTGAGGATTTATGCAGGCAATTTTCAACTCATGGTTCTAAGACTGAGTTTCTTTTCCCTATCATACAAACTTTTTTTTTTGCATGTGAGTTGTTGGGTTCTTGACATGGCATTAAGGAAATGTCAAAGTAGACATCCATTCTTACTCTATAAGTCCTTATTTAACAACTTCAAAGGTTTGTCAACTACAAAGAAATGAAGCACAAACACCTAGATATTGATTTTGTCTTTTGCTTTGTATCTACTCCATTAAATTCTATTGGCATTGACAAGTGCTGAACTCTTCCTCAAAATTCTGCGAGCTTTTGGTCTTTAAGGACAGGTTTATTTCATTTTCCACACTTTTTTCCTTCAAAAACCTCTGTCATTAAACCATTTCTGCAGTCTTGAGAAGAACTGTTTAACATTAAATCTATTGAAGTTTATTCTTCCTTACGTCTGCGCTAAAAGTTAGTGCTATGGTAATATGTCATTGAAGAATTTATGGGCGTGTGGCTGTCAATGGATTTCCAATATTAGATTTAGTTACCCAGTGTGAGGACTAATAATGAGTCACAAATTGCTGGCATCATGTATAATTGATGATATAATGAATAGATCCCAAAAAAGATTTTTAGCTGTATTCCAAGGTGGCACATAATCATAGTAGATAAAAAACGTTATAAAAATATCATGGTTTTAATTACCTAAAAATTATTAGAGCAGTTCATATATTGCTAGTGGAAAATAAATTTAATTTTAAAGTGAAGAATATATACCTGTAAGTATTTCCAGAAATATCACAAATCTCTCCATGGAAGACAAGATGATCTTCTTCAACTAGAAACCAGAGAACATTGTATATTGCTGTAGTCAGTGCTGGAAGGCTGATTTCTTAGTGCAAAAGTGAGTGTCTTTCTCATGCATTTGATCTGCAAAAAATCTAGGACTGTCTTCATAGTAATGGAATGTTTTCATGTATCTGTACATTCTCTGTGAGGCCAAATTAATAGACAATATTAGATTTGTTTAGTCTCTGTAATCTGGAAGAGCTTTTCATCTTCCTTGCCTTCCACTGGCAATATGCACCTGATTCTCTATTGCCTTAGTTTTCCTGGGAAGGAAACTAGGTAAATAGGCTGTGGGGGTGGTGGTGGG
>JAOWBP010000001.1:79333634-79345013 GCA_028571105.1 Tragopan temminckii | reverse complement strand
TCTTTTCTCCAGGCTGAACAAGCCCAGCTCCCTCAGCCTGTCTTCGTAGGGGAGGTGCTCCAGCCCCCGATCATCTTTGTGGCTCTCCTCTGGACCCTCTCCAACATCAGTGTGGCACTGACATTGTTGTGATTCTACTGTAAGAATCTTTAGTTTCTGATACATGTTAGGTTTCATGTTGAATTGCTTTTAAATGCTGCAGCATCCAAAAAATAATGTGAGAGCTTCTAGAGAATTTTAAATATATAATGGAAATTATTATAGTTTTTCATGTGCAAAGTAATCTAGTTAATGACCTCAGTTCTTCAGTCAGTTTGAGTCCCTTTGTTCTATAAAGGGCTTCTGTAGCAGCCTGAAAGCAGCAGGAGTCACTGTTCAGGAAGGCCAGAATAATGCTTGTTTGGGGAGTACAAAATTTATTCTTATTGCAACCATACCTCACTATCACTGAAAAGAGCGTTAGAGTTCAAAGTATTTTGCAGATGTTCGAGGTAATGTTGTGGAGCAACTGTACTTGGAATTAAATTCACAATTGAAAATTTCTTAAATCATTTCAATCATAAAGTCAAATTCAAAACAGTAAGCTTAGGCTTACTGAGCATGAAAAGGAATAGAAATAAACAAGCAATATCCATATAAAATCCATGTAAGTGTAATTCTTCCCTTATTGCAGAAGTTGCAAGGGTAGCCATAACTACTCACATTAATATGAAATGAAACTGGATTCTGTATAATTTAAATGCAGAATTTTAATTTACATGGCTTACAGTAGCAGGTAGGAATTTGGTCTTCTGTATTATCAATTTTGTCACAGATATCTTTTAAGAAAAAAAGACAATGAACATACGAGTTTTCCTACACACTATCAATTGATGAAAACATTCTCATGTACAAAAGCTTTATAAGACTAATGTCTATATCTCATAACTGAGATATAGAAAAAAGGGGTATTAGTAAGAGTTTCAGATTTTTTTTTTTTTAGAAACTAAAATTTACCTTACTATATAAAGCATCTTAAAGCTGGAACAAAAGGTCCATCTTTGATGGAAGACAAAGGGTTTTTGTTTTTCTTTTTTTCATATATTTTAGTTATCAGCTGTCATGAGCAGTATGTTGTCATGTGAGGAGATTCTTTGAATATAATTTATAACATAACAGCAAAGTGTTACGATATGCATTTCAACAAATTCCATATGCCTGCAAAAAATTGAACCCTAATTTCCACTCTGTGCATTTCAGTTTAAGGTTTCACTTATTTTATAACATCCAAAATGTATTTTACAGCCTTTGATAGCTATATTAATTTATCATAAATTTCATTTTGCTGGTATGTCATATCTGCAATGTGGCACTCAGCATTATCTAAAGTATCTGTTTCGTTTGAGCTAGAGAAATAGCCTTTTCTGTACATGAACTTTTTTTCCCCTGCAGTAGCTTAAGTGTTAAAGCCTGAAAGGATTTAGGAAGCTGCAGTGAATGTGTTAAGACTGTTAATGAAGCCTCTGAATCTAAGGACAAAATTAGCTCTCACACCCACGCTGCACAAAGTACAGCAACTGTCTGATAAAATTGCATCATGACTTTTACCTGGGGATGGTAGTATCATATTCACTTGAAATGATGAAATTGGGAAGACAGATGTCCCCAAAGGACACTTTAAGGAGCCTGTACCTACATAAGTTACTAGGCAAAAATCCCTGAAATTTGAATGTGAGACCTATGTTTAAAAAAAACATTTATTGAGTGTGAGCTACAGATCATTAGTTCTATCATGTTATGTTTGTTCTTAAAGAATGTACAACAATATACTTTGGATGCAGAGTAACCTGAGAAATGAATAATAAAAGGAAATATTAAAAATAAAGTTTCTGAACAACTTTATATTGTTAGAGGAAGACACAGCACTGCGTATGAATTTGATTCCCTGTAACCTAGTGCCAAAGAGCAGCAACAACAAAAAAGAGTGGCTACTTATTTCTTCCATTTTGGAGAGTGGGAAAGGCACGTGTGGCTGTAGTCATGGAGAGTAACAATCTCCAAGATCCAGAATATCCTGTTCTTCTCACCTCTCAGCCCACAAAAGCACCTTATTTCAAGTGTGACTCAAAGATCAGGCCCAACAGAGTAGTAAAGAACAAGGCTCTGGGAGCTATGGACAGTCCTGGCACCACGGCACTGCTGATTTTATCTATTCCTTGCAGATTTTGCCTGTCTGTCTAAACAAACAAGGCAGGATCACAAGGTCTGAATAGCATTTGGAACTATCTAGCAACATAAGATTGGAGTAGACTATCAGAGAACACCTTAGGAAGGAGAGGGAGTAGAAGAAGCCAGGAATTAAGAAAAAACAGTATTCCCAAAGAGCACTGAAATAAAAATATTCTCAGTTGGAATATATAACAGGAAATGTATATACAAATGTGAATGGATACAACTGATAGTATAGAAGCACTAAATAAAATTATAAATTACAACAATTAAAAAATATATATAATTGCAAATCTTTATCCACTTTACTCAGATGCATGATCAGCTGGTACCTCTGTTTTTTATTAACCTCTGTACTTATCCCTCTTGTATGTTCTACTATGTTGTTTCACAGAAGGTGTGATTTATTCTAGGTATTATCAGAACTCAAACTAGTTCTCCAGTTATCCGCTATTTGCTTGTGGGCCCCTGATTTTTTGATTTCACATGAATGATAGCTCATCTTCAAAATTTCTTCTGGAGTTACAGCAACTGGGTGGTCCCAAAAACAGTGTAAATAAAGTTTCAACTGGTAATACCTGTGCTGAGTCGCCTTCAGGGGTATCCCATGGGTGCCAAGCTTCTTTGCTGAAGCCATTATATTACTGTAAACACAGCTTGGGCTGGAGGGAGAAAAAAATTATTAAAACATGAAATCATTGAATCCCAGCATCATGAAAACCCAAGTGCTGTGTAGCAACAATGCTGCTAATCTTCTCAGGAGATACAACGTGGACTTAGCCACGTAGACTCAGTTAGCTACCCTATACTGTAGGACTTCTGGCCAGAGACTCATTCTTACCAGCAGCTGTGTACAGCAACGTGGAGAAAACTTTTGTTGCTCTGCCATTTCTCTTTCTGGAAAATTGAGCGTTATTCCTTTTGTTCCGATCATTTTTTTTCCCCTCTTATCACTGATAAAGGATTGATTCTAGCTTGAACAGGTGTAGCATTAGCTTCCATTTTTCTATATTTTCCTTATATGTATTCATTTTTCCATATACATATAAATTATATCCTATATATTTGTGTCTTTTAGATACAATATAAAAAATTATCTGTGAATGTTGCCAATAAAGGACACTGTTTTAATAGATTCAAAAATAAAATGTGAAAACCTGAGAGAAGGGATTAGCGTAGTGATTTTTATTTATTTATTTTGTAACAAGTTTTCCACTGCCTTGCAAAGCCTTACTTGCAAAATTAATTCAAATTGGCTTGAATAAGAACACTGTAATGTGGATTAAAAGGTGTTTGAAAGTCTGCAGACAAAGGGTGTTGTGTACCACAAGGATCATTGCTAGAACCAGTCATTTTTAATGTCTTTATTAATGGTTGGGGAGATGGTGTTAACAACATGCTAATAAAACTGGCACGTGATACTTTCTTCTGTGGGGATAGAAATGTTTGAAAGTTAAGAGAACTGACACAAGGCACGCAGGGAGATTAGAAAAATAAGCAAAGATACCATGGTGAGATTCAACTTCAAGAAAATGCAGCCCAATTAGATCTTTTGAGGAGAATTTGGAAAATGGATGATATATTTGAAGAAACTTGGAAGCAGTTATTTAGAAAAAGCATGGTGTAGGGGTGGTAATCAACAGCCAGTGATGCATGGAGTTTTGTTATAAGTGGAGCAGCTTGTAAGCTTGCAGGGCTGTGGATGAGGCTCTCAGCAGGCAAGATGGCTTTTTATAGGTGGTAGAGCAGGCATCTGGGCAACGCTGAAGTAGTAGACAGTTCTAAACAGACAGATGAGTTGATTATAAGATTTCTTCCTTCCTCTTCATTTCTCTGCCTCTAATATGATATTCTAAATATCACAGCGCTCAAATGTTGCAGCTGTTAGAAATGATTGTTTAAGCAAATAGGGAATAGGGGCATGTTACTGAATTATTATTCCTAAAATACCAACAGCAAATATCTTCCAGAATCTTAAATAATGAAACAAACACTAATAAATAATGAAAAATACAGTAAGTATCAAGTACCTCTGGGAAATAAACTAATTTAATGTGCATACAGCAGCAAATAAACATCTTCAGATCTCAAAAATTCAATACTTCTGTGAATGAAATCTCAACACTTTCTGTATCACAATAACAAACACTGAGTAAGTCATGGCTACTTGATATATTTACTTAATTCTTGAATAAAAAGATTGAATTTCTTAAAACTTTATTCTGATCATTTCAAAGTCTCATTAAATACTTTTTCAAATATCAGTTAGCAGTGTAAAAATCCTGCAAGTCTTTTGAATTGTCCTTAAACCAATGTCTCCCTCCACATGAACCACATAAGTTTGAAGAGGCAACTTTCTTCCTGTCTGCTTAATGCATCGGAAATTTATATTCAAACTTGGAAAAATAAGAGCATAAACTGTGTTGATTCCATTGACAGTTCAGCTAATACTTACTTTCATTTGAGACTTTAATTTTTATTTCAATATCTTTTTCTTTTTTTCCCCATCTGATATACCCAGATGTCGGTGCCAGCTGTTTACCTGAAAAGTAGATGTAAAAAGGTATACTAACTTTAAAAAAGTCCAATGCCCTCCTTTATTAAGAAGGTTGAGTTACAGCTAGAGCATAAAGATAAATGCACGTCATGAAGTTTTCATCTAGGTACGTGGTTTTCTCCATCCTTTTTTTTTATTATTGTTTTTTAGCAGACAGTTCAATCATATGACTAACCTAATTGACTGAAGTTGCAGTATTTCAGTCTTTTTGTGAATGTATGAGGGTATATATAGTGAGAGACACAAAAATATAATCTGTTATCCTGATGACATGATCATAACATTAATTTTCTGTCTTCTGAGTGTGTTTTTCCAACCTTGTTTACACATGAATGATGACAACATGATTTATGTGATAAAAGTGGAGCTTCTCACTGTTCTTTTAGTATTTTCTAAAGCTGTTTTCCAGATTGACTATGTTATTTCACAAAACTTCACGAAAGCATTATTTAGTCTGAAAATACTGAATCGTAGTATCATAAGGTCATTTAGATTGGAAAACATCTTTGAGATCATGAAGTCCAACTGTGAACACTGTCCTACTAAACCATGTCCTTTTGTGTTATGTCCATCTTTTTTCTTAAATATCTTCAGGAATGGGAATTCTCCCACTTCTCTGGGCAGCCTGTTCCCATATTTGAATACCTTGTCATCCTTCTTTGTAACCTTTTATTTCAACTAGCGTAAATCAATCCATTAAGGAAGCTACTCATTTTTTTCTGTCTTTTCAAAAGTATCTTTTGGTTCACTTGAAGTTTAACCAGGATTGTTACAACTGAATCATGAGAACAGCTTTTTCATATTGTGAGAGCAGCCTTTCACAAAACTTGAGTGGTTACAAGCTGAAGGACAGGAGGCTTGCATAAATGTAAGCTCAAGAACAAAATGTGAAGGCCATGAAACTTGTTGTGAAGTGAAGATATGAATGTAGAATGTCCTTTTGTTGAAGATAAGATGCCAAAACAGATGCCTCAGCTCAACATAACATGGGTGGGAACCAGTTTGGGCTACCCCCCTTAAAAGGTTGGAAATTTACAGCAAGAATGGCTATTAGCCTTTATTCTAAGACCACTAGATTGTTCGTTATTTTGGGGAACGTCTGCTCATGTCCTTGGAATGTAATGAACATGTATACACTATACCTTTCAATATCTAGGTGCCACTTCTCTCGGTGTGCATGTTGGTAGAGTGATCCCCCATGCACCCAGCGCTGTAATAAAGGGAATACCTGCTTGACATAACTCATGGGTGTGTTGTGTTACTTTGTCAATTTTCTCAGCTTCACAACAAAAATCTGTAAATAAGGTCATCAGTTCTGTAGTAGTGCTCCAATGTGGTTTTGCAGCTTTATCAGCTGAAGAGTGGTGAGGTTTCTTTTTTTTTTTTTTTTTTAATGTAGAAAATAAGGAGAGCAGGTCTTCCTTGACCAGTTGTTTACTCTTACAGATCTGCTTCTGTTGGCTCACACTACTTGTTCTGGTTGTAGCTGAACAGCTCACTTTATTGGAAGAGCATTTACATTGATTTTGAAGCTGTGCATTCAGTATGCATTTTTTGAAGAGGCAGTGATAGCCTGAGCAACATTTTCTGCATTAATTGTTTGTGAAACCAAAGGTGAATTATACTGAAAAATTGATCTGGCTGAACAGTAACCATTATTTTATCTTTAAACTACAAAGTTTATGTAGCTCTGCTATGTGTGGGACACAACCTCAAAAGAAAACATCCCATAATGTGGCTCTCCTGCTTAAATGAGGAGACACTGAAAGACTTTCCATCCCCTCTTATGGGATCTATACAGGAAGCATCCATTATGGCATTTTTAGAGTGCAAGTGTGTAATCATAAAGGCTTTGTTAAATATGCATTTGTGTGAAATAGCTAACAGAACCTAAGAAAAAAGTGTCAGGGAAAATGCCTTTGTGGTAACTGATAAGCTATACTTCTTTGAAAAGTAATAGAAATTTCACATCTTCTATAAAAATATTGAAAATTAAATGAACACCAGTTGTGAGTTTTGTTGGTTGCTGTCGCAGTAATCTGTTTAGTATGCTACTGAAACATGGGTCTGTCTGAGTGCTCTCTATCAATAACAAAGGTTCAGTTGTTTTATTTGCATAGCGGTTTGCATTAGCTTTAGTCAGCACTTTGAAATCTACATTTTGAGTGCTTTTTTGAAGCATTTGTTTAATAGATTTTTCCTTTCTGTTGATGATTAAGGTAACACTGTACGGTTCCAGACTGAAAAACAAAACAAAAAAACAAAACATTGGGTTTTATTGATGGTTAAACAAATGCAAATCTACATGTATTTTTTTTCCATCTGCCTCTGAACTGTAGGGCTACTTGTTCTATGGAAATATTTATTCCATTATTGCACTGACATAGCCAAATGAAAAGCTGGGCTTGAAGTTAGATTTTGATCAGAAAATGAAGTTCTGTTTAAATATTCTTTATGTACATAATGGTATTATAGATTTACAATATTTGATGGGACAAATACAGTATGCATCGTAATTTTCACAGACTGAAGCATATCTTTGTCACATTTATAAACAAATTGAGTCAAATAAGGTTTGTAAATAACTAAAACATGCAAGGTCACCTTGCAAGTATTTTGAAACTTTTTGCTCTTTTTAAGGTTTTAACATATTAATAATCTAATCCTTTCCAAAGCTCTGTGTGAGAAGCAGTGAGTGCAGTAGCACCACTCAGCCCCTGAGCTAGGCTGTGCACAGACACCCAGAAACACCTGCCTGACTGTGGATTTCTGCTGTGTGCTTGAGAGATGTCCTGGCTCAAAGGCAGGATGAGACCATTTGCCCTCTTCCCTTTCTCTTGCTTTTGCATGCCTTGGTTTCACTGAGGAAACCTCATGAGTGGCAGTGACAATGCAGCCTCCTCAGAGAGCACCACAGATTTTTCTTGCCCTGTGGTCTCCATGCAGCATCAGGTGCAAGACTTTCTCAAGTGTTCCCAACTGCTTGTCTTCTTTTCATGAGAATGCACGTTCCGGCCAGCTAAATGAATTGATATTGCTCCCATTTCACAAATCGGGCAGTTTATAAAGCAAATGACCATTACAGAGCTTCTTGTTAGAAGCACTTATTACTCTTCATGAAAACCTGTATATAGCATTCATTTATTGGCACGCTGTAGAAGTCATGCTATTAATGAAAAGGCTCTCAGTATAATAAGTTGACATAGATGTGTGAGTGATTGATTACTGTTGCTCTTTATTGGTTTTATCAGCTATATACTGATCTTAATTGATTAGTCCATTGTCTTCCGTTTTCTTTTACAAAATGGTAAGATCTTTCAAAGTCTTTCTTTAAAGCTTACACTTCTATGTGCAAGGCAAAGACAAATCAGATACAGTGCTCGGATGCTCTTTAGAAAACTCCCAGCAGTGATGTAGTGCTGAGTTGCACAAGACATGTTAAACCATCTAAATTTGCATCTAATTCACAAAGAAGTAAGCCAAATATTAGCGGTTAATTGTCTGGAGAATTGCTGTTAAAAATGGATGATATTGCAGCTAACTTGCTAGATAAAAGGAAACACTGAAAGTACAAGGCTAGCATCTCTTGAAGGGAATACGGATTACCTGGCTTATTGCTGGAAAAGGCACCATCTGTTTTCCCGCTCCACAAAGAGACGGGGACATTGGAGTTGTGGGGTGTGTTTTATAGATGTGGAAATCTTATGTCTTATTTCTTTTTAACATAAAATAAAATTAACTTTCCAAAAGGGAATGGAAAAAAACATTAACTTATCTAGCTGAAATTGGTACTGCTGTCATCATCACTGTAAAGACTTGTACAGCAGTTAACAGGTGTGAGAATGCGTTTTTATTTTTACAGAGTCTTTATGATTGTGCAGAAGGTGTGTTGTTCTTAAAAGTCTGTATATATTTGTCTGTTTTATAGCATTTACTATTCATTTATTATGGTTGATGAAACTGAGTAGCATAAAACCAGTTCATATTGTATGGTTTAATTGACTGTAATTAGCAATTTACCACACATTGTTTTAAAGGGACTGAGTAATTTTATCTAAGAATATTATTGCTGTTAGATGAAATTACTGCACAAATTGCTTTCTCAAACAAACAACAAAAAAAAGTAACCAGTAATATCTAAGACAAAGTTTATACAATTATGCAATGTTCTTATTGTATTATAAGGAAGAGACAAAGCCTTAAAGGAGTGGAGTTTTCCTGTTAATAATACACAGTAGTGGATTCAGTTATACAATAGTTGAGAACTTAAAATATACTAGAAGTACTTCAAAATAACAGTTAACATGCTCACCATCCAGAATGTATACTGTTTAGAAGGAAACTAAGTTTAATAAATTAAGTTTACTGTTTTCATAGACTGCACAAGCAGAATAGGAGAGAATTAGGAATTTTCTGTCCTAAGCTCTAGCAGAGAGATAGAATGAGAGGGAATGGCCTCAAGTTGCACCAGAGGAGGCTCAGGTTAGATATTAGGAAGAATTAAGTCTCCAAATAGCAGTGAGGCAGTGGTATAGGCTGCCTAGGGAGGTGGTGGAGTCACCATCCCTGGAGGTGTTCAAGAACCGTATGGCTGAGGGACACAGTTTAGTGGGCGTGGTGTTGGGGGGTAGGTTGGTGGTCAGATTGGGTGATCTTAGTAGCCTTTTCCAGCCTTAATGGCTCAATGTCATTAGTGTTGCTATCTCCTTTGGTATTGCAGTGCTGGATGCTGACCAATAGTGTCCAGGGGCACAAGCCCTGCCCAGTCCTTCCTCCAGAACAGAGAGCTGTGCTTCATCAGTGCTCCCAAACGTGAGCAAGCAGCACAAGAAAAGCAAATGGGGAGCAAGAGGAATTAAATTATCCTAGACCTGAAATAACAAAATTCAACAAGATTCAACTTAGTGGAGAAACAGGGTGTGCCAAGTGTGTTTTTGCTTTGTTTGCACCCTTTTTGAATGATGACTGGGTTCTAACCCTCTGGTATTAGCACAGGTATAGTTTTCTATGCAGCAAATAGCATATGGCAAATAAGAATTAAGAGATCATTTTTCTCTCAGGACTTTGTTTCATTGTTTCGTTTTGTCTTATCACAATGCAGTTAAAAGGCAGTTCCATAATGTTTGTTCCTCTCTCATCTGTCTTTGATGAAGACATATAGGACTCATTTTCACGTGAGAAGCTTTTCATAACTTATTCTCACCTCCAACAGCCCATGAGAGAAGTATCCTTTTCCCCTCTCTGCCCCATCACTCCTTGCTGCTGTATTTCATAACAATAGATTCACTAGTGCTTTTTTTTCCCCCTACAGTGTTAATCAGTGAAACAATTAATGCCAACTTTAATTTTTTTTCATTAACACCTGTTTTGACAAATAGGATCAGTTCACACCTCTGCACATCTGTGAAAGCCTGTCTGCAGCCCTCCATAAGTATCACTGTAAACCTCAATACCGCCTTTGAAGGTTATTGCCTCTGGCATATGGGCTAGAGAGCTAGGGGCTGCTGAAGCTAAGGATATGGAGTACAATTAGGAAGAGCATCCTTAACTAGAAAGGAAATTATGCAGGCATTTTTGCAGCTTCATAATTGCTTCGGGTCATGATTGTGCTGCAGTAATAAATTGTAGTGTCCATATATGGACATTGCATTTTAGCATGCAAGGTAATAAAAAAAAAGATGTATTCCAATTTGCAGGTATCCAGTTCATTTAATTCTCATCTGCATTCATCATATTTCAGTAGAATTTATTCCCACTCTTAGGAAACAAAGTCAGGACAAATTTGAGTACTCTTGGCAGTGGTGCAGGCTGTGGTTTTATTTGCACTGGATTTTGTTGCCACAACTATTTCTTCCTTTTTTTTTTTTTTTTTTTTTTAATTTGATTCAAGAAATATTTTTATTTTCATTTGCAAATATTTATTTATTTTTTTTTAACCGTTGGTTCAGAGAATCACTTACAAATTCACAATCCTGTTTTCTTAGAACAGCTGAATATACTTTTACTATCTCCTAAAGCAGTTTACTGGCAACACTTTAAAAGCAAAACTCCTTTAAGATTCTGTGGATATCTATGGCTTCATGCTTCTACCTTTAAAAAATCCGCAGTGACTTTTATACACATTTTAGAAGATTCATATTAAACAGTTGCATCATATATTTCTTTCCAAAATGTGAATTTCCTACTTTTGTTTCAATTGATATTTCACTATTTAACAAATACTTTTTCATTTCTAATAATTGAATATTTGATTTAAAGCTTTTGTGCCAGTCTTAACGCTAATAACCTTTAGAAAGAGTTGAATTTAAATGTGAAAGTAATTTTTCTAACACACCAATATTGAATTTTCTCTGAAGAATTCACCACTGAAAAAGTAAAATATCCTGAATTATCATCTGTAATTTAAACTAAAATATACCGGTAGTTTTGTCTTGTGGAGTATAATTATAATCTTCAAAGCAAATGTGATCAGTGTATTTCCCACGGCAAACTGTGTGAGGAGAACTAACAGGGGTGCCAGCATGCAGAAACCATTTCTGCTGTGAGGAGCAGAAAATGGGTGTTTTTACAGGTACAAGTCAGCACTATTTTTTGTCCTGTTAGTAATTTCAACT
>JAOWBP010000001.1:79291240-79308698 GCA_028571105.1 Tragopan temminckii | reverse complement strand
CTAATATCTAACCTAAACCTCCCCTGTCTCAGTTTAAAACCATTCCCCCTTGTCCTATCACTATCCACCCTTGTAAATAGACATACCCCCTCCTGTTTATATGCTCCCTTCAAGTACTGGAAGGCCACAATGAGGTCTTCCCAGAGCCTTCTCTTCTCCAAGCTAAACAAGCCCAGTTCCCTCAGCCTTTCCTCATAGGAGAGGTGCTCCAGCCCTGTGATCATCTTAGTCACCCTCCCCTGGACCTGCTCCAAGAGCTCCATGTCCTTCCTGTGCTGAGAGCCCCAGACCTGGGTGCAATACTCCAAGTGGGGCCTCACAAGAGCCGAGTAGAGGGGGACCTGGAAAAGGATTATCTTTGTATAGCCTTAAATCAGTGTTTTGACTAATATGTTTGATGGAAGAATTGATAGATTCACCTGCTTTACAACTCTCAAGAGGCAGATGAAGTTCTGCCTTTGTTTCTCAATCCTGTTTGTTTCAGTGTCTATAGTTTTCCATTTTTAACTCACTGTAAAAGTGAGGCAAAGGTTTCCCTTTTTCTCCCTTTCAGTACATACCTTTGTGTGTAGCTGGTTTCTTCAATTGTTTTCCCTTAGGCCTTTGAAATGGTATAAAGGGAAAGTGGGGGTTTTGGAATAGGCCCTGAGGTTTTTTGCAGTCCTACAAAAGAGATGTGGCTGCTGTATTTTTTGCTTGTCTTTGCTGCTTTAAAGCAGTCTTCCAGATTTTCCTAGGTTTAGCACTGTATATGGCTGACAAGTGCTAACTAGCAGAGGAGCTGATGAATGACCTTCTTTATACCTGCCTGGGTTGTCCCTGGGTACATCTTCCACCTGAAGCTGGGTGGTGTGTTGCAGAATCTCATGAGAAAGAGACCATGGCTCCAAGGTGCTGGATTTCATAGGCTGAAGAACTGGCATGGAGCTGTTTCAGGGGAGAGTCGGGTTGAATATTAAGGGATTCTCTCTGAGAGTGTGGTTAGGTGACTCCCCAGGGCAGTAGTCTTGTTACCGGTCTTCTGGCATTAAGGAAGCTGTTGGACAGCGCTTAGATGTATGGTTTGATTTTTGGTTGGTGGTTTTTGGTGCCAGGGTTTTTACTCAATAATCTTCATAGGTCATTTCCAAGTCAGTACATGTTTTATGCTTTCTATGTTTTAAAACGTAGGACATGCCTAACAATTGGAGGAGGAAGAAAAGAAGGGTTCTACAAGGTGTGACTTGTAGAGAGAATATATTTTTGCCTTACAATATATGCAGTAGTAAAGCAACAGAATAGAATTTTATGGTTATCTAATTATGTTTGACAAGGTTACATTTTTTTTGTCCTGTCTCATAATCTTTCTCAAGTCTGAGTTCCGTGAGAAAACAGGTTACGTTTTCCATTTTTGAAGGTTGCTTAAATGGATTTTAAAGAAAAATGAACTATCCTTAAGCATAGTAATAACATAGTTAGTGTTGCAGTTTGTCTGAATATCTAGGCAGACTTGTATTGAACCACTATGAAGCGTTCAGTTCATTAGTACCAGTGTTAAGAAGCCTGCCTTGAGCTCTTATCAGTGTGTCGCTCCAACTTTGATACCAGAATGTTCAAAACAAGTTAATGTGCCTTCTTGCTTTGGGTGAGTTTGTTGTGATAAGAGTTTGTGGATTCTGCACAACAAACACTGGTGCTAAGTAAATTCCCTTGATTTCTCATTAACTTCATTCCTTTCATTCTGTCTTGAAAACAATGCTCTGAAATACTTCCTCCTCATATTCCAGTACTGTACCAAGGAAATATCAAAAATGCATGTACAAGGAATGTTATGTTACAGCTGCTTCTTTTATGCATTTATTTTGTTGTTTATTTCAGTCCAAAAAATTTAAGATTAGTCAAGCATTACTATGCTTTCATATTAGATGTTATAATTCGATGTGATGTTCATCTTTCAGTTTTTTTTAATAATGCCATGTTCAATTTTTCTTTGAGCAAGCTGAGAGTCTCAAATTGTTTATAAACACTAGTCAGAAGATTTCCTGCTATGAGTAATATTTTCCAGGTGAGGAATTTTGGGCAAGGGAGAGATAAAAGAACTCTGCCACTGTGTCAA
Source organism: Tragopan temminckii (assembly GCA_028571105.1). Lineage (NCBI taxonomy): Eukaryota > Metazoa > Chordata > Aves > Galliformes > Phasianidae > Tragopan > Tragopan temminckii. Next base: position 79,306,603 of record JAOWBP010000001.1, on the reverse strand, counting down.
GCTAAGTAACTACTAGAAGCAAGCTCCTATTTTAGTGATTATACGCCCTTTCTTGGTTTAAGGTGATGAAATTGATGTATATTCTTGATATCATTAATGGTAAGCTAAAAAAACTGGAAAGAAAATAGAATAAATGTGTTTTTCTGCTGTCTGTCAATGGTGGGTGAAAATAAGGAAAGATGGAAAGACAATATATATACTGTGATAGGCAGATCACATAACAAGTAGTACTGGTTAAACTCCTGTTTAGGTGACTTAAAAACTGCTTATTTAGAAAGATAGAAAGAGGGTGATAGCTTTCTCTCCTGTATTTTCTATATCATCAAGTGTCAGTAGTAGGCTTGCTTTTCAGGCCTCTGATCTTTAAGATGCAGTAAAGTGTAGAGCTGCATCTTTGAAGTGCAATCCTCCAAAAAAGTCAGGTTGCCCAAACACAAGAGTCTGGTAGGACTCAGTCCAAGGAGGATCTTCTCCAAGTGCGTTGCCAGCTTGCTGCCAGCACTCCCAATTCCTAGACAAGTGTGGGCAGCAGTGTCTGCACTCTGGCAAGAAGCAGGAGGTGAAGCTTGAAGATTACGTGTGCAATTAGTAGTGAAACCTCTTGAGCCCCGATGGAGCTCAGAACCTAAGTGTCAGATGTTAAATTAAAAAGTTCTGTGTTCTCAAAAGTAAGAGAGAGCTGGTGAAATAACTTCTGTAAATAGCTGCATGTACCAGCCAATACTATGACTATAGGTATGAAGTTGACTGATTCCCTTCCTGCTTAGGAAATAATTTTGCACAAGATGTTTGAGCCTGTGTGCTGGCAGCTGAGTCTATATCAGCGTCCTCACTCCCTTCTGGCCACTAGTGATTCTGGTGGCCACAGGTAGTAAGACATGCAGTTCATCAGGTTTTCACATGAGAAGAGTCCTGAGAATAGAAGAGAGTAAAACTCAGTAGTAGTTTACAAACACAGCATGTTGTTTCAAGAGCAGCCTGTACCAGTCTGTAAATTGTTCAGGCTTAGGAAAGCCCTTTTTTGTCCTGAAATTTTACAGTGAAGATGAGAAGTGCTAACTAGTTAAGTATCAAGTTTTCTGTCCATTTCATGGGAAGAAAATGGAAATGGCTGATACCAGTAACATGGCAGGTAGCAGGTTACACAGCATCAGCAAGAGCATTACTGGTGGCCAGAGAGAGTCTGATCTGAGGCTGAGGTTGGGAAAAGAGAAGGAAAGAGGAAGGCATAAAGGGAGAGCTGGAAGGGCTGTCGTGGTATCTCAGATTGAGGGGGCAGTCGTCATGCCATGCTTTATTTTATTTCTGCTTGTGATGAAGCTTATTTCCAAGTACTGGGTTTTTTTAAGTTTTTGTTCATTTTGTCATTTTATACTTGTTAAATACTGTTTATGTGAAACTCTGACCAGTTGTGATCTGCAGGAATTGAGAGATCTGGTCATCCTTCATGGATTTCTAATGGTGACAAATGTAGTACATAAAGTGAATTAAGAGATATAGGGTGTAAGTATGATTGAAGGTGAGCGCACTGCTAGTTCTGTGAGAATTCTTAATGTGAATGCTTTGTCTGGGTAGTGTGAAAAAGCATCTATTGTGAATTCAGTGTTGACATCTTCAAGACATAATGCAGTTATTAATCCAAGCATTCTCAGAATAATCATCACTAAGGTATAAAAATGTTCAAATATTCATATGTTTTCTGGGAGACTGAACCCATTCCCAAGTGCGCGCTGTAGCCTACTGAAAAATTGAATGAACTTTACATGTAGAGGTTATCCACAGTATCGCAGATCTTCTACAGGCTGCTGTTAACAGCCCTTAACTCTAAACCAAGGTTTCCGGCCTTGGGATGTATCATTCACGCAGGCTGACTGACAGACTGCACAAGGTCATTTCAGGTAGAGGTGTGAGAAGCAGTGTTTCAACTTTACTGTGCAGCTTTTTTGTAGTGTCTGTACTTCATGTTAACAGTGTCTGGTTCTGTATTACCCTTCAGTAGCTACAGTGCGTATCAATGTGTAAGGCTGCTACTGTATTTGTGCTACAGAACTTGTTTAGAAGTACTCCTGAGCCCACATTCATTCCTTTACATATATTGAGTAGAGCTGCTGCTGATGTATCTGCCTGTAACAAATCAATCACAACTTGTTTCAGGAACCCAGACAAATTCTCTGAAAATGGTCTCTAGATTTTGTTTTTATTCTGCTTGTGTACTTTCATTTAGCACCCTTTAGTACAGTCCTCTTTTTGTGCTCTCTGTGTGGAACAGCTGCTTGTTTCTCTAATTGTAACTGTAATTTAGATAACGTTTGATAGCTTTTATATCATACTCTGTAATCTGATACATTTTTTTTTAGTTAAGAAACGATTAATATTTCACTCTCTTGACTCCTTCAGCATGAAATTTTTCAGCTATAGCCAAGGTCAATTCATGTAGCTTGTAATATAGAGAAAAAAAATGTAGTTGAGTAAGGATGGGGAAACAGAGGACGGTTTAGCTTCAGAAATCTCAGGAAAGGTTGCCACAGATCAAAAAAGAAATTATAGAATAAGTTCTCCTGGGATGTTTCTAGAGTCTAGTCTTCTAGAATACAGTTCAGGATAGTCTGCGGACTAAATGAATGAATGACTGGGAAGCAGTTGCTGGAGAGCACAGGAGAAGCATCACTAGTTCTGCAGATTCCAGCAGAATGAGTTCAGAAATAATTTGTTCTTTAGCAAATTTAATTATTTAACTTTCAAGCTGATTCAGGATGAAAACTCAGTTTACTGTAGAAACAATTCTAATAATTTCATTGTATTTGTGTTTTTGATGTTGGATTGTTCCTATCTTGAGATGTCAAAATCTTATACTTTAATATATAATATTATATATTTAATATATATTAAAAAAAAGTGGTAAAATAAAAAAAGTGCTCAAGTGAAATGGAAAAATTATGATTATGGTTTTAGAACTTAGAAAACATTTTCAAAATCTTCCGGAGAAAAAACATATTTTTGATGGAAAAAGTACTTGTAATTTTTTTTTCAATCCTTTTAGAATCCAGCAGACTATCACACAGAGATGAAAATGAAGTTGTTTGAAATAGTATGGTCAGACAAGGTAGCTTGAAAGTAAAGGCGGTTGTCTAGACAGTGTTCTGTTTCTGTTATATTCCTGTATTGCTGCTGAGCAGTATAATACTTCAAAGGTGTGGGAGTTCTTGTACAGCTCACAATAGAAATCAGCTTCACGTTTTTAAGGAGGTGGATAACAATATTTCACCTGATCTTATTGCAGCAAGAGAATCAATGTACAGTAACAAGATTGCTCACATAAATATCCACTAAGTAATAGTTTGTAGTTATGTTTTCTAAAAACACCAAAGGTGTGTTTTATCCCCCTAAGCATCTCCTAAGGAATTGACGTAATGAGATCTGTAAAGCCAACCTGGGAAATTACACTACACAGACATGATCAGGTGTACATTTGCATACGTGCCTTTTCATTGAGTTCTACTGTCAATGAAAACAGGTTTTTCAAATTTGTATAATTCCAGAGTAATAAACAGAAATCATACAGAGCTGGTTATATGCTTAATGAAATACATGTATATGCAAATAGGAGAAGCAATTTTGGAGTACTCACTGTAGATGCTTAGAAAACCCAAGCAGAGCCAAAAAGAGGTTTATGGAGGCTACAGTGAAAAAAATGTTCTAGAATTATTATTTTTTTTACGAAAAGTGAAATTTGAGTTTACAAGTAGAATTTTAGAATCATTTTGTTTTCTTTGACACATCTTTCTGTTGCTATGTTTGCCAATATCTCAACATATTCTATCAATGAAATAAACCATCAGATGAGACAATGAATACTGCTTTCAAGTGCACAGTGTCATGAAGCTTTATTACTGTTTTCATGCTTAAATTTCAGGTGGTAAGTTCAGCAATTATAAATTGTAATTTAAGTCTAAAAGATCTGGTTATATATAGTCAGTAAAGTGTACAATGATTTCAGCCTGTGTAACAGAATCAAAACAAATGCATGAAAATAAAATAGCCCACAGGTGCTGCTTCCCTTTCAACTTACTCTGGGTAAATGTTACTCTGGCTATTAATGAGGTATCTTCAGAGAATGTCAAATAAATGCTGGTTTAGCGTTGCATCACCTACTTTTACCCCCAAGAGGAAAAACTAAATTAAGATGTTTTTTTCTCTCCTTCTATGTGCACATCAGTTATTCTGGCTAACTTCCTTACCCTTATGAGGTAATTCATCTCCTCAATAGAGTTTAAATTTATCTCAGACATAAATATTATTTTATGACAAATTTCAATATCCTTCAATTCTGTATAAGACTTCTCTGTAATGTATTGCTTGGTCATTAGGTTGTAGGTTTATATGGGTTACTATGTTTCAAATTCTGGCTGGATTTCCACAGTTTCTGTTTTTTTAGAAGAAAACAGTACAATTTACAATCTTCTCTCAAATTCATTCACAATTTGGTTCTTCACTCATTTACATCCATTAAAATATGAAGTCTACTGAAAACAATCTAGAATGTAGTAGTGCAGTATTTATAGAATTTTCAAAGGTGTCTAATTCAAGTTTTTAAAAAAAAGTTTTTGGAAATAAGTATTTTGTATATTTAGGAAAAAAAATCTGTTCAATGAGGATGTTCTCATCCTAAAAACTGTCTTTCATTTTAATAGAAATCATGCTTTTGTAGGGTAGAATGCACATTTAAATGTGTGCACGTGCTTCATTTTGTTTTCTCACTAATTTCATCACTGTGTACAGTGAGTAGTCATTAAATCCTTCCCAGAACACTACTTTAAAATCTTTACAGATGAATTCAACCTTGAATGTATAGCTTCTCTTACTTCACGGTCAGACTCTTTGAACTTAACTGTTATCAAAATAACAAGAAACATTTTTGATCAGTTGTTTATGAGGCATAAAGGACAATATTTGTTCCTCCACTTACTTAGATGACAAGGGGTGAATTAGCAAACTTTTTAATACCCAGCAAGTATTTTAGTCAGTGTCCATGGTTTTAGCTTCACTGAGTAAGAGAGCTCATTAATCTCACTTTTTTTTTTAAACTACTTTTCTATTTTGCAAGATTAATTTTTTGGAACGTTCAGATAATCCTGTTGAGATATTTGACTGATAGTCTGAGTCTTCCTCTTAGTTGAACTTTTTTCATCAGTGTAGAAACCTGGCTACTGGGCAGAGGTTTAAACTTTCAACGTGAGAAATCCTGAATGGATCAGCCACAGTTTGACTTTATTTTCTCAAAAGAAGTAAAACCTGCAGGTAAATAGAAGGAATAATAATAATGTGTACACTGAAAAGTTGACTAGTACTCTGGATATTCTGAGCCTTAGCATTCTGAATAGGCTGGCCTTCAAGGTGTTTCCTTACTCTATCATGGCACTTAAGAAAATATATTTTGATTCTATCATTCTGCACAAAATATACTATTTTTCAGTGTGATCTGGTCACTTAACTGGATGTATAATTTCAGTTCCTGTTCTGTCAGTGCTGCTCTTATGAAGAGGTAAGTAGATGTAAGAGAAGGCTTTTTATTCTAAATCAAAATTTTTTACCTTTGATGCACTAATGTGTTTCCTGCTTGTTGCTCAGTATTTTGAATGTTTTAATTACCTTTTGTCTTTTAGCTTTTTTTGTTGTTATTGAATCCTATGAAAGGGGAATTAATCTGTAGTTTAGGCTTGCCAAGTTCATGGTCTTATGATGATAGTGAAGAGTTCATGCTGAGTCTGAATACTGAGTTGGAATTCTTTTGAGATAACCCATCAAGGACAGTAGTGACTGAACAGTAAGAAGTAGTAGACATCTACGTTGTTGCTGCTTCCTCTAAATTATATAACTGAAGTTTTAAAGTGACAAATCTGTTGTATCCAGATCCTTATCAGGTGGGGAAGGAAACCATCTCTCATCCTGGACTCTGATATTTGGAGATTCTTTGGGAGGAAGATTGAACTTTTATGGTTTATTATTTTGTTGCAATAGCAACAGGGCATTGTGTTAATAACAAAAACCTTTAGGTGTTTTCTCATGCTCTGCTAGAATGCACTTGTCTGCTGGGAGGTAGAGGTTAACTTGATTTCTCACTTGAATTGAAAATCAATTCAGCTACCTCTTAGTCATAATCTTATAAACTATATTTGAGAATCTGCTCTAGTATTGAATCATATGCAAGTTTTTTTCTGGGAATTGAGTTCTACCTTTCTGAAATGGAAGTTTTCCTAAGATGATCGATCCTTTATTTATTTTTTGCTTTAGTAAGTATTAGCTGTAAATTAAGTTTTCAGTAAATGCTGAAATTTCTGTATTTCTCAATGTCAGTGATCATATAAACTAGTTTAGCATGGTATTCTGAAAATAGTCTTGAAATTCTTGAAGTGAAAGGTGCAAGATACTTATCTGGATTTTATATTCTTAATATTTTGTCTATATATGAAGTTTTCACCAAGTCTCTTTTTAAGTCAATTCATTTATTTAATTCTTTAACAAAAGCACTTCAAGTTCTTGTGAAGTCATACATGTTAACTAGATTTGCTTTAATCTAGCAAAGGAACTCTGATTTAAGTTTTAAGAAAATAGCTTTCTCAGCCTGACTTGGAACAAACTACCTGATCTCTATCAGTTTCCTATTGTCAAAGGGCAACTGTTGTCTTGTACCAGTAATACTTGAAATGTAGTCAGAATACTAGGATTCTATAGATGCTGGTATTCCCTGCATATTCCAAAGTATTGTGACTAAACTTGTCCTTTATAAACAAAGTTGTGTTGTTTAAAAAAAAAAAACAAAAAAAACCAACAATCTGCATTTCAAGAATTAGTTCAAAGTGTTCAAATGGGAATTTAAGCAAGTAAATAACTATTTTTGTCAATCTTAAGATATTTTCTGTCACTGATGAAGTTGAATGGTGGTGCTTCAAATTAAGGAAGAAGTTAAAACCTAGTGAAGGACTAGATTGAATTCTCCATGGAAAACTTGGAAATGACAGTGAAACAGAAACCCAACACAAGTTTTTAGTTCCAAACACTTTAGAAAAAAACTTTTTGTATTAGCTATATGAATAGAACCGTCATAGATATCTAATTTTACAGCAGTAATTGCAATTATTTAAATCGGATTACAGTATTTGCTTATGCAAACTCAATCTACAATACACCTACCATTGTAAGCAAATAGTTTCAGAGAAACTTTAGTATAGGTTCATCAAATACAGTAATTAAAGATCTTTTTCGTTACTTATTTTAATAAATTTATTAATAACATTGTAACCATATATTTTTTTAGGCAACAGAAAGCCTTGATTAAATAGTTTTTTTATTAGCTAATTGGATGTTTTGCTTGCTGTTTCATTCTTCTCAGTAATCATCTGTGCAATTGTGAAGTTCTGTGAGCCTTATGGCTTTTTATGTACCACACTGTGATTGGGGTGCAGGGAACAAAAACATGAGAATAAAATAATACAGATCAACCAACTGATAAGTTACTGTATGTGCCTATCTAGCAAACAGAGATTGTATTGGCATACAAACAGAGTAATTACTATCTGCTTTATTATATGTTATGGATCTGTAATGTTGGTTGAATCCCTATACAATCCACTTCATTATCTCTCTAGGACATATAGCAAGCTTAGAAAGCTATTCCCTATAGAACTCTTCCATATATTCATTCATAAGGTGTACTTTTAGGTATGATACCACTTCAATCACTATGTATTTCATAAAATGTATTTATCTTATCAAATCTTAGAGCAAATGGAAAGCAAGCGTCAGTGATTACAAAACTGCATTGTCACTATCTGTCACAAAGTAACAAATTCTAAAAGGGCTAAATGTTAGGCTTTTATGCCTAAACACGAGGTATTCTGTAATTTTAACTAAATGCTTATGACATCTTGGCTTCAGCTTTATTGGTAGAGTGGAAATAACTTAGAAAAATCTAAGATTTTCTTCTCAAGTTTAAATTCTCCAGAGAAGTGATGTTAAACTTCTATTTTTGCTTTTTCAGGAAGGAAAAAAAATCTTACTGCTTTTGTTTTAGTAAGAAAAATACTTTCCCTTCTCAGAAACCTTGGAGCACTTTAGAATTTGGAAGCAAGAAAGCCTTCTAGCTGAAGTAATTTCTTCTCTATCATATGGCTCATATGATAGGTTCTAATTCTTTTATTCCCAATTATCACTGACTATCAGTGACAACAGCAGACTAGTTAGATTACTTCACTGAAATCTTTTTTTTTTTAATTTGTTTATCACCAGCTATCAACTTAGATATGGAAAAAGATTTTTGCTTCACAGTTCTCTGAAAAATATTCACTGTTTTCTGTATAGTCAGAAAAATAGTTCTGGAAGTGAAGAATAGCTGATGAGACTCCAATTGTGTGGTTTTTTCATTTTTAGACTTAAGCAAGAAATAAACCACGTGCAAGTGTGTTGATGCTTCACATTAAAATCCAAAAGTTGTAATAAGCTAACTAACCAGTAAGTTTGATCCTTTATAAGTATCAGTTTCTGCAACTAACGTAGACTAACACTGCTGAGTTATTACAGTATGATGGATGTAATCAGAGGAAGTAAATTAGAAACATTTATTTCGTGATAATGGTGGCAAGTCATTCACCTAATTTCTGACTTTCACATAACTCTTCATCCGAGCCTAATTTTTAGGACTTATGTTCGTAAGAGTATTTGTGAACCTTCTGTGCAAGTAAAAGGCAATTAATTCAGTGCATCTACTTGCTAATCATATGATCTGCATTATAGAAATATGTACCTTAAGTTGTCAGTGTACTAGATAGATCTGTCATTCAAAAGCATGTTTTAGTGAACTATAATGGGCAACACTGTTTGCACTCTAAACCACAATCCTCTGTCCTTGAATTTCCACCTTCTGTCTAGTTTAAAAATACTCAGATAATAAGCCCAAGTATTGGTCTTTACTAGTAAAATCTTCAGGGAGATTCTCAGACTAGATGTGGGTTTTGTGTCAGATGGATCAGGGAACTTAAGTAGGAGTAGACATGAAGGGAAAACATTGGATGGAATAGTTAAGTTACATGTTAAAAATTCACCATAATGTCACGAGGTTCACCTGTTTTTGGGAGGAGGAGGAGGTAAGTGGAGGAGATCCAAGGTAGCTGGTGATGCTAATCTCTTTTCAGTGGTCAAATGCTATACTGATAAAAAGGATCTCCAGGAAGACTTCACAAAGCTGAGTGGGTAGAAATGTGGTACGTGATATATCACAGGAAAAAATGGATATGCATGCTTAAATTGAGCTAGCATTTGGAATGTGGGAGGAGAATCTTGAATTTTTCTTTGAAGATTCTCTGAAGTCATCACCTCCCAGGTGCAGACAGACCAAAGGTGCTATTAGGTCTCAACAGGGAGGCCACAGAGAATAGTATGCAGGATATTTTCTGTAGTTGTATTAAAAACTTTCTGCAGCACTCTCAAGCACAGTGCACAGTCTGATTTCTTCAAGAAAGATTTGGTGAAAATAGAGAGGATGGAGAAGGAAGTTAATACCATCAAGGGTGTAGAGAAGCTGCCAATGGAGAGAGATCAGAGGAGGAGAAAGTGAGGGCTGTGACTGGAAGATACAAATTCATGTTGATGGGCATGTGAATGTGGAACTGATTGGCAAATGTATCAGTGTAAGTACTAGGGTCTTCTGATAAAATGAGAACTGTATAAAACAGATGAAAGAAAAGTACTTTACACAGTGGGTAGTGAGCTTCTGGAAGTTCTTGCCACAGGACATTGCTTGTGGGAATAAATCTAGTAAATCTGTTTAAGCTGCTACGCTTTCACTGAACAGTGGCACGTTTTGATTATAGAACTGGATTAGGCATACCTCTAGATTGATTCTGTGGAAGGTTTCCTACGTAATCATGAATTTACAACAAAATGTTGAGAACAGCCAGTTCCTGTGTCTATTAAGACATGTATGAGGATTTTTTAAAATTAAGATAAAAGCTCTTTCATTTGGAATATTAAAGTGTATCAAAGGTTTTATGGAAAAATATTGAATAGTGTTTGGAATAGAAACTTTTATTGAAGAAAAACAAAAAGCATGCAAGCAAAACCAACCCCATCTCTGTTATTCATTCAGTTGAAGGCAGTCTAAATCCCTCTCAAAATTATCTTGCATGGTAAGATTTTGTAACATCAGAACTTGTTGATTTGGTAGTAGACACCATGAAGTTCATGAATTCAGAGGTGAAGTTATCCTCTTCTATCTTCTCCTTCTTAGAGTATTAGGTTGTAATATGCGAGTATCCTTTTGAGAAACCTTGGAGTCCTGTGAACTGCAGTTACAAATGAAGTACGAGTGCAGTAAACTAACCAATAAGGAGGACTGCCCTTAACGCAGAACTGGAATCTGCTTAAAATAAAATGATAATTCACATTCTCTTATAACTTGACTAATCTGTTTCTACTGAATCTTACACCCTTTAGGGTTTATATAAGGACAGCAACTCCTTTTTACATTCCTGTTAATGTTAAATTTTGGAGGACTTTAGAATTGGTTCTAGTTTGGGATAGATTAGTGTTCACTTGCTGGTAGTGCATTTCCTTAAAGAGGAACAAAAGTATTACAGAAAAGGATAGAGTTCTCACTGAAATGAATTAGCAGTAGGATATTTATTAATTGCTGTTTCCATGTGGTATTTTATTTAAGTTAAATTGCATAGCTACTATCCTGTCCATCTGCATGTGGTGTTCAAGACAATGACAGATTTGAACCTTTTTGCAGATATGTGATTTGAATTTATTAACAGCATCCTGCTAAATATGAAAGGATTCTTGAAACAAATAGACGTTGTTGGAAGAACTGCGTAGCTATTTTGTTCACAGAACAGAGTACATTTTATTTGACCTAATTTCCTTTTAGTATCTGTTTAATATCTTTTCACGTGTACGATAGAAACACAGACAAATATTCACCAGGCAGCTACTAAGCACAGTAGTTACATATACTTGTAGTAGTACCTATACTTGTTGCTACTTGTAGTATTTCAAATACAGTGGGAACATAACAATACACTACTGTACATAATCTTTTTCTGTCAGTCTCTTTAATAGCAATTTTTAGTGTTCTAGCTTTCATAACTTAGTTTATTGTACTATTCTTTCTTTTAAGAGTATATAAATAATTGTTTTTTCCAAGGTTCCAAGAAAATGACAATTTTTTTCCTGTATTTCCAGAACAGCAGTCACAATACTGAAATTGTGCTGAGTGATTAAATCAGATCACTTTCAGGTTAGATTTGAAGATGTGTTCAAGTCTGAACTTCAAACACACAGGAGGCCAATTCATCTCTTACTGCTGCAAATTATATGTCACTACTTATAGCTTTGTTGTGCTAGAAATTACTTTGGCTGTTCCTAGTTAAAATTTTTATAGATAAGTATACTTCTGTGCTCAGGTAGCAGGAGTGATAGCGATTGAAATGTTAAATTTGGTCTCGTTTGTTCTGTCAGAGCCATGAGCCAGTGGGGAGAAGAACTGAAATCAGTAGAATTGTGGCAAGCATCATATCATCTTTCAGTATTGAGCTTCTTCTGTTGTTATTCCATAGGTGTATTTTTTTTTTATTTTAAAAGCATGATGTAATTCTTTTGTTATTCTGTGTCCAGCTGAGTCAAAATCACTTGTAAATTGACCCAATGCTTTGCATGCTTAAAAACAATTCATTTTGAGGACTATATTTTTTTTTCCAAATTAAATTAAAGCATCCTAGAAGGGTATCATTACAGCACTAATGTGAACACTGACTTTGTTTTTTACTAAATCCATCTTGAATTGATTTTGAATGACTTTTCCTTCCCACTTCATAATTAATGTTTTCTTTATGTGTTTCAGATTAAGAAAACCAAAAATAAGGTAAACTTAATTTCCTCGAAACTGGTTTTGTAAAAGAAGCATCTAAAAGTTTCTAATTTGTTTTCTTGAGATTTACCATAGGGACTCTTAAGTGTGAAGGCAACTCATAAATACAAAACAGTTTGTTTAAGCCTGAGTTTCTTCGTTTTTCAGGCCTAGTTGCATCAAAAACAGAGTTACACAGAAAAGTAAGGTTCCTTATATCTGTTTTTCCATTGCAGGTACCCAGGTTGTTAACGCAGTTAAATGACCAGGGTACTTGTTTGACTATGTTAGAGTGGTATAATATAGGCAGCATGGATGGCAGCAACTTGCACATGTCAAAGATTCCTGAATAGTGTTCTTTCTTCAGTTCTGAGATACAGAAAGAGTGTAAATTGGATTTTCTTTCTCTTACCATATCAAATTCTGGTGTGTTTCTTTAAGTGTGCGTGAATTGTAATTCACAAGGAAATTCAAGGAAAGTGGTCAATTACAGGCAGAAATGCTCTGATCTTTAAGTGGAGAGTTAGTTGTTCTCTGAATGCTACAGTTTTGAAGCTTAAGGGAAAGCTGTATCATTTCAAGGTAAAGTAAACACTGCTAGTGCTGAGACCTTGGGTATACAGTAAAACTTGAGGCTGCAGTGTGGGGAAAAAAATGGACGTGACAGAATTTACAAAAATGAAAACATTGTTCAATGTTTTATCTTTTTTTGAATTTGAAATGAAGTCCTGTGAAAGCTACAAAATTATCATACTGGTTCAATCTTCATTTTTATTATTAATACAGAAACTGTTCACAAGCTCCATAGACACTTGTTTTTCAGAACCATGCAGCCCTTGAACCTAATTTTATTCCACTCAGTTGCTAATTCTCCAGCTGACCATGAGCGCAAGTGAGTGTAAGCAGAACTTAGTTCAGTGCAAAGATGCACTTAGTCAAGGAAATTCTGAATGGGTTGTGTACAGAACCATATTTGAGCCGTATATGAGAATGTGGCTGAATCTTTGTGCTGTTTTGCCCTTGGCATTGCTACAGGAAGGACCAACAATGACTGCCAGTGGTAGTGCATGGTACTTAATTTCCCCTTAATGTGGACAGCTAGGAAATTGTTTGCCTTACAGAAACTTACAGTACCTACTAAATAGGTCTTAGAGAGGAAGGATTTTTTAAGTTGAGAGGTGCTTACAATTGTACCTTTCATCTGTACCATCTAGTTAAATAACTATGGTCTTTACTTGGGAGGTTGCTGAGATTTAAGTTCAAAAAATAATACTGATATAAAAACAAGCTTGCTTTAATACTGCAGTAATGACTGTCTCTAAGTTGGTTATTACCACTTAGAAAAAGATATCTTGGAGACGTTATGGATTGTCCTCTGGAAAAATATCATCTTAGTGTTTAGTTATTATACTGCGTTTCAGAAGTAAAGTGAATTTAAAATGAGAAAGTGAGAATAATTATAAGTCGTGTGACTTATGCTGAAGGTTTATAAATCAAAAATACAGAGGTGGTGAAAGGTGATGAAAATCATTTTGGAAAAGTTGCTGTTTGGGATTAGGTTAAGCATACTGTAGCACACTGTGACCAGGAAGAGAGGCAACTAACAGAAGTGTAGCACACTAGTATACAATAAGAACATGAAAAAGAGGAACAGAAATATTGCTCATAAAATAGTAACCTGGCTATTGAAAACAAAAAAACTTGTGAAGCTCCCTTAAAATAAAAAGGAAATAACTACAAACTGAAGATAATGGAATATTGCTGTTAAATGCCTGGCTGCAAAATGCTATAGTTGCTGAATGTGCAAGAAGAAAGCTATTACACAAGTTAACACATCTTGCAAAGGACCATTAATACCAATTATACATGTGTAACTCAGAAAGTACATAAACTGTGTGTTGATTGAAGTGAGGACAGTACAGAACCTCTTGTTGTAATGGAGCTGTATTTTAATTCTATTCTTTGGCCATCATGAAGACCCGATGGAGTATGGGGAGAAAGGATTTCAGTTAGTCATATGTTGCTTCTAGATGAGAATGAGCTACTTAAGAAGAATAACTGGTTTCTTTAAATTCCCACTTCACCCATATTCAGCCACTTTGTATAGATTGGAAGCTATTCAAGAGCAAATCTGTCCATTGTTATGTTTTTGCAGTATTTGTATAGCAGTGGTACTTAAAATTTTCTGTGTGAGAAACTCAAGAAAGAGAGAGATGTAAAGTTGTCAAGTCAAAAGCTCAGTCTTCAGACTTCTCTCCAAGCATAGCTGTTCATTTTGTATTGTAACTTTCTCCATTCTTTGGCTACTTCAACAGATTTTTTTTGTTGTTTTTTGTTTTAAATGATTTCGTAGCTGAGTGAGTGGCCTCTCTTCAGGTATCAAAAATGACTTCCTGATGTACATTTTTACTGAAAACAAGTCCAAATGCTAAAAATTATGAAAGAGGAAAAAATAGATTTGAGCTACTTTGTAAAGGGATGTTGGGTGTTGGGAAGAGGAAAGAAGAAAAAATATTGTTGTGAAAAATTATTCGTTCTTTCCTCTGTTCAGTATACTTGTGTTTAAAGCGTTCATTAAATAATGACACTTCCTGTGTTGGGTGTTATCTTAAATGAAAAGTCATTAAATGAAGCTTCTATTGCATAGATAGAATATTTATTTTAATTAACTGTATATCTGTAAATCCATGTAATTAATTGTATAACTTTTCCTTATACTTCATGAAATCTTTTGCATGAAATCACTTGTTGCTAATATTTTAGTGGTATTTCTCATTCTACAGTACTAGGAAATGAAATGAAGATAATGAAAAGATGCACAGTATTTTTTTAAAATCATCTCTGTTTGGCAAAAAGTCTTTTTTATCTTTGAAAGCTGATTATTTATATGCAGAAAAAATAGTTGTTGGACAGAAAAAAATATATCTTTTTCCTAATCCAGGTTTGGTATAAATTCCATAAATTATATGGGGCAATGAGTAATACCAGAATGCCTGAAATGTAAACTGTACTGTTCAAGTTAGAAAGTATTCAGGTTTTAATTAGACAAGCTTTAGTTAATGTATTCAAGTTGGTTATGTTAAACTGTAATAAAAAGTATTTTAAAATAAATTAAATCCTCTGTGCTTTTAAAAAAAAAAGTCTTAGGAAATCTGAAATGACAGCAGGTTATAATTGTCAGGATGAGGACGGTTATACTTTTTTTAATTTAAGAGTCTGAAAAATACAGATACTTAAGTTGAAGTTAGTAATTTTTTCCTCCAAATTAAGATTTCTGTCATAAAAATTCAGCTGGTCAGTACTAAAACAAAGATGGTTGCAATAGATAGCTTTATGTATACAGAATTGTATATATTTTATAACATCTAAGCTAAAAAATAGTTTTTTACAGAGTTGAGTATCAAGAGCC
Organism: Tragopan temminckii; assembly: GCA_028571105.1. NCBI lineage: Eukaryota > Metazoa > Chordata > Aves > Galliformes > Phasianidae > Tragopan > Tragopan temminckii. The sequence goes on along the minus strand of JAOWBP010000001.1, from coordinate 79,291,292 downwards.
TAATTTACTCTGTCTGCACAGGTCAGACAGTCTTTGCATTATTATTTAATTA
>JAOWBP010000001.1:79274662-79286039 GCA_028571105.1 Tragopan temminckii | reverse complement strand
ATAACAATTCTGCCTACTGTGCCTTGGGTAACAGAGTCATGTCTTTCTGGCTTGGAGGTTCCCTGTAAGCATCTATAGTTTGGAGTATATTGGTAGCAAGTCTTTTCTCCTTAAAACATATACGCATGGTAGATGAAGTTACCGATCACAAGAAGTTAGCACAGATGTATGAATTTTGTTCTTGGTATAATAATCCACTGAAGTATTTTCACTAAATGTATGTGTTAATGCACTTAAACTTCTAAATTAAAAGCACATAAGTGTGTTTACTGAGACTTGTTTTCACATACAGTAGCTGTCAAACTAGAAGTATTATTTATAGCTGTGTACAAAATGGCATAAAGACTTTGTGATAATGATATTCATAGAGTTTAACTTCTAAGACTGGTAAGTACTTTATATGAAAACCATGGTACATAGAAGATGTCAGCAACATCAGCTGAGGTCTGTATTAGTTCCAACACACTGTCTTTAACACAGTTAAGAACAGAAGTCATTGCAGTGATCTGCTGAACCGCAGATGAGATCCATACCTGTAATATTTTGAAGAAAGCAAAAGCTCTGCTTGCTTCTTTGGATGTTGAAAATTACTGGGTAAAACTAGAGGAGACTTTAAGAGCATGTTGGGTTTTTTTGTTTGTTTTTTAATATATCTACCTTTCAGTAAATGCTGGCGATAAACCTCAAGGGCCTGATTAACTTTTAGTCCCATTGTAGATTCTATAAAACAAACAAGCAAAGAAACAATAAATCAACCAATGTTTGCATAGGCTCTATGTAAATATCCAGAACTCTAGAAATATCTTTAGTAAGTCATTAACTTTTGAATGAAGTTTAAATGTGTATAAGTGTTTTCCAAAGTATCGTACCTGGTATAGTAACATGAAAATAGAAATAAAAGCTGATAAAAATTTACTTTAATGAGAAATTTACTGATTTTCTAAGCAGTGCATCAACCCACAATTTAAAGATCTGTGTAGCTATCAACAGCTTCAGAATATGAGATCAGCTTGTGCTGATCTTAGCTTGCAGTCGTGTAGCTTGACTGTTGTGAATTCAGATGCTGGCTGAATAGACTTCAAGCCAGAATACTATGTCCAGAGCAGTTGTTCCTCTTACATTTTGTTGAATGCATTTTGCCATTTAGCGAGGCAGCTATCCTGTAGACTTTCCATATGGGTATTTTATTTTAATTTATTTTAAATAATCCTTAATCAGTCTGATGTGAAAATGCTTCAGGATCTTATTCTTAGGCTTGGAAAATCTGCTTACTGTTTTGTTCTTTTTATATATGTATATATGTTCTACAATTATTTTTTTTCAATTCTAAAACTAAGTCTGCAGAACTGACTTAAGACCTTCTCTAGTTTTGTCATGACAGCAACCTGAAGTCACATCTCATCTGTAATACATAAGCTTTTACAGGCTTTCTCTGATTAGGTTTAGATTGGATTCTAGCTGGACACATGGTTCTTGCAGTACAGTTTTTGAAAAGCCTTCATCACTGACTTCTCATGAGGATAAAGCTTTGTCTTTTTTTTTTTTCTCCATTGTATGGTATGTGTTCTACTAAAAAGAAAAGAATAAAAAGAAACACATTCATTTAAAACTAATATAAAAGATAACTGCCCTCCAACACACAAGTTATTGGCAGAATAAACAAACCATGGGGACTTGGAAAAGAAGCGTGAGCCAGATGTAGCAGGATCACACACTTCATGGCTTTCATTTAAGTCTTTACTAATACAGTTGTGTGGAGGTCCCATATAACTCTTGAAACTTTGCTGATAATTATTTAATTCCTATTTTTTTTCCTACAATTGCAACTTTTGAGACTTCATTAAGAAATCTGGAAAAGGCTCTGCTGCATGAACCCAGTTTAAGGAAATTGTTCACTTTTTGAAAGAGGAAGTGCTCAAAGAACAGGTTTGGGTAGGAACGGTCTTGAAAAATCATCCAGTTCCAACTCCCTTGCCATGGACTTAGACACCTTCAACTGTACCAGGTTGCCCAAAGCCCCATCCAAGCTGGCTTTCAACACCTCCAGGGATAGGGTATCCACAGCTTCTCTCTGGGCAACCTGTTCCAGTGCCTCACCATCCTCTGAGTAAAGAATTTCCTTGTAATGTCTAATCAAAACCTATCATTTTTTTTTTAGTTTAAAGCTGTTATCTCTTGTCCTACCATTACACTCGCTGATAAGGAGTCCCTACCCATTTTTCTTGTAGGCCCCTTTAGGTACTGGAAGACTGCAATGAGGTTTCCCTAGAGCATTCTCAAACCGTGTGTCAGATGAGTTGCAATTTGTGAGAGCCTGGATGATCTGAGAAGAAATAAGGAAGAAAGTAGTGAGAAGTTTGGTCCAAATAGTCATAGTGATTATCACAGAAGAAAAAAATAGTGCAAAGTCAAATGCAAAGACTTCATGCAGACTGGCAAACAGGGCATGGTGCCTCAGAAGGGCGTGGGATGGCAGTTTGCATGGACAATTTGAGCAGGGAGGGTGAGTATCCTTCTTACTAGAGAGAGAAATTCAGTAGGTGATTATCACCCTTGAAGTGCCAGGCAGGGTCCTCACGCTCTGAAGTGCAGGATTATTATCCTCCAAGGACAGAGACTTAGTCATGGTAACCATCCTAAAGAGTGCAAGGGTGTCTGCCCCTGTCAGGAAAGATATTGCAACCCTGATTGAATTCAAAGGTAATGCTGTAGATGTCCAGCCTCCTATGAGAGGCTGTGTAGTGTGCACAAGACTCTCAGAGGCTTCATGGGGCAGCAGTTGCGTGAGGTGTGAGCAGGTAGGTGATCTGCTCTTCCTTGTGGCCAGGCTATAGGATGAAATATATGGATTAAAATTTGGTTTGGTAAGTGGAGACTGGAGAAGCAACATCCCCACCCACTGTAAGTGAAGGTGAGGTTTGTGACAGCCTGAGGAATCTGAACATCCACAAGTCTATGGGTCCTGATGAGATGTGTCCTAGAGTCCTGAGAGAATTAGCTGATGTAGTTGTCAAGCCATTCTCAATGATATTTGTAAAGTGATAGCAATCAGGTGAAGTCCCTGGTGACTGGAAAAAAGGCAACATCACACCCATTTTTAAGAAGAATAAAAAGGATCATCCTGTGAACTACTGACCTGTCAGTTTCACCTCTGTACCAGTGAAGATTGTGGAGCAGATCCTCCAGGAAGCTATGCTAAGGCATGTGGAATACAGGGATGTGATATGGGAGAACCAAATGTCTTCACCAAGGGCAAATCATGCTTGACCCAATGTAGTGGCTTTTTAGGATGGTATCACTTCATCAATGGACAAAGGAAGAGCCACTGTTGTCATCTACCTGGACTTCAGTAAAGCTTTTGACACAGTACGCAACAGCATCTTTCTCTCCAATTCTAAGAATTTTATGATTTTATTCTATTAACTATGAAAAGGGATAAGAGAGCAAATAATTTTGATGGTAGTGTCAAGGTTAAAACAGTGAAATTTGCATTAAAAAAACGAAGTTTTGGACATCACTTAAATTTGCAGGGAAAGGAGAGGAAGGTACTAAAAAGGTTTTACGTGATGTAGATGACATTTCCAGCTATGACAGGTAGTGGAGTAACAGAGGCTGCTTTCCGGTTTTCTCTAGAAGCTTTAGTTTTTCTAGATAATCTTATTTTTTTATTATTTTTTAGTTTGTTTTGGTTTGTTTTTGGATAGTGTTTTTTTCATTTTTGGATGAAGATTTTCTTACATCTTATCTTGCTTTTTAGTGGGATATTCATTTATTTGGACTCAAAAATACTTAATTTGCGAGTATTTCTGCTGTTCCTGATATGTTCACATCTGTCTCTACGTGAGCAATTTATATATTGTTAGAAACTTAATTCTTCTGTGAATTTCTAAAATAAGTTACTGCTGAGGACCGTCACGTACGATCTCTGGTGCTACTTAATAAAGTCTTAGTTTGATTTATATTTCATCCATTAGGTTAATGAATTAAATAATTTTACAAAAATTTAGCAGCAGGCTGGGGGATAAATATTGTATGGGGTATATCCTGCATCCCCTGCTCCTTTTTCTTCTCTGAAGTGCTTGTACATCAGTTCACACAGCATGGGGAATCAACAGGAAGAATTAGGGCTGTGTGTGCTGCCACAGGGCTGTGATCTCTGTGATCATGGAGACATGGTGGGATAGGTCGTGTGACTGGAATGTACACCAGTTTTCTTGTCAAAATATAAAAATAAGTCTGAACAAGAATTTGACTGGACCTATTTAGGCCTGTTTTTGCCAAAGCTTGTAAGTAGCTGAGGTGCACATACGTAAAACCATTTAAAAGCTGGGACTTAGAAACTAGAGTTATGGATGATTTCCCCATTAATGGGAAAAATTCAAAACTTCTATCTGTCAAACTACTTATTTATATAAGCCATTTTTGTAATCTATATTCTGTAATTATTGTTGCTTTGAATTAAAATGTTTTACTAGATGCAACCCTTATAAACTATTTGGGAAATGAACACAACTTAGAAAAGCAGCTGGCATGTCTGGGCCTGCAATGCTATGGAAACAGTCAACAAGGGAAACAAGCCTGCTATGCGCAAAAAAGCATCAGACCAACAGCAGTGAAAACCAGGGCTGGCAGCAGAATGACATGAGCAAACAGTAACAGTGCGATGCCTGTGGAGATTTTGCTAGATAAATACTAAATAGGTATACATAAATAGTTACAGTTTGTGACAGTTTTAATGATAAGTCTTCCAAGGAAAAAGAAATCTGTATACTTGGAATTGAAAAATGTCAAGTTTGAGGTGACAGGGAAGAATTTATTGGGGACAGAGACAGGCAGCTTGTCTAAATATGTGTAATACTAAGCAGGTTATTATATTATTTGAAATTAAAAATAAGCTGTGATTCAATTATTTTTAAATTGCTAGGTCTTCTCAGCTGCGAGTTACACCAGGTGCTTGGAGCAATTGTAAAAACAAGTATATCATGTGTTATTTAAAAATAACATTCCTAGGTGTCAGTGGGTATCATTCTGCTGAAGGAAAGCTGTTTAGCTGTTTAAAGGCTAATTTCTCTTTCCACCCTATCTTTTAAAAAGAGTTCTAAAACTATAACTTAGAATCATTGGCAAAGATTTGAAAATGTTGCTATTTTGAAATTAACATATGGAAGAATTAGGTAACTTCTCTATATACTGTGGGTGTTTCTTTTAGGTTTCATCTGAAGCTAAATGAAGGAATAGCCCTTTGACTTTTTTTTTTTAAAAAAAACAACAAAACAACAGAAGTTTGTCTACACTAAACATGCATAGAGTACTTTTCTCTGAAGCAGTTTGTTTTTCCCTTGTGACCTATATACCAGTGGGATAAATGGATCATCGTTCAACAGCCAAGTTAAGAAGTTAAGCTGCTCTGCATGTGCAGTGTCCATGCTAGGCTGAGCCAGGAAAGACTTGGAGAGGTGGTAGTGGTTTTAAGTGAATCCATTCCTCATTCTGTGCAGTGTAATGCAGACCCTCTACAGAGCAGTCCACAAGGCATGCTAGACTTTTTTGGGGCCAATATGAAGCCAGCATACAAGGAGGACATTATTGATATTTGGAAGATTGCCATATCATCTAACTTTATTTATTTTTTTTCAGGAGATGATAGTAACTAAATTCTTATTCTTCAATTGCTAGGTATTTTTTTATTCTTATTATAGGAAGTGTCCTCCTTCACATGTATTATTAAAGTGATATTTTCTTACACACTTGGTGTTGAAAAGATAAAGAGATGTTTTTAGGTTTATATAAAAATAAGTGAAGACTGTCTTAAAAATACCTCTAAGCTTCAAAGTAAACATGGGTCAATACCACAGTATGATGGTAACTCAGTATCTCATCTAAAATTCCAGCCTCAGTTCAGATTGGCAGTAAAGACAAAGGTGTAATATACCACTTCCAAGCTATTTATTGGTTGTGATTTTTAGTAATAGCTAGACAAAGTTCAGCTCAGTTAAGCTCATTTAGTTGTCATACACATCAGGCCTACAGTTATTTGATGATTTGCTAAAAGAGTATATTGTTTTATTTACAGACCTATCAAAAATAAATGCCATACCAACCACTTGCTAGCATTAGCAAGTTTTATTTTCATGCGTTGATTTGAAATTCTAAGGTAATTGCTAAAATTGGGAAGAAAATCTGAGTTTCCTTTTAAGCTTTGTGAATTCAAATGCTTTCAACTTTCAAGAAGCCAGAAACATAAATGTGTGCATCTTGATGTGATCCTCGTGTTACTTTGATTGCCACTACACTGAGAATGTTTCAGTGATATAAAGATTGTAAAATACCGATTTAAACTTTCAAGTATTGCATTTAGTACGTTTTGAAGAGCACCTCTGTTGCATTATTGTGTGTGTGTTCATCTGCCTATATCTGAATATACATGAGCTGGTTTATTCCCTTAAATCATACAGTAGATTTCCAAATATATTTGACAAGAATGTAAAAGCTTTGATCCACTAAGTTTTTTATTATACATTTGATCTTCTGATAATTGCAGTTACTTTCTAGTATACTCATATCCATATTTTGTATAGATGAAAGAGGCATATTGTGTTTTGGAAAGAATAACAGCACAAAAAAGGTTTTGTATCTCTGAAGATGATTATGCAAAATATAAGCAGCTAATTATTCACAAAATTGTATTTCTAAATAATATCAGATAGCTTTCAAGTAATTGTTGGAAGTTTTTCTGTTTAGAAAGTAAATTACTTATAGCTCAAATGTGAAACTTTCAAAATATTATTGTATGAGTGGGTTGCTTTCAACTAGAGACAAATTCTAGAGTCTCTATTTTATATGTGTTGATTTGTCCTATGACCTTCTAACAGCGAGTTGCATTGTCCAGAGTGTGTTTTAATTGAGTGATGAGATCAGATTTATCAGTCTGTCATTACTCAGTTACTAGCTTCTTAATTCCTGAGAAAGTCACACCAAGAAGTGGCCAGTTTGTCATGGCCTGCAGCAGTCTCTGATTTTTGGAAGCCGATCATGCATATCTCAGCCCTGGCTACGCAAGAGTAGGTGCCAGTTGCCTGTTTCATCATTGTTACTGATACTATATTTAATGTATTTTGAATATCATATGAAACATGACATGTAATTCTTACATACCATACGTTTACTGATTTTGTACCTGGCTTCTTGCGTGGTTGAAAGTTTAATAAATCTGTAATGGCAAGTGACTGTTACTTAGAGAAAAGTTTAACCTTTTAAAAAATATATATTTTGACACTTAGTGAAAAGATTGCACACTTGCTGCTTGTTATTACAAAAGTTTGGGTTACTTATGCATAAAATGAATAGTTGAACACATGATGTGGTAACAGATGTCATTCAGTTTGGAGGAGTGCTATTGTGGAAAGATCTGTGAAGAATATGACTGCTTGCCTTCTTGCCAAGGATGTATGTTATCTAGGATAACCACAGTGGCATTCACTTTTAAACTATTAAGTTTTCATTAAGGTTAATTGCATTGGAAATTTGAAGAGTCTGTACAAAGGTAATTAGAACAGAAGTAAACCTAACATTTTTTTTTTTGTGGTTTTGTAAAGAGCTGACCTCAGTTAGTTAAATGATTTCTTAAATACTTAATGTACTAGAAAGTTTTCAGAAAATAACCTTTGCTTTTAAAATCTCATGGGATTTTTCATATTCAGAAAGATGAACTCTGGCTTTACACATATAACTCAACCATAATTCCAAATTTTCTACACTTGAAGCCAACATAACACACTGAATATTTTCTCTTTAAACTTTGACATAGATTGCGTCATCTGAGTAGGTAACTTTTCTGTCTTATACTGGGCAGATATTTACAAAAAGTACCCCAGCACTTTCATAATCACTTTAACTGCCACGAGGCTTTATGCAAAGTTTAAGTTTGCAGGTTGCCATCTGTAAGAAATTGGTTTAGTTTGGGCCTAAGTTACAGCAGAGAGGGAGAGCTACATATTTCTGTATTGTTCTGCTACGTATAGCTTTCTGGTGTAATTTTACTAAGAGCAGAACTTCATATCCTGTCTGGCTTGGATATTGACTGGTATTGTAAGATACTGTAGATAAGATACAGCTAGAAGATGATTAGAAGCAAAACCTGAAAGCCATAATCTTTAAGACTGAGGCTCTTTTTCAATAGCAATAAATAAAATTAGAGTTCTGAAATGTTAGTCTAGGACATCGTGCATATATTTAACTTTTAGATAAAAATAGATAAAAAGTCATGTAAAACTCAAAGGAGCCGTGTGTCATTAGAATTAAAATCGAACATCCTTCTGTTCGATTTTTCCTTTTAAAAGAAAAAGGAAAAATCTGTTCCTTTTAAATGCTCAATTATCATTAATAGTTTTGTAAAATTATTTTTGCTTTCTTTTAATAAAATATGTATATTTTACATAAGTTAATTAACGTGTAGCTTTATTTAAAAATAAATTACATATCTTTGGAAGTGGAATTTATCATAATGAGAGTAAGATAAACTGCAGAAGCACAGTTGAAAGCCATTGTTACTGGTAATGAGCTATTTTACTTTGTAGACATGTATTCTCAGAGCATTTTAGACAGTGTGTATGTATCATACTTCCTTCATTGAAATTATAGACAAGCTACTTGTAGTATCTGTGTAATAACTTACTCGTAACACATAGAAGTACTGGGTAGAAAAAAACAAAAGGCAATTAAAAAATTCATTCTCATCGAGAGGAGTTAAAAGTATCAGAACTGTGTCACATCTGAGAATAACTCAAAAACTGGGCTGTTATTTAAAAAGAAGAAAGGCGAGGTGTGTGTATAGTGAGATAAATATATAAGGAAAAATGGAAAAGTCTGGAAGAAAAATGATACAGAGAGAACATGGGCAGGGAAAAAGGAAGATTTAGAGTAGGTGATCTTCTCAGGTCAGTTTTGGATATTTTTCACAGTAGTTAGTCATGAAACATAATTCTCTTAAGTAATACTGATACATTTCTGTGTTATCAGAAATTATGACATAAAAATTATGACAAGTGTTCTTCATATATTTCTCCAGAGTTTTACTGCATAGTTATCTAATACCGTACCAATGCAAATACTGTGCTGTGTCAGTAGCATGGTAAATATGCTTGATAGTCTTAAAATTTAAGTAATATTCCAAATTGACTACATTTACTTATATTCAGATTTCCTGTATGGTCTCAAGTACTTTTTAAAGTAAAAACACAATGTAGAATTAGAAATTATTCAAGGAATACATTTATTTTTTCAACATAGTTTTTTGACTGAGTTATGATTTCATTTAGTCAAGAGCAACCATGAAGCAACATTCATTTAGGATATCAATATTTTACAAGCCAGTCTCAAGGTCACTTTAGGCATGTAAACCATTTTATTCACTATTTTTGACTAATGACTACAATTTACTAGTATGTTAATAGCCTCACACTTGGGAACCACAAAACTCTAATATTGGAAAAATGCAATTGCTTAGAAATTTTTTCACTGTGATGCTAATGTAACCTGAAGGTCTTGCTGTAAAGTAGCTGCTCTTAAATGTATATTTCTTACTAGACATAATTTAGGTATCTGTCCAGTCTGCTCTGTAAGATGAGTGGTTCTTCCCTGCTGCGCTCCTGTCCCTCAGAAACAATACCACTGTACTATTAATGCTGTTTCAGGTGAAACTGGGGCTCTTACTTTTTCCTGATGCATCATTTTGTTTTTCATGTTTACGGAAACTGAGTATAGAGAGATGTACTTTATGGTTTGAGGTGATAGGAGTCAGACGTATTTCATTTAACTACACGATAATGGGAAATAAACATATAAATGTTATCAGTGTGGATTTTCATTTTCTTGCTTTCAAAGAACTTTTCCTCACTTATTACTTCTACCTTGAGTTTGATCATTCCTCGTGTCAGAAAGGTTCATACTTGTTAGCTTGGTTTCAAGGTACCTGTAGTTAGAAATGTAAATTGCGGAGATGACAAGTTTCCTGGTACTGAACGCTTTTAAAACACCTTTTGCATGAAGTATTGAACGAAGTTTCAAAAATGAGATGATTTATATGTAAAAGCTTGGTAATGGGATAGATGGAGGAAGTTCTGCAGCCAGCAGTAACTGGAAGCAATTAATCTTCCTTTGTTATACATTGGGCCAAGTTTGTGCTCACCTTTGTCCATGGTAATTCTTGTAATGATTTTGTTTGCTTAATGACTATAGTTTTTTGAATCTGTAGCCATGCATTTCTTCTGTAGCCTTTATTAAGCAATGAGACAAGGAAGGATAGGCCTTAGTCCAGACTTTCAGTCAGGTACTGTGGTTGTACTTTGACGATGGGTCTTTCACAACTTAAATGATTCTATGATTATGTCTAGGTCCAAGGACAAAAGATGTATCAGATGAAACCTTGGTAGTATCAAGATTGGCTATTAACCTTTAACTTTCAGGAGCATTTAAAACTTTAGTACGATAAATGTTACATACAACTCAAATTGTTATGAAGCTGTTAAATACTTACTTAGAAAAATGAAGCCTTCTCTAATACATACAAGAGCCTGATGGCACCTAAAAGATGCTGTAATATAAAATAACTTTATCCACAGCAATCTGACGTTTTACACATTATGATTTCCTAAAGTTTTTGCTGAAGGACCTCAGTAAAAAACAGGACTTAGTTTTTATATTTATAAAATAAAGAATGACATGGGAGTAACAGAAGTGATTTTTGTAGTTCACTGCATGCTATTAGAACCGTCCACAGTTCTTATTGATTATGGAAAGTGCTTAGGCATCCTGCTTTGCCTTTGCACAAAATTCGCAGTGAAGTGTGGAGGTTCAAGACAACATTCAGAACAGGGGCTGAAAAACAAGTTTGACAGTGTGTGGAAGAGGACACTGAGAACAAAGGCTGTCTCCAAGAGACAAGAGCAGAAGTCAAGTGGGGTGTGGAATCTCCACGAGATGATGACCCTGACTGAGCGCAAAGAAGCTGAGGTTGAATTAGTCCAGACTGGCAGCGCCGCCTGACTGAACCACTGGTGGATCACTTTGTGCGCTCATCATCAATCTGAAGGACAGAAGGTTAGCAGTTAGGAACCATGGGAAATTCACTAACGAAGGAGCAACAAGTAAATCTCGAAGTAATACAGAAAATTTTAAGATCTCCAAACAGACCTGTATCTACCAAAGTGTTAGTCACTTTTCTTGTTTGGATAAGGACTTGTTTGGAACAAAATTGGTGGGAATCCCTGCCTTATGAGGCAGTAAAGAAGCTAAGGAAGTCATTGAAAGCTTATGGAATTCAGTCTGCCTTTACGTATAATCTTTTGGTTGCAGTCAGTGATACTTATGACTCGTCATG
>JAOWBP010000001.1:79234454-79264626 GCA_028571105.1 Tragopan temminckii | reverse complement strand
GTGGTTGGCGACCCTGCACATAGCAGGGGGGTTGAAACTAGATGATCATTGTGGTCCTTTTCAACCCAGGCCATTCTTTGATTCTGTGAAATGTTTAGCAAGGTAAAAAGACAAATTGTTCATCTCTGCAAAATCTTAGAACGGAATATGTAAAAATAATAACTTTGACTAAAGTCTCAGCAAACTTTGACTTCTTGTATGAAAAACTTTATTCAATCTTTGCAGGCTATCACCTCAATAATGTGGGGAGAAGTTTTAAACTGTAACATTCCATAAGAGAAGGTCATGTTGATGGTATTAGTGAAAATTTAGGCTCTGCTTTGTACTTGCTCCTGCCAAATTAATATCTTTGTAGTGCTGCATCTATCAATTGACCTTTCAAGCTTCTGGTATCTAATTGGCTATATAATACTTCAAACTGCTTTATTTTACTTAGTTCTCTTTTCAGTATTCAGTTTAATTACTTAGGGCAGACTAATAAGTGGTTTTGTTCCTACATCCTGAAAGTATACTTTCACTGCTCTGTCAGATTTCTCATTAATGATCAGTAGCCTAGGAACTTAACCCTTCAGTAGTTTTTCTTACTTTGTCATCATTATTTCTGCAGTTTAAACAGTCTTTTTTTTCTAATCTGCCATTTATTTTTTCAATAATGTGGAGGCTCTCCAGTTGTAGAAATGTAGTCTAGGTTAGTCAAGTCTACTGAAAACAGATGTGGTGTGGATCATCTTGCTGTGTTAATGGATTTATATTCCTTACTGTTTATTCAGATGAAATAAATGTAGCTTTTGCCTTGAAAACTTTCTTGACCCTGAAAAACTGTTTTATAGTCATTACTGAATGTAGTTATGTTATGCAAAATTGACATTCAGACTGGGGAGATGAGCCTGAAAGGGTGTTTTTATCTTAAGAGGCATCTTTGTTCCTTGGGAGGAGAGGCTGTTCAGTTTGGAAATTAAATGGACATTGTGCTGCTATTTCTGTGTGTCTGATGGTATAGCAAAGAGCTTTTGCTTATTTGATTTTTAAATAAGCCCATTTGGCTCTTTGGCTGGTTATTTTTTGTTTTGATATTGAATGGTTTTAATCATTGAAAATGCCTACTGTTAAAGTGAGGCAGTAGAAATCGTAATTTTCTTCTGGCCAATTCCTTAGTCAGACTAAATCTGTGAAAGAAATTTGTTTACAGTTTGAGACCCTGAAGCAAGTCTAGGTATAGTGTTTGCTTTTAAGATTAACATTAAGCTTGGAGAAAATAGAAATGGAGTGCTGTGCAGCTAGAATTATTTGAAGGTATGCCAGGGTGGGGAATTAAAAGTATTTTTCACCGAAAACTAATATAGATATGTTAAATGTGAGATGCTTATAAAAACAAGAAGTGCAGTATGTGTGTATCAAAATCTCTTGTTACTAAAACCTTAAATGTTGGTGTAAATAATATTAGTCAAACTCATGTGTAGTACCTAGCTTTTCACTAAGATGGGGATCAGCTTCAGGATCATAGCTGTATTTGTTTGGCTTTGACCTTAAGCTGTAGGGAACCTTTTTTGAAATGATAAAGTTGGGATAGACAAAATGCCTGTGGTAATTGATAATCTTCAATAGATTAGAAGTCTTTGGGGGAAAGTATTTCTAGAAAGAGAATTCTCTTACATTTTAAATACACATTCTTACTGTGTACGTCTCTTAGGTGCTAAGAAGTCACAACACTAAAGTAAACTGGAGTTTAGAGTAACTGTAGTCAATGTGAATTTTGCAAAGAATCCCAGCTACACCTTCTGGTACTACTGAGTCTTTGGAGTCCTTGGTGATAGTAGTAAAGCAGATTTAAATCTAATCTCATAAATAGGCTGTGGAAAAAATAAGCCATCTTTTCAGATTGAATTCTGGAATTCTCTGCTCTGCAAATTTAAGAATATGACTGTATTTTCCCTTCACTCCCTCTTCACCTTGCGAAAATTCTGGATTTCATATTTTTTTTTGTGTCGTATTTCCTTTATCTTTTCAGTTGATATGTTGGATGCTTAGGCCATTTAAGAAACAAGGGTAAATTTTTGAGCCTTCGCAATCGAAGGCTTCTAGCCAATCCCTTACTCCTATAATTTGATGCTTAATGAATTACGATTGCTTTTAAAAAAAGAAAACAAAACAGAAAAACTCCTTTGTGAATGGATTCCTTTCCACTGTAGGAAGACTTAAATTTTCTGACTAGATTTGTTGACTGAGTAGGTGGGGAAATTTTACTTCAAGAGATTGGTCAGGGATGTTATGCTTTGCAAAGTGTTCAGATGCCTTGCTATTTTTACTGTTTTCTGAACAGTTCTGTTATTTTTTATTTTAGTTCCTAAAGATTTCAGTTGTAATATGCCTTCTTTTGCAGTGGGGATCTCTGGGTCAGTTTGAATACAGGAGTTGCTGACAGGGAGTTAGAGTTGTGCTCCAGAACAGAGCTGATGGAGTCCATAGTGAAGACAAACACTTCTTTGAAAAGATTCACAGGCTTGGTGTGTGTGTCTGTATAGATACAAATTTTTTTTTGGATGCTGAAAACACTGACTCATCTTCTTTTTTCCAAAGATTTGAAGAGATTTGTTGCTTATTACTTTATTAATACAGCTATGTATGTTTTTTTTTAATATGGTATACATGTATATATACCATCTTCTATATGTTTAAACATAAAACAACTTTGTTCCAGAATAATAAATAAATACTATTCAAACTGAAAAAGCATTACACTAAGCAGTATATTACATACTCACATAAAGCTTGAAAACAGAAATAGTTTACAGCTTTAACAAAACTTCACAAAACAATTTCTGAATTCTGAAGGAGGGATAGATAATACCAGTGAGTTCAGAGAGCAGAATGCTTATGCAGGTACCTCCTAGCAGCCTTTTCTCTATTTCACCAATAGATTTTTTTATGAATGGAAAAAAAGAGGTTGCCTAAATCCTGTGGTGAGTCTCATTTCAAAATATATCAGAAAACTAATTAAAATATGTACACGATTGTCCAAAGAATATTATGAAAGTATGTATTTATGAAATGTTATTACAAGAGTTCCTAGAAGAAAAAGGTTGATTTTCATCTTAGATTAAAAATGTAAGAAATTCAAAGGAAAAATGATATTAGTTGGGTTATTTAGATATTTAGTATGTACTAAATTGTTCCTTTTACCAGTGAAATTTAATGTAATGTTTCAACATATTTTCTAGGCACAAATGAAGAAAAATAGAGATCTGGTTTATTTTAATCAATTTTTATTAAATATGCCCTGAAGCTCTTCATAATTTCAGCATGAAATGCAAACATGCAGAGCAGCAGACAGAAAGGAAATCTATCTCATTCTTTTTTTTTTTTTTTTTTTTTTTTTTTTTTTTTTTTTTTGCATGAAAGAGAGTCATTTAGGATGCATACAGCTTTTGTGGATACTATGTTGTTCATGTTTCTTCTCAGGCCAGAATGGCTTGAGTCCAAAAAGATGCCAAGCTATTACAACAGAATGTGCACGGTCAGAGAAAGGCTGAACAAAGTTCCCTATCCTCCATCTCAGGAATGGGGGAAAAGTCAAGGATTTCAGGCTTTTCCTTCTAAGCAAAACTTACTGCTATCATGCTGCCTAATTGTGTCTCACTAGCTGGGTATTGGTTTCAGATTGATATATTTGGTTCTAATGCACAAGGAATAGCTGATTTAATTTTCTTGTTTTGTTAATTTCCAATTTGGAATATAACAATTTTCTTATTTTCCTTTTAGTATTAAAAAAATAAATTGGTATTTAAGGAATATACTTAATATCTCAAACATCTCAATACTTTAATATGTAGGTCAGAAATTACTGTCTGAATTTCACGCTGTTGCCTGTTTCACATTACTAATAGCAGACAGTGTTTTAATGAACAGCAAATTTGCAGCATATGGTATTAGAGTGATATGCTGAAGAGTTTATAGAGCTTTACAGCAATTTGCTTGTAGTTGTATAGGCTCTAGGAAGTTCCCTTTTCTTCAGCTAGGAGCTGGAAGTACATCTTCACAGACCACAGAGTAGAGGTACTATCATATTTCTCTTTAGTCTGCACTTCTGAGAGCATTCAGGCTCCCTCTTCTGTAGAAAGGAGACGTGGAAAGGCTGTTCCCTGCCCATTGCTGTTGGACTATGAAACTGCAGACAGGTAGTGTGCCCTGAAATTTTTGTTCTCATAAAAGGATAATCAGTTCTGAGACATTTAGACAGTGTTTAATATTTTCCAGAATTCCACAAGAAAATAACTAACTTCAATTAATAAGTCAATATTGAAAATGTAACATATCATTTATGTAACATTTTCTATCCTATTGTCAGAAGGAAATTATCACATGCTGTAGCTACAAAAGGCAATGTTTTTCAGTGGATCATGAAGTTATTTCCTGTTCTTACGGAGCGATAAGAGCAGAACTTTCAGGTATTAGCATCCATATAGTCTTTATTCCTGAACTCCGTTATTTAAAATAAATCCAAAACTTCTTGTCATTGACTGTTAAGGTTTCTTACAGATTTGTATTTTAGAAGCTAAAAGAACTAAGGAGGTTTTTAAGAGAAAAAAGTAAAGGGAAGGAAACTCAACTGAACAGCTCTCTTATAGTTTAGTTTGACAGTTTATGAAATAAAGTGGCTTCTAAGTATGCTTCCAGGAGTTCTCTCACGTACATGAAAAAGAACCACCACTTGAATAACTTGGCATTTCTTTCCCACTATGTCAGAGAACAGACTCACATCTAAATAGTCAGGTGACTAAGTTGTCACCTGTCTCAGATAAGCATTCATACCAGAGGCCTTGGAGAATACAGCCTCATGAATTCTCTCTCTCTCTAGCCTATCTGGTTATAAACTGTTTTATATGCAATATTACAATTCCGATAGGAAGAACATGAAGTAAATTAACTTATTAAGATTTGTTAGCAAGTGAAATATTCTGTTTGGTGGGATGGGATGGGGTAAAGCTCTTGGAGCTGAATACCGAGTCTGCATTTTCTTTTTTTTCTTTTTTTTTTCTTTTTTTCTTTTTTTTTTTTTTTGAGTGATTATTCAAACTATTGTGCTTTCAAAAGGCTATACATCCTACTTATATACTACTGTGGATCATCAATACCCTGTTCCCTTTTGCTTTCCCCGGTGTTCTTGTGGAAAACGAATGTCCTCATTTTACCGTTTAGTTCTAGGCATACAAGTTTCAGACTTGTTGATCTGTTAGTGTTAAGTTCATAAGTTAAATGCTGAATCTTCAGAGACGTGGAATGAAAATGCTTTGAATGAAACGACATGTTCACTGTTGTCCAGCTTGTGAACTTCTCTACTCATTGTGCTTAAATTGCATTCTCTATTTTTAAATCGCTCTTTCTGGATTCACTGTTGACTTGGATTCCACTCAGCTAAATAATGCAAATGTAAATGCTGAAATACCATTGTTTATCTTATGTTATTGCTTAAGGATAGCTTTTGCAATACTTAACATTTTTTTCTTAACACTGAAACAGTTTTTATAATTTCTGAATTTTTTTGTCCTGTTTTCACAGTTTGCTCACAATTATGTAGCTTCAAGGTTTGTTTTATTTTGTTTGTTTCTGTGAAAGCTAATACCTGCCAAGTAAAGTGGTATGATTATTTTAACAGAGATGAGTAAAGAATTGTCTCAGTTCAGTGCAAGCCTCATGTAATATTAGTACAATGAAAAACATAAGAGAAAATGGTAATGATAGTGTTTGAATGGCATTTGAAAATTTAGTACACAGTTGGAAAGTGTTCTGAAAAACAAATTAATTCTTATGTAGCTTTCCCAGTGAGTACAGTATTTCTCTTCTGATCACCAAAATGAATGTTCCAGGTTGATATTGCTGCACAATTAACTTATTTGAATATATTAGTTTTCAACTCATTTGAATATACTAGTTTTGAAAAATTTGCTTGTACAAGTACTTTTCAATAGATACTAGCTGCTTAAAAAAAGCAAGCCAGTTTTAAGTGGGATTTCTATCCTATCAAATTCTTCACGATTTCATACCTGTATTTTGTACAGGTTAACTGTTACCTACTCTAGTTTGGTCACACTGGAAAGCTGCTGAGCTGAAATTGCTTAAATGAGCGAGAAAGAAGAGCTCGTATTAACTTATTTGATAAAGAAACTCCTGTTTTGGGGATTTTCTTTTCTTCCTATACCCATATTGAGTCTTCTAGAGTGATTACAAAGAAAATCCAAGAACCCCTTCTCTAGCCTATTCCTTTAGATAAAAGAAGCAGAACTAAACCCAGATGGCTGATTGAAGGATATTTTGATGATTGTTCTGTTTTACTTGGCTTTCATAGAGTCATTTGAGTTGGAAGGAACCTTTAAAGGCCATCCAGTCCAAATCCCCAGTAATGAACAGGAACACTTACAACTAGATCAAGTTGCTCAGAGCCCCATTCAGCCTGACATTGGATGTCTCCAGGGGTGGAGCATCCACCACCACCTCTCTGGGAAGTCTGTTAAAGTGCCTCAACAACCTTAGCTTAATAAACTTCTTCCTGAAGTCCAATCTAAATCTCCCCTTTTAGTTAGAAACCATTTCCCGTCATTCTATCACCACAGACCCTGCTGAAGAGTCTGTCCCATTCTTTCCTTAAGCTTCCCTTTAGATACTGTAAGGTTGCTATCAGGTCACCTTGGAGCCTTGTCCTTCTGGCTGAACAGCCTCTGCTCTCTTAGCCTGTCCTTGTACAGGAAGTATTTCATTCCATGAATCATTTTTGAAGACCTCCTGCGAACACACCCCAATAGGTCCATGTCTCTCCTATACTGAGCACTCCACATCTGGATGCAGTACCCAGGTGAGATCTTAACAGCACAGAATTAAGGGGAGGATCACCTTCCTCAACCTGAGGCCATGCTTCTTTTGATGCAACCTAAGATATGGTTGGCTTTCTGGGCCGTGTCCAGCTTCCCATCCACCTGTACCCCCAGGTCCTTTTCTGCAGGATTGTGCTCAATCCTTTCATCTCCCAGCCTGTACTAATAGAAGGAGTTGCCACAATCCAGGTGCAAGATCTTGCACGTGGCTTTGTTTAACGTCATGAGGTTTACCTCAGCCTGTTGTTAGAGAACAGCATTTTAATTGGAAGTGAAAATTTGTTTCAATTCAGGTAATTTAATTGAATTTGATGTGTCAGATGTTCATATTGGTAATTTACACACATGGCAATTTTATTGTGTCATTTATTGTATGTAATTCCATTTGATGTTGATATATTCAAAAAACCTCATAAACCGTAAATTTGTATTCCACTTGGTTGATTAAAAATAAGTATAAATGTTTTGTCCCTTTTCTCACTTCCTTAATTCATGTAACATTGTAAAACCATTCACTTTTTAAATATTTTTAATTAGTTTGAACTTTCAGAATGTGTTTTAAGTGTATGCAACTACATCTTTTATATTAGAAATGCTTTATAATTACATTTTTTCAGTCATGAAAAATGGATTAGTGCTGCATTTTATGTGATGACAAGTTTTTCTGTTTGTTCTAATTTTACTGAATAGCATACTGTGGCTTCTTGGCACAACCTAGAATAACTCTATTTAGCTTTGAAAGTAGGAACTGTGCAAAATACTAGAAAAGGCCACTATTGTGTAAAAAATAATTAATTTACATGGAAACAAAATAAAACTACTTTGAGAAGAGTGACATGGGAAAATCGACTACCAGACAGCAGTGCACTAGTTTGTACATGAATTTGTCTGGATTCTTGGGAAAATGACTGTGCTTAAGTGGAGCTTCAGAGGTTTGCTGAGTAAGTGGTTTAGATGCTTTCCCTTCTGATTTCTAGATACACAAGAGACATCAAAAAGGCACTTAGGATCACTTGGTGAAAGAGAACAATTTTGTCCAAGACATTAATGTTTTACTTCTTTTTCCTTTTGATTCATCTTAACTTTTGCGTGATAACTGAATAGATCTGTAGTTACAGCAGGTATTGTAGACATCAGTGAAGTGTGCCCACCTGATGTGGAAAACCAGATCTGAGAATGTGTGATTCTTGGATTCCACTAAGTAGGGAGAATAACAGAATCAGTAGCGTCCTTACAGTGAACAAATGAGCAGAGGCACTGATATGGCCTATGAAATACTTCTGGCCTTACCTTCACTCTGACAGTGCAGTTTAAAACATTAATGCACCAAAAGATTTATCTCTTTGATAAATAGGAAATAAGTAGTTTTACTAGGATTGTTTTCTTCTTCGTAAAGACATTAACAAAGGTTTCAGCACTATTTTAATGGACATTATATTTACATAGCAGATACTATTTTTTCTTCAAGCAACAGTACATGAATTATTTGGTTTTGTGCATGCCACTGCATTATATAATATCGTTACATAACATTTCACAGACAGAGATGAAACATGCTCTCTATTCTTGTAGTCAGCTGTAAACAATGCGTGTTTAAGTTAACACATCCAGTCTTTAGCAAGAATTGCATCCCTGTGTTCAACGTTGTCCATGTGTTCAGTGGGAAGAGCTCATGCTGTCAGAGTAAATTGCTCTTATCTGCCTACAAAAATACAAATTAATTTTAAAACTAGAGAGTGTATAGTTAGCAAGAGAGAATATTTTTCTGCATTTTTGAGTAATTTAAAAAAATTTGGGGTTTTATACAGTAGTCAGAATATGCTCAGAAATGTCTGGAGAGCATAGGGATGCAAAGAATATTTTGCTATTTCTAAAAACAAACACAGAAGACAGAAATACCAACATGTAAGTGTGCTGCTTTGGCCAATTTACACAAGCATATCACTGAGATAATATTGAATTCAATATATAAAAGCCATGAAAACAGATAATTTGAAAGAAGACATCCCTTTTTTAAAAATCTCTTCCTGTATTTTTAGTGTTTAGCTTGGTATGGCTTAGCTAAAGATGCTTCATTTCAGAAGGAATCTTGGTACTGCTTACTAAGAGCTACATCTCTGTGAACAGCTGTCTACATATGTTACCAGCTGAATGAGCATCTCTAGTGTGCCTCCTCAGTTACATTTGGAGAAGCTCACTGTAGAGTGAGCAGTCAGCAGAATAGCTTCTGAAAATCTTTTTCTGCCTTGAATAAGGCAAACTGGATAAATCATAAACTGTTATTAAGTACAAATTCTCTGAAAAACATTGATTTAAGGAACGTATAATATAGCATTAAAACTCATATAATTAAGGAGAACCTGTTTCTACTTGTAAAACAGTTTTATTTTTGGATGCTACTTTACTTAGTGCAGCCTACATCTCCTTCTCACTAGGTCTTTGTCCAACTTCAATTTATTTGTTCTGTTTTCTCCCTCTGAAAAGAATGTCTATATAGTTGAAAGAAAGGACTACTTAGAATAGCAGACATATTTCTCTTCATTTATTTGTCTTCCATGTGCAGTCATCACACCTCTTTGTCTTACTGTCCTTGCTGCTTGAAGTTAATCTGTACCAATTATTTAGTATTCTCTTGCCATCAGGATGTGAAGTTAAACTAATGTTGCTGTCAGTCAGTCACTAAACTCAATTTTGACATTCTGAGAAAAGGCCAATGGAAGTTTCAGAAATCTTCAGTAGAAAATGAAAGAGGAATGACTTTTTTTTTTTTTTTGCATTTTTTTTCCCTCAGTAATGAAAAAGGGGTTTTAAAAACATTCTGTTATATTACCAAGTGGTATCCCTCTGCAACATCTTTAGATTTAAAACAATGGTAATAATTATTCCACCTAATGAGTTTATGCAGTCAGTGTTCAGTGAAGCTGTATTTGTTAATGATACAACTACGATATAAATATTATTTCACATGATTTTCTTGTGTTTCTCCAAGTTTAATATAATGCCCTCCTTAATGGTGGGTATTTCAGTACGTGTGTAGTAAAATCTTGTACGATTCAGAATAAAGCTTGCGGGCATGCAGTAACACAGATTATTTTCATTTCTGTAACAACAAAGATCATATTTATGTCAAACCTTCAAATGTATTACAGCTGTAACTATATAATTACTACTTGTTGCTCATGATCCTCATTTGAATGTGTTTATCTTTGGTGCCGGTCTCAGGGTTATTTTTTGTATTTAAGTTTAGAATCTGACAGCTTTTGCTTTGAAGGAAACATCTTTTATTATGTGAACTTGTTTCATATGTATTAGCCTTTATTTCTTGTTGTCAATCTAGTTTTGCATCATGACTTATTCTTTGAAGATTGTACGTACATCTATACTGAGTTTAAGAGCAGGTTACCTGTACTGTTCTTCCCTTTGGCTTGAATGTTTTTCTGGATAACTTTAAACCTACAGTTGCTATTTATTTTAGTAGTTTCTTTAGTTCTGTTACACTATATAAACATGTTGTCTGAAATATCTGTCAGTATCAAATATTGAATAGGAAAATTGACTATTTTGTATATATGATATGTCTTAAATTTGTAATGAGTTTCTTGTTTTCTTACATTTATTGGAAGACCAAATGCTACTTGGATATATACTGAGTTCAAATGTAAAGTGAAATCTTAAAAAAATATGCTTGATAAAGCTACTCTTATTTTTAGTATGCTCAAAAAATGTAATCTCTTTATTTAATCAGAATGCTTTTTTTTGTTTGTTTCTGAAAAATTTCTAGGTACTGCTCTGACTATGAGGGCAGAGGAAGTGTTTTTTGTGGTGGTACAGAGTTTGGAAATTTATAGCAGAGTGACTGGCTTTATTCTGGGTTAGTTTTTGTTTGGATCTCATTCCCAATCCAGAAATCAATAGTAAGAGTGTAGATAGCGTCAGAAATCAGCAGTATGGAAATACAGGAAGACATCGGGTCTACATCCTTCAACTTCTTCCAGTTTAAAGATCGTGTGAAATCACAAAGTAATGGGGAGAGAGAGGTCCATATGAAAGGGGATTATCTGCCATCTCAATGCTTTTGAAATAGAATAATGGCTTATCTTTTAATCAAATTCTTTCCGCTTTTAGAATTTTTGATGAAATACTTAATTTTTCTCTGGAAGGGGCAACTGTCAGTTTTGAACATCAGCGCATCAACTGAAGATGTTATTTCAGTAATTAATATCTTTTTGCGCTTAAATTATTTTTTTCACCTGCTCAGGCATAAGTAAAGACTTGGTCATGTTCTCCTTTGATTACTGGTTGGTTTGTTTGTTTTTGTTTTAATTTTACTTTTCTTAAACAATGCAGATAAATTTGAATTGTAAATGCTCTGGAAAATGTCCAGCAGAAGCAGATGTTTCTACTGTAATCTGTTTAATTACAAAAAATGCTTTAATTGATTTTAAGGTTTAGAAAAAATGAAGTTTAAGCTGGCCTGGTTATATGTATTTGCCAATATTTTGATGAAAGTTCTGAATTTGGGAAATACATAATGGAGGAGATGTGAAATTTTTTTTGCTCATGATCTGTTTTGAAGAAACACTTTATTTTTCACTGCTTCCGTGAGGCTGCCTTGGAGAGAATGCTATTTTCAGTTAGTAATTTCAGTTTATTTATTACTCCAGCACAAGAAATTTACGTACTTGAAATGCCTTACTTCATAGATATCACAATAGACTAAACGGTAAGGCAATGGGAGGATGGTATTTAATTGAGATATTTTTTAAAATGCCATTTCTAGATTTCTAAAGTTCCAGGATAAGGTAAGGATAGGCTGAATCCATTGAGAAAGGAACTTGAAAGATTTTTAATCTAAATTCCTACTCAAAGCAATCTACAAGGGGAGTTCAGGTTGCTCAGCTGTTGATCCATCTGGGTCTTGAAAACACAGCGTCTTGGGCAGTCTGTACCATTGCCTGCATATCCTCATAGGGATAAAGTTTCTCAAATCTACTCTGAACTATTCATCATTCAGTTTGCATTGTCTCTTATGCTCTCAGTGTGCACCACTGAAGAACTTGCTCAAGACTGAGCATACCCTGGTGGTTTCTCAGCCCACCTTTATTGGTTATCTGTTGAACTTTCTCAGTTTGCTCTATATCTTGTAGTTTTTGCTCTCTCAGTACAAGAATGCCTTTTTTTTTTTTTCTTCTTTTCATACAGTGACTGTAAAGGGGAATAATCCCTTCCTTTGAGCTTTGATCCAGCTGAGAATGCTACTGTCCATCTGTGCTGCCATAGCAGGCTGCTTCCTTGGATGTTTACTGCTGACCCACAGCCCCGCAGCCTTTCTAGAAGAGCTACTCTCAAGTCTATACAAATTGCAGTCCCAAGGCCAGGAATTAATAATTGTACAAAATGAAGTTATTGAGGTTGCTGTTGGCCCCATTCCTCCAGCCTCTGTAATTGTCTCTGGGCATTTGTGTCCTCAAGTGCACCAGTGGTACTGTTCTGATTTGGTGACATCATGAAACCAGATGAGAGTGTACTCCTTATTGTCTTTTAAGTCACTGGTAAAGCAGTTCAACAGAATGTATCTGGTTTCCGTTGAGTAAAAACTAGTTTTATACACTATGAAGAGAACTCAGAGGAGTAGTTTATAATCGTTGAATCACTACTGTTGGAAAAGACCACTAAGATCGTATAGTCCAGCCATCAACCCATTACCACAATACTCACTAACCATGTCCCTCAGTGCCATGTCTACACGATTCTTCAACACCTCCAGAGACAGTGACTGTACCAGCTCCCTGGGCAGCCTGTTCCAATGCTTGACCACTCATTCTGAGAAGAATTTTTTCTAGTTTATGGCACATATGAGTTGTGAAAGTTTTTCTCTTGATAATGCAGTGGATTTGGTGTGTGGTTCCTCTGAGTATCCTTTTTAAGGTTAGATAGTCTTCTTAAGGTAGCTATTCTACAGTAAGTTACTTATTACCACATTTTGAAGTGTGAATGTTCACTGTTTCAAATAAAATAAGCCAAAATATTCTCAATACAATTGATTTGCCTTCTGTTTTGACTTGCTGACAATATTTCACCCTTACTCTCTGGTTCTTGGGAATTATTTCCCTGTCAAGCAGGTCAGAGTTAAGCATAGATTAATTTCAGTGGAAATAAAAACATAATTCCAATCATTAGAGTCATTAATATAATAAATAAAACCTGAGATTACATGCTAATATAAAATTCAAGAAAATGTTATTGGATCTAAATTTTACTGGTAATTCTGTTGGAAAGTTTGATTTTATACATAGTAGTTTTTCTGCTAATGTTAGTGCAAAAGATATTGAATTGACATTATGACCATCTGTTCTATTTCCTGCAGCCTTGTCATGTGACTATACAGGTTTTCTGCAATCTTGCCTCTAAGTAACAAAAAAACCATGCTAATTTGGTAGTTGCAAATACCCAATTTGCTAAACATAAGGGCAATGTCTGTGTCAGTCTCCTCATCTAGCCAGGATCCATCCTGCCTCTCTGAGATGAAAGATCATTTCTCTGTTCCCACAGTTTGTGATTAGAGAGTGTGGGAGGAGTAGATATTTCTAGAGGAAAATACGGCAGTGGGAATAAAGTTAAGATTAATTTGTGTTGCAATAAAATGAGGTTTAGTATTCACCAAATCTGAATCAGAAATGATGAACTGCTTTAAAAAAGGCAAAACACTGCATTTGTCTCTATTTTGGAAAACATCTGCAGTTCCTAAAACTTTGTGAAAAGTGATTTAAATATAACTTTTTGTAAGAAGCTGTATTGACCACTCCAAAAAAAAGCAGTAGAAATCCCGACAGGTCAACATGTCGGGATTTTACATGTGAATTGCTGATGTTTATATGTCTTGCATCTTAGGTGTTCTGAAAAGTAGAACTCTAAACTAAGCCGCAAGAAGATGAGTGATACTGTTGTATTTCATATTGTTTCATTATTGCTTTCACTATTATTAAAATCCTAATTTAGTATTGAGAAACTCAGTGAAATCTGGTAACTAGTCCTCCTCATCGGGAGCAAAATAAGTTTGTCCTATTCTATGTCTTCTGTGTTTCTGGCAGTACTGGTTTCCCCACTCTGCCTCCTCATCCATGTAAATAAGATTGCATTGGCTGTCATTGCTCCATGCATGCTGTTTCAGTGAAAGCAATCTCTGTAACTTGCTTGTAAAGCAAGGTTAGTTGGAGAACAAGTGCATGAATTGAAATTTAGGACTTTTTACTTTCCTTGCTTTTTTAGTTGAGTATTATGGGAGAACATGGGGACAAAGCATATTTCAATCCTCTAAGTCAACTGTTATTATTTGACAGTTGTTTTTCACCATAGATAATTTTCCTTTCTTGTTTAAGTGCAACAAAAACTTTCTCCCTTCCCTCAACTGCTTCCTAGCAGTGAATTTTTACTGTTTTTGTACTGCATTGAGCAACATGCAACTTGATGAATTGTTTTGGATTTTTTTTTTTTTTTTTTTTACTTCTGACTGTTCTTAAAGTACCTTGTTATTTCTCAGTGATTTCTGTTTGTTAAAAAAAAAAAAAAAAAAAAAAAAAAAAAAAGTCTTTCCAAGGAATGACAGGGAATGAAAAGAGCAAAAGGCAACCATGGAGCGAGAATCCTGCCCTCAATTGAATGCTGTTCTGGATCTAAGACTGATGTTCTGCTGTGTGTTCTTAAAAGCCTATTTTTATGCATTTGCTGGCAGCATCCATGAAGTATGGCACTTGGATCTGTCAGCCTGCTTTATCAGTATTTCATATCATTGCCAGCAGGAGAAGGAAAAAGGCTACATGGAGTTAAAACCTCAGTTATTCAAATATTTAGTTCAAACAAGAGCCAGGGCACATTAGAGCCATGCTCCAGTCTCTTTGCCTGCTTACATTCTTGAGTCATTTAGAGAATTGGAGTTGACAGGCGGCTTGCTTGCTGCTGCACGCAGGAGTCCTGCCTCTTCGAAGGGATAGAGGTGGGTTGCACTGCTTTCCCATAAATAGAGCAATGTTTTGCATCTTGTGCTTCCTTCATTGTGTTTCAAATTCAGAGATGGCATCGCCACAAGATTTTATTCCTCATAATGGAACAAGCTTCTAGTTAACTACTACAGGGACTTGGACAGAGACATAAAAAAGAAAAAGTTGAGAAATAACTATGATTGTACTTTTATTGTTATTTCATGTTTGTTAAGATGAGTTTTAAATCATAGAAAAAAACCCACTAAGTCTAAATTGAGAAGGTGTCATCAGACATCTGGATGTTAACTATGCATGGGGCATAGGTGACTCTGCAGTGGTTTTTCAGCTAATTCAAGTGAGGAAAATGAATGTTTGCCAAATGAGATCTTTGTGAGATAAATAGTAAGCTCCTGGAAAGATTTGAAATAAATATCATTAAAAATATGCTTGGAATTGTCCTAAAGTGTCTCCACTTACAGATAACAGATGGCATGAGGATTATTAATGGGATACAAAGCTTTTTACTTCTTTGTCATGAGTTTGAACTGCCGTGAGGCTGGACGTGATTGAAAGTTTTGACCATCTGTCCAGTGGCCTGCATGACATGAGTTGGTGGTCTAAATCCAGTTACTGAAGAGAGTATCACCTCCATCATATTGTAGATATCATAATTAATACCCATTTTTGTGTCTCATCAGGTTGCCTTTTGGATAGGAAAGAGTTTCATTAGTAGTCCTTTCACTAAAGCTCCTACAGATTGTAGATATGTATTTACTGCAGTGTGAATTTGATTTCTTTTTCTCTTGGTATAACATGAGTGGAAATATTAATTAATTAAAAATATCCTAGTTGTAAGGAACTACACTGATTTCCTGGCTTACACTGAAGGAGGCATTTTACTTCCGTTACACAAGTCTGATCCTGCTCCCGAAGTTAGACTGTTGCAGTTTCTTTTACTGTTCTCTGCCTCCACTGTAATTAAACCTTCCAAATTCTTCCAGACCAATTTTTGTAGTTTTAAATTTACCTTTTTCTCTTTCCAATATCCTCTAAATTATGTTAATGAACCCTTTACACCATTTACTTTGCAAACCAAATGTCAATATTTTCTCCTGAAGACTTGAATAATGGTAAGCAAATAGGACCTTTACTTCTAAGCAGATATTCATTAGAAGTTCTGATTTAAAAAATCTTTTGAGTCTTTTTATTTTTATTTATTTATTTATTTATTTTAGCTTTTTAGATCATAAGCTTGATTAGCAGAGAGGAAAAAAGGGAATTGCATTTATTACTGCCTTGAAAAGGGGGGGGGAAGGAGGAAGCCCCTATGCACCCTTAAATATTTCTTGTTTGGCCTATGATATACAAAGCTGAGAAGAATTTTTATAGCAGGGCTGAGAGATTTGTTAAGATATTTGACATATCTGTTTATAAATCGGCCATTTGGGAGGATTTGGAAGTGGTGACTGCTGCCTTTTACAGGATTATGTAAACAAAACAGATCACACTGAGGATTCCTATGCATTCTTGGTTGGAATGCTAATAAACATTGATAAATGCTTCAGTAGACCTTATTATTCTTCTCCATCAGTCCTTTTGTGTTTTTGCTATTCTTATAAGTGACTACAATTTCTTCACAGTATACCATGTAGTGATGGAAGATCTTGCAAGGGAAAGGAGCATAATCAGATTCCACTTTGTCATATCCAGGTCTACATATTTTATTGAAAGTATTTACTTGAAATAGATCTTATCCTGTTCTTTTACAGCTTCAACCTACATAATTTGAGCTTTGATTTTCTCTGTCTTAATATTCTGTGAATTATATGTGGCTAAATAATTGTGTATGCATTGGCAATGCACAGTGCTCTTTTTAGCATGATCGAAGAAATAATACTTCAGTTGCTGTACTCTTCAACTCTTTTCTTGTTGGCAGATTAATTTGTACGATGTCCCATGATACGTAGGCTTTTTCTGAACTGAAATCACATGAGAAGATACTTCTATGATAGAAGCAGGACATAATCATTTCCCACTGAAAAAGTGAAATGCCTGTTTAAACCTCCCTCTAAGTAAGTGAGGAAAAAACATCTAATGAAAATGACACTTTCTACAATGTGGAAGGGTGTCCTTTGCTCTATTTTCTGTCTTGATTGTGGGTGTTGGTCATATTAAAATTCATAAAACAGTAATTTACTTAAGTTACTAAAGAACCCTGCTGAAATGCGTTTAGTTATATCCATCTGAACAGTCATAATATCCAAAATAACTGAAAGGCAAAGCACAATTTGTTAGTTTTAATTAGTGACACTTATATTGTTGGTGTCATAGAAGGGAAATTTAGGAGTATAGTTGCTTTGGGTAATATGTGAAGGTGTGGTAAATTCAGTGTCTTCTTTTCCTGCCAGGTAACTTGATGTCAGAGAGATAGCAGTTACACCTTTCTCAGTGGTTGATATACTTCAGGGTTTACTCCAGAATTAAAGGGTAATTCATTAATAGACATCTCTCTCTAATCTCCAGTAAAATCAGTGAAGTTGACCATAAAGGGGATAGGTTTTTTTTCCTCCATTATTACCAATTCATAACAAAATAATCCATGCCATCTAACTAGGTCTGTTGCTGTTAATAGATACAGTTTTAATGAAGGAGTATGGATTTATAGATTAAGTTTAGATGTTTTTCAAATTAATTATTGTTTGCTTTTATTCCTTATTGATGCAGTTTCTTGCACAAAGATGAGAAAACTGCAACGTATACTCCATAGAATATTGTTATTGAAGTGCTGGTATAAACCATATGGGATACTTTCTTCGAAGAAATGTAAATCCTGAAGGCCAATCTTTTGGAAAGTGAATATTAGTGTGTTTTTTCTTGCTCTTAGTTGTTTATTCCTAACTAGTAAAAGAAGAGATTTCCTATGGTCATGTTAGGTACTGCTGAAGCTACTTATCAGTGAGAATCAGCGGTTAGAACTTGCAGGAAGAAAATAAAATATTTGTGGATAACATATATCAGCTTCCAAGTGCCAGTTAGAATATTATTTTGGCATGCTCTAAAGCATCAGTAATATTTATATTGTTTTGCAGCTGCTAAAATTCAGTCTTTAAACATAGTACATCTTCATCTACCATTGGGATTGAAATAACATGGCTTAATTTTTGCAGATAGAATATTGGTCATTAATATGCAAACAGATACCCAATTATTACTTGTCCTGCTGTTTTCAATTCTGGCAGATTGTCAGTGCTGGGATTTGAAACAAGCTCCTTAGTGTGAAAGGTCTCTCTTGTTTGTGAATAGTTCTGGAGAGCTGACATGCACACTGACTTATTGAGGCTTACTAAGTCATTAGGGAATGTTAAGTATAAAATTATCTATTTTTTTAAATTTTCAGGGTGTTCAAAAATAAATTTGACTCGAGTAGTTGAAATGCTAAAGGTAATATATTTCAAGATACTTGATATGTCGCTATTTTAGTCACGTAATTTATACAACTTTGTTGATGCAGTTAATATAAACCAACACTTGTTTAACTCTCAGGTAGTTGTGAACCATGCGCTTAATACTCTCTAGGTCTGTCCTGGGTAATGGCTGAGGTATCTGTCCTGATAGACAGATCTTTGTACTAAAGTATGGAGTGCATGTGCTTGTACTAGCTTGCACCACAGAGCAGATATACCAGATGGAATTTCCGAAATTTTTCTAAATTTGAGATCAAGCAGATAAATGCACTTTGGGATGAAGCTCTGCTGAGTTGTTAACAGGGACTTCATTAATTCTGAACTCCATGAGAGCAGGTAAGCTGCTATTTGAGAAGGAGCCATGCTGTTTGGGAAATATTCCCAAATGTATCTAATGTTTTATGTTAGTCTGGAGCATCAATTGCTGTAAAAATGTATTTAGGTTACAGACTTCTGTGACTCATGATGCTTAGTTTAGATGTTTATAGAAAAATTAAATAATATGATTTTCTTGATTACTTTGGTGATTCTTAGTACAGCTGTCAAATATTATCCTTTGTTAATACCCACGTGTTGTTAATGTGCAGTCTTGCATATATCAATGGTATTTATACCATTTCTGAAGTATAAATACGGAGTAGATCTTTTTAGCACATTTTAGAACTTTCTTTCCTTATCAAAGGTAGGTTATTGCTGAGGTATTCTTGGAGTTACCAGTGAGTGAAACACTGAGATGATACAGAACACTAAGTTCTTTCCTATCAATTACAGGTTTAAATATTTGACTTGCCTTGAAGAAGATGTTAGCCTCATTTATCCTCCAGTAGATTTTGAATCATCTGCTGACTTCAGAAAAAGACGAATTTTTAGTAGCAAATGTATTTTATAGTACAATCCGAAATATGGTAAAATTTAAGAGATAAGATTTTATTTTTTTTCTGTCTCTTAGTGGTTATGCTGTTTTTCAGCAGAAAGGAATGGAATTGTAGTTTTTAGGTGGTTTTAAAAGAGGTCTAAAAGACAATATTAAAATTGTGAAGAAGGATGTGAGGTTTTTTTTTTTTGTTGTTTTTGTTTTTTTTTCCATTAGCCTGAAATGGTGGTTTTTTTTTTTTTGTTTTTTTAACTTTGTATTCCTTTATCCTGCCTTTGCCTGAATTGATTCAAAAATAGTTGTGTTGTTAGAATGCAAATCTAACTTAGGTCCTGAGTTGTACCTGCGAATCTAGCTGGGTTTTAATTTCTTCAATTCCTGCCCTAATGCTTAGTCAAAAGGATATTATTTAAACAGTTATTTGAATCCCCAAATGGACTTAGAAGTTCTCAATAATAATAATAATAAAATAATAAATAAAAATAAAAAAAATAATAAAATAATAAAAAAATTAAAAAGCAATCAAAAAACCCCACCAAAATGTATACACAAACCCCACAACCAGCAGTTATGTGATTGCAGCTTTCTAGTTTAGAATGCATGATTCACAATGTGATACATTTTATAAATCTATAAAATGTTACATTCTGTCTAAACTTCATGTGGAAGACCGACAGTGTGAAGGTATGTCTGTTTCCATAGGATAGAGGTTGCTTTAAGTACTTAAGTGCATTTCTAACCCTTGTCTTCAAAGTGAGACTGAAGAGAGAGCCTTTCCATGATTATCCCATTCAAAGATTTGCAATGAACATCAGATATCCCAAACGTCTGATCTCCATGTACACAAACATACGTACATGTACACCCACTGTTTTCTCCTGAAACTTGAATCCCAAATGAAGCTTTAAAAACTATTGATGTCACATTGAAATTGCAAGGGAATTATTTTCCTGCTTCTCTTGCATTTGGTCTTGTTGTAGGCTAAAGGAAACCATTGTGTGTATTCTGGGCTAACTATTTACTATGATTCCAGTGAACTTTTTTTTTTACAGCAAAATATTTCAGACAGAATTAATTCAGAAAAACATCACCAAAATAACTTTGAAGTTTCTGCCAATATTTCTTTTACTGGTAGCCTACATGCATTAGAAAAGCTGTACTGAATTTACTTTTTTTTAATGTAGTAAATGAATGACCATCTTCAACTTGCAGCTCTTTCAGTGAGTTTTCTTGAAATCCCTGCATTTGTGGGCTGGGGCAGAGGGAATGATTGAATGATTCTAGGTTCTATTGCAAATTTATGAACATTACAATAGATAACTTGTGCACTGCATATAACAACAGCTTCAGAACTGGAGCTCAGTGCAGAAACCATCCATATTTGATGTGGAAGAAAAGAATGATGGAAGAAATAGACAAGAACTGGATAATTGGTGAGGTTCAGTCAGTCTTCACTCACAAAAATTCAGTTTAATTTCATTGTGTAATTTTCAAGGAGATGTTACTTCATAGGAGCACACTTTTATGTTGGGTGCTCTTACATCAATTTTAATCTGAGTTTTTCAGTTTAACTAGCTGAGGAAGATCATGAGCAAATGTAACCGTGGAGAAATTTATACTCTGAAATAGATTTGTATACACTTTTGAAGGAGAATTTATTCTCATTAACTGTGAAGCTTCCCCAAATTTTTGTTCTGGAAGTTGTACAAAAATGTTGATGTAAGAAATGTTCTGTCTTCAAGTCTCCTAAACATATAGTTTAAAACTTTAACAGTGGATGTGTTCTGTTTGTTTCTTGAACCAATTTTTGTTCATGCAGCTGGAGTCTACCTTCAGAGGGATAGCGGTCAAGGGGGAAGGGTTTTATACAAACATTTTACTTGTATTCTGGCTGACTCATTTGCTCCAATTGTTTTACTTAATATGTTGTAAAATTTTATTTATTACTGTTCTTGTTAGGGATGGGTATGTCCTTTCTGTGTTCCTTTGGCCTCTTGAGTTTATCTGTGCACTGTTGTTGTACACTGTTATTCAGAGACAGCTGGGTTACTGATGCATTTGCAACTGCTTGCTGTATAATTGCAAAATATGTATACTTTCAGATAGTTTATCTTAGAACAGATATTGCAAAAATGTACTTTTTAGAAATAAGACTAGGGGGAGAGAATGAATAAATCCAAAATTAATTTATTCAAAAAGAATAGAGAAATTAAAGACTTTAGAGGAAAAATTAAGGCTTCAGTTAGGCTTTTCCACTTATTGCATCTCTCCAAGATTTTTAAAGAATCCTCTATATTGACAGGTAACAATATTAATTTATGTGGGAAGACTTAATACATGATTATTACTTTTTTTATCATAGTATCCTGAATTCTCGACAGTCATTCCAAGAAGAATTAAAATAGCATAAATGTGAATCTGGATCTTATAATTTCAGATTTAAGTGAATGAGATACCTGTACTGTGGCAGACGTTTCAAAGGCATTTGTTCACATGCTTTTTGTCAGTCGCTATCTAAGTGGATAGGAATTTCTCTCAAGCCTCTCAAGCTCATCTTTATATAGAAAAACATTTCATAAGAATAGTACATCTCAGTATTTCTTAAATTTCTATTTAAGACATTTCTTAAATTTCTTAATAATATATATGTTTCTCCATCTCCACTACTTATCTCATTTTAATTTCATTTATTACTTCCACACCTGCATTTTATATTATGTCCACTCCTCAAAAAAGATTACTAGTCATATATACGTTACAGGTATGTAGAATATGGCTGCTTGGTTTTGATTAGTGGTTAAACCAAACAAAATATATTTTCAATACTAGTGTTAGACTAAGTGTAACTATTAAGAGGAGTCAGAAAAAAAAGCAGGGAAATAAGAAAGAAAGCAGCAGATTTCCTTCCTTTATCTGAAATATGTTGAAACTAGAATGAAGCAGTGTGAAAGAGAAGAGAGGCATGGTAGTGTGATTAGGGAAAGACAATAAAAGGAGGATGAGATGTGCTGAGTTATGTTGGCTGTTTCACAAGAGTAATGTTCAGATGCCCAAGTTGTTATTTTAGTTCTGGGAAATAAGTTATTACATGCAAAAAACCATATGATGCAAACTAAAATAACAGCAATCAGTAGAGGAAATAATAGGAGTTTTGAACTGTAAAGAATTTTCAAAATATGACTTTGGCTTGAAATTTTCTGTAAAAAGAATATTGTTAAAGATAGCATAAAGCTGAATGAGAAATGACTTCCGTGAAGCAGTGGGACAGAAAATACTTGCTGAGATCTGGACTTGTGAAAGAATGTGTAATGAACAGTATCTATCAAGTCAGATCACTACATGGCAGTCAGTGTGGATATTGAAATTATGAAGACTGACTAACAGAATTGCAGCTGTTGTTACAGGCTGTACTTCTTTAAACTTAGGGACGTTAACCTTTTTGGGCGAGGGGGAGCCATTACCTTGCAGCACCTGAAAGCACCTGAAATACTCAGAATAATAGAAAAAAACACAGAGAAATTTTGTTTCATCATCAATTGTACAAATAACATCCTCTGTGCAATGTTTACATTTGTGCTGCATTGAAAATTAGATCAGTTGTACTGGTGCTAATATGACAAACGAGTATACAGTGAATACTGATGGAATTGATTCTTTGAAGCAGCCAAGAAGTAGCTTGTTTCTTCATTTAAGGGATTTAAGTGAATTATTGCTAGGAGAAATGATGAGTATGTTGCTTTAAAGAACAAGTTCTCTGTTGATGGAATATAAGATATTGGTTATCGGTTTCACAGAAACAAGTAGCATTGCTTTAGTGAACTAAAAATGATGGAAAAAATGGATTCGCCCAATTCCATAAAGTTCACTTTGACAGCAAGTACTTAATTCTAGTTAACATTACACTGTTTATATTTTCTAGATAATAGTTACAGACTTATTTGTCAGGTAGTGCTCAGTAAAGAGAGAATATTTTTAATTTGGCTATTTTCTTTCTGATCAGAATTGTTCCTAATATTTGAGAATGGGGCTTCTGGAATAATTCAGTGAATGAAGCTTCAAATACCTCCCTTCTGAGACAGATTGAGTAGGAATCTAATATTTTCTATAAGTCTAGTTAGCAAATGTTCTACAGTGCTTAGTGAGTAAGAAACCCAATGCACTGTTCTCTAACAACTGTTGTGCACCAACACAATGTGTTGACTAATCCAAGGCTTAAAGCCAAAATCAGTAATAAACTCATTTGAAAAGAGGGAAGGAAAAAAAGTCACACTTTCACTTTAAAGAAAATTTATCTGTGATTAGTTAATATTCCAGAGATCATAAATGATCTACTGGGGTGGGGAAACCCTTTCATGATTCACCATATTATTTGATGTTGGATAATGAATTAAATTAATAAATTCTACACAGAAAGAATGAAAAACTTTCTTATTTTCAGAAAGAAAGAAATATTAGCAAATTACTTACTGAAAAAGTTAGTGTACTCTTAGTTATGCCTACACAAAATAGCTGGAACAATTTTCAAGATTGTGGAGTTTTTTCTATGAAAGAAATTGACTTTGTATTAGATGCTATTTCTGCTGAATATGAAACAAAACCCGCTACAAAGTATAGCAATTGAGACAAATAACAGAGTTTAAATAGGAGAAACATACTGTAAGGTTTTCTGAGTGAAATGGACCATTGCAGTCCATTTCTAGTTGCATTTTCTAGTTTCTCATTTTTCAAATATTCAAGTAGGATTTCAAGTGATTTTTCTTTTATTTGCTCATCCACTGCAAGATGTACTAGTTTGGGTACAGTGAAGTATTAACTACTGACAACACTACTTACCTTTAAAATGAGCAAAGTTCTTATGTATCCCCTTTTTTTCCTGAATCTTTGTGATTATAACGTCAACCAAAGCATGGTTGCTAAATTATGGAAGTATTCTGTAACAGAGTTGCCTGAGTAATGACGACTGGCCTTTCCCACTTGCTTTTCAAGTGTCCATGAATTGCTTCCTATCTTGTAGTGATCTACAACATTTATCAGAGGATATTTTATTTTTATCCTATCTTTTTATTTAATCTGACAGCACAACTGGAGCTAAAGAGTAGAGATGCAGTTAATCCTGTGGTCTGCCTTCAGCAAATCGTGTTCCTGCAGAACTGTGGTAAACCTATATAGTCCTTCTGTATGTACAAAAGATCTAATGATCTTGCAAATGTCCACGTTTGCAGCCAATTTCTGTCAGTTAGAACAGAGATGTGCATATAGGAAAAGTGAAAAATCAATACAGTGGCTGTAGGAAGCTTTGATCTTTATTTTTTTTAATTGACCACATTCTCTACCTACCATTGTGAGTCTTCCAGTGAATTCTGTTCTCCATGGTAACTTCAACAGTTTGAAAAATATCTTCCCATCAAGGGACCACTGCTTGACAAGGAAGTACGTAAAATTCTGTATATGAAATGTAATGACAAATACATTTATTTGTGTCTGATGTAGATTGTGCAATACAACCTTTTTCTAAAGCAGTATATTAGACTTCTGTAGGCCATGTTTGTAAGAACATAATCATTGTAGTGGCCATATATCATATAAAAGTCTTTTGTGTCCAGTAGTAAACAGAGAAAGCGTATTTATAACCCTATGCCTAATTTCTCTGTATATCTCAATTTCAGGAACTTCTGGAGCAGGATGCGCTTTCTTATATGGAATCATAGAATCATTTAAGTTGGATGAGACCTTAAGATCATCAAGTCCAACCATTGTAGTTACACAGTTTAACTGCTCTTATTGGATTCCTGGTCCGCAGGGTTGAGGGCTTGTGGGTTAAAATTAGGAACCAGACCAATAAATGACATCTGCTGGTTGGGTTCTACTACAGGCCCGAATATCTGCTGGGAAAGCAACACAGTAGGCTGCAGGCAGTCCAGGAGACTCCTGGAGTGCATTGAGGATAATTTCCTGGTCCAGGAATCAGACAAATCGACTAGAGATGAAGCATTATTGGACCTAGTGCTCTCCAGTGCACAGGAGATCATTGTAGAGGTGAAAACACAGAAACATTCTACTCTTTAACAACCATGCCCTGGTTGTGTTTGTGATCTAGAGAAATACAGACCTGACAAAGAGTGGAGTCAGGATGCTGAACTTCAGGAGAGTGAACTTCTGGCTGTTAAAAAAAAAAATGATTGAATGAGAATCCCTGGAGCGTTCTTAGGGACAAAAGAACAGAACAGAGTTGACAACTCTTTAAGAACATCTTTCTGAGAGCACAAAAACTCTCCATCCCCCAGCACAAGAAATGAAGCTGAGAAGACAGGAAACCAGCATGTTTGAACAAGGACCTGCTGGTTAAACTGAGGGATAAGAAAGAGATGTACAGATGGTGGAAGCAGGGAAGAATATTAGGATGTCTTCTTATCTTATACTATCTTCTTATCTTACCAGCACAGACATGGAATCAGGAAAGCTAAGGCATTGATGGAACTGAATTTACAGAGGGATGTGAAAAATAACAAAGGTTTGTTTGTCAGAAGAGAAGGGCCAAGGAGAGTATCCCCTCTGATAACTGAGAAGGTGGAACTGTTAACAACTGACATTAACAACTGACACAGAAGTCTACATTACTCATTAAGTTCTTTGCCTCAGCCTTCACTGGAAGTCAGACTTCCCAGGTCTCTTGCAGACCTGAGCCTATAGGCAGAGATTGGGGAAGGGAAATCCCTCCACTGTAAACAAAGAAAAAGTTTAAGACTTCCTGATGAGACTGAATGCGTAGAAGCCTATGGGGCTTGGACAACATGCATCATGTGGTTGCCACACCACTCTGCATCATATATGAAAAGTCATGGCACAGTAAAGTGTCCACTGACTGGAAAAATGGAAACATCACTCTCATTTTTAAGAAAGAGAGAAAGGAAAACCTGAGAACTTCAGTCCAGTGATCCCTCACCTCTGTGCCTGAAAAAAAATCATGGGAAAGATCCTCTTTAAAGCTATGTTAAGGAATGTAAGACAAGAAAGTGATCCAAGGTAGCCAGCATAACTTCACCAAGGGCAAATCTAGTGGCCTTCTTTGATGGAGTGCTGGCATTGGTGGACAAAGGAAGTGCAAATGCTGTGGTCTGCCTGGAATTGTGCATGGCCTTTGACATGGTCCTAGTCACATCCTCATCTCTGAATGTGAGAGAGGTGGATTTGAAGGCTGGACTTGTTAGTGGATAAAGAAATGATTGCAGAGGGTTGTGGCCAGAGGCTTGATGTCCAGGTGGAGGTCAGTGACAAGTGGTGTCTGCCAGGGGTCTGTCTTGGGATCAGTGCTCTTCAACATCTTGATCAATAAACTGGATAATGGGAATGAATGTACCTTCATCATGTTTGCTGATGGTATGTATCTGAGTGGTGCAGTTGCCACAACAGAAATAAGTGATGCCATCAAGAGGGACATGCACAAGCTTGAGAAATGGGTATATGTGAACTGAATGAGGTTAAATAAAGTCAAGTGCAAGGTGTTGCACTTGGATTGAGGCAATCCCAGATATGTCAGCAGACTGAGAGAAGAGCTCTTTGAGAGCTGCCTTGTGGAGATGAACTTGGAGGTTCTGCTGAATGAAAAAACTTGAGCCAGACGTGAGCCAGAAGTGTGGAGGATTGCCCCCTTCTGCTCTGTCCTATTGAGGCCCTGTCTGGAGTACTATGTCCAGACCCGGGCCCCCTAGCACAAGAAAGACGCCAGTTGTTGAAGAAAGCCTAGAGGAGGTGTTCGAGGAAGATAAAAACAAAGTTTTTCAGTAGCATTATCTAGCATTGCAATAGAGCCTTACTCTTTAAATTTGATCTTCAATTTAGGATCTAGAAATGTAAAAAAGGAAGCTAGGTTTTTTGATGTAATCACATTACTTGTACTAAATTTCATACATCATTTCATTGCAGATCAGAAATTCTCAGTAAAAATATCTGCAATTCTTCAGATTTGCTCACTGCATCTCTTTTTCAAAATAACTGATTATCATTAGTAAAAGCATATTAACTTATTGTTCATCTCTTTTTTTCGAGGTCATTTCTTGATATTTAGGTATACTGCTGTGTACAAATTTCTTCAGCTTCCGACTGAGCTGAAAAACTGGAACTAGAATGTTTGAGATAGTGGTTTACAAATTTTTCCGGCTTTGCTATCAAATATTTCTGCTTTTACTCTTGAAAATCCCTGAAATTTCTTTCCACTGCTGTTCTACTCAGAATCAAAATTTCACTTGCCTGCTTGTTAGCACTGCTAAACTTTCTTCTATACTGTTCTTCAGATACTTGAGAATCTCTCCACTAACATAAGCAAACTGTTTTCACAGTACTGCAGATGAATACTACTAGCCTGTGACTCCTGGAACATCATCCTTGAGTTGTTTGAGGTCATTATGTCTTCATTCAGTTGCTGTGAAATTATGTTCAGATCTCTGCCTGACACACATTATTTCTTTCTCTGTATTCATTTCTCTTATTCAAAAAGGAGCAGCTACCTTTATATGTAGTGCAAGTCTTCTTCCATAATCATGCTTTTTGATAAGGGTACTTAGTGTAGTCAGGGGACTAAGATTATTGTTGTCTGTCTATTGTGTCATAAGATATACAGATACAGTCCAAAAAAAAAAGGAAAAAAATCTCTTCAGTTTTCTATTTGTTTTTAATTAAGATGTGAATGCTGGATAGTAAATATTGGGGGGAGAAGGTAGGGAAGGGTTGTTCTATTTTCCCCCATCCTCTTGTTTATGGGATTGGGCTTTTTACTTGATCTGAATGTTTAACCAGAATTAGAATTCCTGAATGATACAACGTTGGTTTTCTGTAATGAAAAACAACCATTTTTGAGCTCTGTGTTAAACATCAATTTGACTGAAATTGTATAACATATGCTTGTATTTGAAATAAAGTTAGACGGTAGTAGGTTAGCTTAGCACAGTGAATTGGCCAGATGTGGGTGAATGAAGAAGCTGTGATTCCCAGCTGGAGTGAGAAATAAGAATACAGTACAGAAGAGAGTAAGCTGTCAGGAATTAAACCAAAAATATTGGGAGTGATGAGCTTTATTGGCAGAGACAGGTGCAAAAAAGGTCTTAATGTCTGCTTGAAGAATCTGGAATGGAATCCAGAATTCCTGAGTCTTAGACTTCATTTGATGCCAGGAAATAGTCATTAAATCTGCTAACAAAAAAACTGCTCAATTTCTCCATTGCTAGTTCACACAGCTGTTGTAGGTTATGATCTCATATTAGTTGAGAATGCCAGAATCTGTGCTGCTACTCAAAATTTTTTGTTTCACATTCTCCCTATGAGTATGCATTATAATTGTCTTTAATTACATGTTCATGCACTTTCACTGAATTCTTATTCAATTTAATGCATAGAATGGATGGTATTTAGAGAATGAATAAGTTGTACAGTTAATGAAACTGTTGTCTCTAGGGTTTCTTTTTTAACTTTCAGCAGAAACTGAAAGTCATGTCGTGAACAAAACAGATAAATGGAAAGGAAGAAGAATGATGATATTCCAGTGTAGGCTGTTCTAGAGAAATGAAGATTACTGTTTCTAATTCAGAAGTTTTTTAATCCAACTTTTCATACATCTCCCCATGTTTTGTTTGTAAAAGTGACTTAATCACTTCCCCATGGTAGACATCTCAGAATAGATTGTCAGATGCCAACACAATAAAAGAGGGAAAATGACGTAAATAGCTTATTGGAAACAAGAATAGAGAACTCATCGCTATACACTGTGCTGTGTTGTGCCACAAATCTCTTAGAGTGATATCTTTTTTCAAAATCTTTGAAGGCTTAAGAGCTTTCAGCAAGCAAAAGATACTAGTAAATATACTAGCACCTTTTTCACCAATAATTCAAAGGAAATCCCATTTTTCTCCATTTCCTGGGATAATACTGTGTTGCACATTGGTCTTCGCTGGTCTATCTCACTCTTTGAGCTCGCTTCCTGTACAAATCCCTTGAAAGAAAATGTAAAGCAAATCTTAGGACTCTTATTGTCATCTGGTGGATGCCATCGTCACTGTTTATTCACTGTTGCCCTATTTAATAATAGTGGTTTTCTCATGTACACATGATACTTCATGTGAAATAAGCACATCTAACAGAGGGGCCTTGAAAGCAATGTGGATGGTAGAATTTTGTCAGTGTTAAGGCTTAGTTAAAAACTGCTCAGTGTTTACATGATATAAGCAGTATTTTTGTAATGAAAGTAGATACCTAAAAATCCCTTCAGCGTTTTGTAATTTGTGCTTTCCTGGCAAAATCTTGGGTTTAGAAAACACAAAAGGCTAGCTAGCATCATCTCTTGGTTCTGCCTTGTGATAAGGTGCTAGAACAGGCCGCCCAGAGAGGTTGTGGATGCCCCATCCCTGGAGGTGTTCAAGGCCAGGTCGGATGGGGCCCTGGGCAGCCTGGTCTAGTATTAAATGGGGAAGTTGGTGGCCCTGCCTGTGAAGGGGGGGTTGGAGATTCATGATCCTTGACATCCCTTCCAACCCGGGCCATTCTGTGATTTTGTGAAGCCACTGAAGACTTGGATCTCAGGTTCTATTATATGGATCTGTGAGCAGGGCTTTCCATTTATGGGATGCTGGCAGTCCTAGCATAAATTAACACCCATGCTGAGTTAAAACAAGATGTCCTTCCTCATAATGCACATCCAATTCTGTCTGAATTGAATATAGGTGTGACTTCACTGATAGCTTAGTATGAGAAGGAATAAAAAATAAGAATTGACAATAATATCTTTTTTTCTTAAGTTTTTTTTTGTTCAAAGTGATTTTTTTTTTTTTTATACCAAGCATGATTAGAAATGCAAATAAATTTGCTCCCAAACACAACATGTTTGAGAAATTACAATTAAGAAAAAAATAAACCACAAAACCTCTATATGAATAAAGATAGTAGTAAGTTCCCTAGGGTTTATGGGGTAGAGGTGGGAGGTGGTAGGTCTTTATCAGCCTC